>JXCR01144098.1:0-110946 GCA_002079205.1 Phalaenopsis hybrid cultivar | reverse complement strand
TATATATGTGTATATGTATATATATATATATATATATATATATATATATATATATTTATATATATATATATATATATATATATAGATATATATATATATATATATATATCTTTGATGAATAGTATTTAAAAAAAATATAATTGACTACAAGCTACAAAGATTTATAATCAATTAAAAGTATTAATTAAGAAAATAGAATAAAATTAAATTAAATTCAAATGATGTTTTATTATAAAAATAATAATAATTTTGCCCCAATCTTTAACATCTTATGGTCAGGTGATTAGGGCTGTCAAAACGACTCTTTGGTTCGTGTTCGGCTCGTTAATCAAACGAGTCAAACATGAACACACTTTTTGAGCTCAAAATATAAAAGAGTCGAACACAAGCTGAACCCAAGCTCGCTCGCGTTCGGATCGTTTACACCCCTAGCTACAAGGGTCCAAGTCCAACGATCAAAATTTTGTTAATGGAAATAAATGAGCAGCAATTCAATTCAATCAGCTACGTGATTTGCAGGAAAAAAATAAATTGTGGATTTTAATTGAATCAAATCATTTCTAAAGTCTACCCTCTTGTTTTAAACATGGAGGCAAGCATGCAGCGAATAGGGCCGATGGCCATGTGATTTAATTGCTAATTTTGAATTTAATTGAATTGGCTTTAAGAAAGTTTGGGATTTTGAATTTCGCAAATCACGTCATGCTTCAAGGACTTGGAAGCACGTCCAGCGTGGCAGACAATTTTTTATTGCAGCAATAAAATAGGTATGATAAAATAGAAATTAAGAAACAAAGAGGATTTATATGCATAAAGTAATGACTTTAGATTAAAAGAAATATGCAATAATATATCTAAAATAAGAAAGATATTATGTAAATTTTAATGTAAATTTGGTTGATTATGAAAGAATATAAACAAATTATAGCCAAAGAAAGTTTTAGCTATAGCTAAGTTTAATATATATATATATATTGAATCCAAAAATAGATATAGAGTGTTGAACGGATGAGAGGAAGAGAGAGAAAAAAAATAGGTAATTACACAAGTCATCAGAGGATAAATTTAATACTCATTTCATGAAGAAGAAAAAACCCCCTATTTATAAATCATAGGGGTATCTCATAAAATTACATGTTCATCCCTATTTTAATAGGGTTGTAATAAATATATATTACACCATAACTGACATTGACACCATTTACTATTCAAAATTGCTTGAATACGAGCATTTAATGACTCGTTGATATTGTCATTCAGCCATTTGATAAACATTTGGTCCGTTGAGAAGTCTTCAATAGGTTGGAAGGTCTTTGGTTGGGTTTCTTGAGAGTATACTCAGTAGATGCCATCTTATCATTATGGTGAACTTGGATCGTTAGACCGAGGGTATATCATCATAATAAGATAGGCAACTCTTATTTGGATAAGGGGCTCTTTCAAAGGATTGGAAAGATATTCAATGGGGTGTCATTTGACCATTTTTGTGAATAATCTAAGAATCAGTTGAGAGAGCTGGTTACAAAGATTGTTTCCCAATTTACGTGTCACCTATTCTTTGTTCGGCTGAGATTTCTTTCGGTTGGCCCATAGTTTCAATTGAAGTAAATAACACTTAGTGTTTCCAACTTTTGAATATTTCAATGCAGTCGATTAAGATTCATCAAATTTTCCCAATACTTGTGCAGTCATACTTTTTATGTACATATTTTGTTTTTAGATTCTATTACTTTTTGAAGGCGATAGTTGTTATAAGAAGAAGAGAATTAAAAGTAAGAAAATTGATTTTTTTTATTGCATAACGAATACTTCTAATAACTGAGCACTCTGGAAAATTCCCTATAAATGGCACATGAAAAGCACTTTTCATCACTATATTTGAATTTTTAGCCTTTAAGTTGTTCTTTAACATAAATGAGTGATGTTGAGTGGCAAGAAAATTGCGAATGAGGAAGCCATTTTGAAGTCCTTTCAGAATTCAACTGAAAAACTCCGACAACCCACAGAAGAGAAGAAGAAACCTGAGAATTTTGGACCGGTAATAAAATAAAAACCTATAGATGAGTGTCGACCATCAGAAAAGAAGCCGAAGGAGAAAGGATGGTCGACCGGATCAAAGAGACGAGAAGAAGGAGATTGATCAGAGGGAATGAACCTGATCAAGCAAGTAATACAAAAGAAACAAATGATGGAGGAGACGATCAAGTCATCTGACTCACTGTCATTCCATGAAATAATGGGCCGAACAGATGTGCACACCAACAGTGCAATGGTCTTCACCCTTGATCCAATCTGTCAGTTGCCAACTCAATAATCAGTAGAGGTAGTTGTTGATACCTAGGTCTAGTTGCATGAAATTAGACCTTTCTTTCCTTTGGTCGATAAGGCCACTAAAGCAGTTGTCCAACTACTTGCTAATGAGAACCTCTACATATCTAAGATGGAGGAGATAATTAGTTTGAATAAATCTGTTTTTGTTGTTACAATTGATTCAATCATTTCCCTATTTATGATATTTGATTATGCTTGCAAAGGATATTATGCATATCATTGACTCCTCAATAATGGAAGCACGACAACCCTCTACTCTAGAGGTGGGTGAGGGACCTTCTGTTTCGGCTCAGAGCGGAGGCGCACTTGGCCATCAGTCGGGCATTGAGGACATTGAGAGGGAGACTGACAACCGGCAGGGTTTGCAACCGCATGAACAAAACGATGGACTCTTTAGCTTGGAAGGCTGGCCTTTAGAGGAAGATAACCATATCAGACATGAAGGAGGAGCTGACAGTCTTTTATGCAAACAAGGGGACTTTCTATGTGGAGGTGGTGACTCTTCTGGTAGAGTTGACAGATATATGGGGGGCCAACTTGATCTCCCAGTTTAGAGCAAAGGAAGAGTGTCAAAAAATTTAAGTTTGTGGGGCTTGTGTTGTACCAATGTCTTGTGAGTTGGGTTCTAGAATTGTCCAAGGCAACCGAAGATTCGTTTGTAGAAAATTTTTGTCATAATTTTTTTTTTTTTGCAAATTTTCAAAATTTTGCATCATTTCATTTCGCTTGATTTTCTCACTGATTTGATATGAATTTCTAAAGTTTGAGGTATGGGTCTGAGGAGATTCAAAATCCTTGGCTACTGTATATATAGGGTTAAAGTGAAACTGGGTTTGCGCTTTCTCATTTTTCACTTTTCCTTCCATTTGGTCAGTTTTCTTCTAGCACTCTCATGGACTCCAAATATTATCCACGGTTTTACGATTCATTGCCAGCAATCGGTCCACATTGACATCATTCGATTTGTGTCTCCTGGAGGATACTTTTGTATGCAATACTAGAATTGGCCGAGCTAGAAGTGAGGGTGACTAACTACACTTGAGATGAACTGGCCTTCTACTGGGATAAATTTTGATGGAGAACTTGACTATCATTCTTCCCAGAAATATAGTCGATACTTTATCACTATAGAGTCATTGCCGTACAAATCAAACCTAAGTTGATCGTGGAGGTGATTAATTTTGTCATTTACTTATCACAGATGGAGATCTCATGGCCTTGGGAAATTTTTCTCCAATATATTTGGCTCAACTCAAAAATTTCACTCAATCAAGCTGGAAAATAAGATCAAGGATTGGAAGTTCTGATTCCATTGGGGTGTGTGGAAGAAGTGAGGAATCGCTTCAAGGTCAGCCAGAGGGCCCTACAAGAAGAAGAAGGAGATTCCATCATCGATACAAGGGCTTGCATCGACTGTCATGGCAAACAAATGTCAATCATCCAGTATACCAACCACATGATAGTGAACTGGGTGTTAAACCCTGCCCAGTTTGGCTCAGTGACCCTTGCAGTATGGGCCACCAACGATGAGATAAATGATAAAAGGCATTTTGAAAAAACTGCAAAATGCTCAAGGAAGGAGTTCAAAAAGAAGAAAGGTGGTACTTCCTTGTCGAGGTGAGGAGAGGTCAAGGAAGAGGAGGACTACGATCAGGCAGGCAGGACAATCTTAGGTTTGTAATTAATTCCTTATGTCCTTAAAAGCACACTTGTTATTAAAAGAAAATCACCAATGAAGTGGTTCTGACTGAGCGAAAAGCTTCTTTGATCAACTTAGGGTCTTCGAGGGACCACCGCTAAGAGTAGTCAAAATTATGTATCCTTGGATCTAATTTTGAGTCCTCTGAGCATCCGTCAACTCAGGGAACTTCCCATCCATCCTCTTTAGGTTTCTTTCTCAATGTTGAATGAAGGGAGGCCAATTATCCCTCTCCACAGTCACTGACTACAATGGCTGAATAGATGGAGGCAAAAATCCTAGATGAAAGTCTGACTAAGTAAGAGCTTCAATGGGCATTTGCTCTAGGGAACGGGTCCTCAACTTCCATAGAAGCATATCATCGGAGGAAGGGAAAGGCCCTGAACCCATATTTTTATACTTCTCTCCCCTCGCCTTCTAAGAAAAAACAAAATGGAGACAAGGATTATAGTATTTTTTTGCAGTATAAATGATTGAAGGTCTTTCTCAAGCCAGCTCCAAATTTAAACTAATAAATGTCCCGAGGGGATAATTCCCTCATGCCCTGGGGACAGGCGAATATGCCTCAACCATCACAGATGTTCTTTGGTTAGATCATCTTAAAATATCTTAAATAACCTCCAGCCCGTGGGGCTATCACAAGGGTCGACTGATACTAATTGCTCAAACTTGTTGTAACACAGCACTTCTCCTCTCTATATCTGGAAGTGAGAGACGAGATCTTGAGAGCTAAAGCAAAGGCCAAAGTGTTCAAGGCTCAAGAGGAGTTAGCAGAAAATTGAGTGGTTCTTGGCATCAATTTTTTTCTTATGTTTGGTGTGAAGGGTGTCCACATGAATGGCACTGGACTACATTTTATTTATTCATAGCTTACTGTAGCTCAAGAAATCCATTAAGACTTCTTGGCATTTATTTTTGACACAAAACTGAGGTTGGAGTTGATATAGCCTTAACTAGGAGAGTTCATCATTGGTTAGCATTAATTTTGATGCAGGACAAGTCTACAATCAATTTTAACTTTTAAGGGTCATGCTCCATCCGTTCAGAGCCTCCCATGGTGCAATAAAATCATAAAACTCTTTAGTGTGTTTTAAGCTCAAAAATAAGGTTTGAGCTGATACACTCATACAATAAGACCGATGATCCCGAAATTGTAGATGTGTAAAATTATTAAACTTGACTCCACTTTGCAATAGTGTCACAACTTGATTCACTATTGATGAATAAGAAATTGAAGCAATTAATGTTGGGGTTCTACGCAAATATACGTATCGTTATCAAGTAATACAAGACTTTTTGATTAAACCTCAAATATTGATCCCATGAGGAAGGTGTAAACTCATAATGGAAATTAAAATCAGGAAATTCACAATGATAAAGAAAATCTACTACACTAATTTCAAATATTTAGGGTGCTATCAGAACTAAATTACCAACTACTAGCGAAACTGTAAAGCAAAGCTAAGCAATTACTATTAAACTATCTTTATATTTTTGTGACAAAGTTATCAAATATGAGAAAACATCCTTCCCACTACAATAAATTTTGGGTTAAATGAGAGAAGTAAATAGTTTGAATTAGTATTGTGCCAAATAGAAACAGTTTTAATTCTCTACCCTCGGTCAAGTGTTATAGAGAATCATTGTCTAATCTTAGGTTTAGTCCCTAAATTTGTGGTTAGATTGGGAGGATACCGACTCTCACTCTAGAGCTTCCACTTTCCTTCCTCTAAAGGCTAACTTTTACTTAAGTTCTTAGAAACTAAGACTAAATTGGGGATTTTAGTCTGTCACCCTAAAATCTCCAATTCTTCGCTCAGTAACGTTAAATTCCGTATTTATTTGTACACAATTCCATGAACAAAAAACTCTATGGAATCAAATCTGATTCTCACTTTATTGTAGAACTTATACTCTATTTCTCGGATTGTATTTTTCACAACATTTTTTAACATTTCAATTGGCTAGATCAAAAAGTAAATTAAGAACGGAGTGAAAAAAAAATCATGATAATTTATTTTTATATTTTAAAATGGAACATCCAAATTTTCTCTTCATTTCATCATATATAAGAGTAGGCAAAAAGAGAAAGAAGACTGCTTAGAACTCATGAGGAAGATAAAATAAAATACGAATTTCATAAATAGGAGAAAGTTTATAAAATAATAATAAACAAACACCACTTATCTGCAATTCTTCCTCAAAGCAAATCCATTGAAGCTCCTCTTGAGTCTCTTTCTCTCTTTACAGGACTCTTGATTCTCTCTTAGAAGATGTAATGAAGGAGAAATCTATCACTTCTCTCCCTCTCCAACAACTCATAGAGGAGAAATCACACTTAGACTCACCACCAAACTCAAAAAACTGACTCAAGACATAACACACTTCACAATACACACGATGGAACACTAGTGGAAAAAAAAATGAGACACTAAGGGACTTGTTTTTCTGATCAATTTATGCTCTATATAGAGCATAATGTCAATTTTCTAAGAGATGTGTCATGTAACTCTTCAAAAAACATCTAGATTCATCGAATCTTCTAAAAATTTGCCCAGTACCGACATTGGCGTTCTCGGCGGCAATGACCCAAAATTAATTTGCAGCTCTTTGTAAAATGGTGCCATCGACACCCAGTCTAACATCGTTGGTGCCCCCATTGTTCTGAACTCTTTCCTTCATCCAGGCACCGTCGGCGTCCATGCTGGCGCTGTTAGCGCTGAGTATTTCTCTCCAAAACGTAATTTTAACTCCAAATTCTATCCTTTTTTACTTCATTTTTGCTCGAAGAGCTAAAAATCATAAAATTTCAATAAAAATTAAAAAAATAATTTCTTTTAAAGCACAATATTACAAAAAATGAGTATAAAATATATGTCTAAAAATGCATATATTTTTTGTGCATCAAAGTCCCCCAAACGTAAATGTTACTTGTTCTCAAGTAACTCCTTTACTACATAAAAATATGACTTATGGTAAAGAATTTAACTTCTAAATTTTCATATTTGGTCAACTAAATATCATAGCATAACTTAAGAAAAATTTAAATTAACTCAAGTTAATACTAAAGGTATAAGAATATCTAGCAGTCAAGTCTAAGATTTTGGATTCCTTATTTCTTTCAAGGAAAATTACAAATTGTCATATTAATGCCCCTTAGAATATCCATATGAAAAAGAATTTCATGAAAAATTTGCTAGTAAATATGCTAATACTTGAATACAAGTTTAAAGAATGTCGTTAATCCTTCTTCCTTAAGTTGATTCAAGTGAAGCTGATCAAAGAAAAATATGTTGATATTTTCATACCTATTTTATACTAATATTGATGATATTGCACTTTAAAGAAGGGTATTTTTGATGCTTTACTGCAGGTATATTGAATTATGGTCATTGGAGAGAAAAGATGCAAAAAAGAGCGAATTTGGAGCAAAAAGGACCAAAATATGAAGATTTAAACTAGGGCGTCGACGGTGAGCTCAACTGCGCCGACGGTGAAATTTTCCCGAGAGTCCATAATCAAATATTCTAGAAGATTGTCGATGGCACCATCGAGGCCGTCGAAGGAGAGAGTTGCGGTTCTCTTAACAGGTGCATTGAATGTGGATGATTTTTTAAGGGACGCTTAGGCAACTCTTAGAAAATTCTTCTACAGCTTTAAGAGAAACATTTAGGCCAAAACAAAGGGAGCCTTATGGTGGTGTCCGCTGAGTTTTTGTTATTTGTAGAGTGCATAGAGTTTAATTTAGGGTTAGTATTGTGAGGAATTCTTCGAGAGATTGTAAAGTGGAGGGAAAGTGAGAGATTTCTTCCTCCTTGCCGCTTCAAAGAAGAATTCTATGTGCTGTAAAGAAAGGAAGAGATTCAGAGAAACTTCGAGGAGTTTTCTTGTGGAGGAATTAGAGATAAGTGGAATTTAATGTCGGCACTATTTTTGGTGGGAGGGGAGTTGCCCGTGAGAAGCCGTCGGCCGTCGGAATTGAAATCTCGTTGCCTGCTTCAGAAGGACATTGAAGTAAGAAGTCAAACCGACCCCATAATTTTCATAGTTTAAAATGAAAGAGAACTGTACCTCAAATCCTGTATCTATCCTGAAGGGTAAACATAAGACTTGAGGATAAGGATCGATCAAATAATTTAAGGAAAGTATGACGTCCGTCTGGTCTGCGAAACCTTTGTATTTGCCGACAAGTTTCCCCTATTTAACATAAAGGATTAAATAAGGTTTATATTAAGCTGGGATTGGACATGCTTCCTATAAGGGGAAGCTCTTATAGTTAATTACATCTTAAATGACCAAAGTCATCTAAGAAGACTCTTGATAAAATTTAAGAAATATTATCTTCAAGGAGTTTCAAAGGGTAGGACTTTTCAATGAAATCGGATGTAGAGGTGTGAAAGGGGATTAGTTCAAATTTGGAACATTTTATTGTAGAATCTAAAGGAGGAAGAACAAGGGGATGTCAGGGATCCAGAGGCAAACTTCGGTGACTTCCCAAGCTATCATAATGTTTGGCTTTAGTTTTGAGGAGAAATATTTAGGTGTTTCTTTCTACCAATTTTATTAGTTAGGGCTTACATTCATGTGAAATGATCATACAAATAGCCTGGAAGATGTGAGGATTTAGGTCATGAAAAATGACAACCTCAGAATTTTAAAACGAGTTAGGGCTTATATTGTATAACAGGGTTTTGCAAAGGCCTAAAGATAAGGTGACGGTTTACATTGCATAAGCAAGCAACCTCGAGGTCCTATGGCTTTATTGTTTATGTATAAAAGGTGAGGATTTAAGTTGCATAAGCAAGCGACCTCAAAGTCCTATGGCTTTGTTGTTTAAGTCTAGGATTTATGTTGCATAAGCAAGCAAACTCGAAGTCCTATGGCTTTGTTGTTTAAGTCTAAGGAATACGTTGCATAAGCAAGCAACCTTGAAGTCCTATGACTTAGTTGTTTAAGTCTAAGGAAGGAGAGCTGGGGAAGACAAGTTTTGCTGTTGAAGATGGTCGTGCTGCCCACCATGCTAGCTCCAAGCCCCTGCCGTGATGAATTTAAGTTTTCTAGTGTGTCAAGTTATAATGTAAAATCAGGTGGCCCTATAGTTGAAATTCTTTAAATTTTGTAGGGGGCATATTAAAGTTGATTAGAGTGACATCCACTATTTTCGATTGGATTCACTTAGTCCAAATGAATTTACTAAACTCAACTTAATGAGTTCTGGCCTTATGATTGAAGTTCTTTAAATTTTATGGAGGCATGTTAAAGTTGATTAGAGCGACACCATCCTACGGTTCCCTCGTTCCGACACCACTATTTTCTATTGGATTCACTTAGTCCAAATGAACATACTAAACTTAAATTAATGAGTTCTATAATTTCATTTAGACCGTGAGAAGTCTCGTTAGCAACCGTAGGTTACCTCCTCCGAGGAATCCCCATCATCGATAGAGACATCTTAATTTAGTTGAAGTTGTAGTTTTATGTGATGTTTGTGATTAAATTTTGATTTCATTTAAACCATTGGAAGCCTCGTTAGCAACCGTAGGTTACCTCCTCCGAGGGATTCCCGATCATCAATAGAGACGTCTTAATTTAGTTGAAGTTGTAGTTTTGTGTGATGTTTGTGATTAAATTTTGAATTGTTTTATATTTTGAATGTTGTGGCGGTTGATTTTATCTTGGTTGTTTTTAATTTTGATTTTGATTTTGGTTAACATGCAAGTTTATGTTATTTTCATACATGTAGGTAAATGCAAGTATGAAAAGAAATAACGTAAGCATATAAAAGGAAAAAGGCACAAAAAGACGGTACTGTAAACTATAAAAGCGTACCTGGCGAGTCTTCTCGTTCCACCACCTGAAACTTAAAAATGCATGTTAAGGCAGTTTATGGAGAGCAGGAAAAGTAAAGTTCTGGTGGTTTTCCTAACCTTATGTCATATTTTGGTGGGTCCTTTTAATTAAGGATGATTTTGTCAAGCAAAACATATTAAGTTTAGTAGATCTTCAAGACATCCAACAGATATAGAGAAAGAAACAGGTCCGTGCTACTCTCTCGCTGCCTAGTGGAAAATCCCGAGTTCTTTTAATTTTATTATGTTGCTTAACAAGTTCTCACCAACTGGTGAAAAGCCTCAAGTCCATTTAAACTTATTATGTTGCTTAATGGTTCATCTATACTAGTGAAAAGCCTTGAGTCCGTTTAAACTCATTATGGTGCTTAATGATTCATCCTGAAAATACCCGGTGAAAAGCCTCAAGTCCATTTAAACTTATTATATTGCTTAATGGTCCATCCTGTAAATACCTGTACTCTTGAGTCCATTTAAACACATTATGTTGCTTAATGGTTCATCCTGTGAATACCCTTATTACTCAGCGAACATTAGCGTCTTAATTATCCCTAAGAATAGGGTAATTATCATTTATCATTTAATTTGAAAATTATGTGGGTGAAGACCCTCGAAGAAGCAAGTTAAAAGAATAGGGTAATTATCACTTGTGATTCAATTTAAGAATTATGTGGGTGAAGACCCTTAAAAAGGAATAGGGTAATTATCACTTGTGATTCAATTTAAGAATTATGTGGGTGAAGACCCTTAAAGATGCAAGTTAGTGTTGTTGGAACACTTAGCCAAATTTTAACCCTAATTAGGCTTAGTGGTGTTTCAAGGATGTTTGATTATGTTATGTTTATTTCTCTAATCCTCATTTAGTTAATTTTGATTTGGCCTAAGTTACCAATAAGCCCTTAAGACCTACGTGAGTGTCTTAATTAGTTTTGAAAAGGTTAAACTTTAAGTGGTCATGATTCATGATTTAGATTTTATTTGTAAATCAAGAAAGGGGTATTAAATTGATGAATTATTGACTTCAAAATTCATATCCCTTAGTCCAAGATCATTTAATTTTAATAAACTTCCAAATTTTAATAATTTAAAAATTTATTGACTTGTCTTTTTAATGAGGAAAGTGAATTGGTTTCTACCGATTAACCTCTTTTGTTTCAAGCATCAAATAAATTGATTAAGATCAGAGGTTACCCATTTCCCTCCTTGACTTAAGCCTAAATTTTTAATTAAGGCTAAATTTCCAAAATTGAACATTTGCCCCTAAGGCTCTAACACTTCATAATTTGTCAAATTCAATTCAATTGACTTTGAAATTTTTATCCTACCTTATTCATGGGTCAATTAAGACATTAGAGGAGAAAATGTGATTTTTAAAAATTTAATTATATTTATATAATTATTTTCATGCAAAAATAAGATTTTTCAAAGAAAATTCCTTACTTGACCAAGGTAAGTTCTAATCCATTTAAATTTTTACTGAAGGTAACCTTAGACCAAAGAAACTTGTGGACAAAATTTCATGATTTTTGGAATTCTCTGTGATTTATCAAGAATAATTTTAAGTTCTGGGTTATTTAATAAAAAATAAAATATTTTAAATGATGAAAATTAAGTTTTGTATTTTTGAAAAATTTCTTTAAGGTTAGAGAACCCACAAGAGTAAATTTCATTATTTTAGTGAAAAAACTCATTTTTAGCATTTAAAAATTATTTTTAAGCTTTGAAATTCAATATCTTTATTTAGAAAATCAGGGAAAATATTCTTACTGTTCCTAAGTGATTAGAAAGCAATTTAGACATTTCCATGAATTTTATTATTTTTATATTTTTTGAGAATTTTTAATTATTTTAAATATTTAAAATAGTAAAAATCAAGTTTTTATTCTAAATATTATTTTATTTTTATAAAATATCCCTGATCACAGAGAGCTCAAGACACTAAGTTTCATAATTTTTTGACTGATTTTTAAAAATCATTTAAGTGTCAAAAGTGATATTTATCTTTAAAAATCAACTTAAGTTTTTAAATAAACTCAAAATAATTTGAACTTTTTATAATGAGTTCTCTGGATCATAAACCACAATGGAGATAAAAAATCAAGTCATTTAAATGTTTATATTTTCCAAAATTAATTATTTTAGTGATTTAGTGTTTGTAAAATTTAAGTGCATTTTAAATGACTTGACCCATGGAATTATTTCCAAAAGCTCCTCTAGTCACAGTGGATCTTTCAAAATTTTCTAAGCAATATGCTAATTTTCATGATTATTTTAAGAAAATAATGTGTAAGATCTTGAAAAATATGGATCTCTGTATAGGAACCTCCTCTGACTTTGAAAAAATTATAGGATGTTTCCCTTGACAGAGAATACAACATGCCAAAATTTCAAGCCAAGGTGATATATCAATATGCATGGAGAATTAAATGATCCCAAACAGTGTTTAATAAATTAAAAATATTTTATGCATTAAATGGACTTGAAGTTTATTCCACATTATTCTCCTCTGTTTACTAAGCAAGAGGGTATTTTTATTTTATTTTTGTGATTTTTCTACATAAAGTTATGGATTTTTTTAAGTTAGGGGTATTTAAATAAATAGAAAAAGCCATAATTTTCTATTTAAACCACGCGTGTCACCTCAACCTACGACTACTCCGAAGGCATGCGTGGCGCGCTCTGGTTGGACGCCGCCGTCCACGTAGCTGCTGACTCGGCCTACTTTTTATGTCCCGAAGCATCGTCCAGCTCGATCTCCTTTATCCATTTGATACAAGCTTGATCAAACGCTCCCCATCATCGTCTCCGATAGAATGATCCCGTGACCGTCCACACTAAAAGCCTAAGATTTTAGCCTAGACTCAACCAAATCACTTTGGGTTTGATCTTATGGACTCGTCTAAGTGAGACGAACACATCCATATAGTAATCATGCAATTAAATTAAGTCTAATTAAATGGAGAATCAAAATAGGCTCGGGATGAGGTGAGGTTTTATACCTTTGCTCTGAGAAGTGAAGCATTGATCAATTGGCCTTTGTTAGTCCATGGATTGATTTAGGTGGTTTCATTGGAATATCCCTTAATTTGGGGAACCTTTGGTCCATGGCTTGATTTAGGTGGTTTGATGGTGTTTAGAATGGTCGCTAAGTGCAGGGTCTTTGGTCCATGGCTTGATTTAGGTGATTTCATGGTGTTTGGACTGGTCACTAAGTCCAACCAATGGCTGTGGTGGAGTTAATTTGGTGGCTTTAAGGTGGTTAGGTCACATTTAGTGTATGGGTCGCTGTGGTGGAGTTAATTTGGTGGCTTTAGGGTGGTTAGGTCACATTTAGTGCATGGGTCCATGTGGGTGCAAATGACCAAAACTTTGGTTTGGGCTAGGTTAGACATGTCAATTGGCCCAAATAAATATTTAATTTGGTGTATATGATCATAAGAAACAACTTTGGTGAATAATGAAAATGGTTTTGAGTTCAATTGAAGGGTCAATTTGAGGGAATTTTGATTTTAATCAATTTGGTCATTTTGGGCTTGACTTGGGTCTAGATTGGGTTAGCTTTGAGCTAAGTCAAAATTTATTGTTGTGAACGGTCAATAGGGACCTCATGAAGAGTTTTCAACATTAGTTGGATGCCAATTTGGGAAGGCAATTAATTGGGTGAAATTTGGGGACTTAGCCAATTTGGGGCTAAATTTGGGAATTTTTTATTTCGGCCAAAATCAAATGGATTTGAGACTTCACGAAGGCCAATTGATGGTTGATTTTGATTTATAGGAATTTTATAAATATTTTTCACCATTAATTGAGGCCAATTTACTAAGCTATGGGTTCAATTTGGTGAGATTAGGTCATATAGTCAAAATTGGGATTTTGACCCAAATCAAAATTGGGCTCAAATCATGCAATAATTGAGCTTGGATTTGGTTTATTTTGGTCATATAAAAAGTGAATTTTAGTTTAGGATTCAAATCGGGTCAAATGAGATCAAATTGATGAACATTTGAGTTGAATTTGGGGAAATTTGGGTCTTTAAAGGCAAAGTTGGAGATTTTTGTTAAAGATGGTCAAATTTGCCAAATTTTATCATGTGGTAGTTGAGAGAAATAAAATTAGGAATATTTGGGACTTATTGGGATTTTCTGGAAATTTTTGGAATTTTTGGGATTTTAGGCCCAAGAGGGGTATTTTGGTAATTTGGGGGTGCTTTAGGGGTAAAAGGCAAAGGTGGGTATTTTGGCAGAGTTGAGGTACCAACCATCATCAAAAATCCATGGATCAATGGAAACCCCATTTTGGGTCCTCTACATAGTGGTCTTAGCCAAACCATAGCCCTAGGGCTGGTAGGTTCAGGGGACCATCTACATGAGTATCCCAAAAAGATCAAGGGATCAAGGCTAGAAATTTGAGTTTAGGGTTGTGAGTGAATGTGGGTGTAGATGATAGTAGTGAGTGCCTTAGCTCCAGACCAACACCCAGGGTTAACCCTAAGGTCCAACACTCCTAAGGGTGACTCATCTTGAGTTTCCCCCATAGTGGGACCACCCACTGAGTATTTAGAGGTTGAGACTAACATGTGGAACTTCAAGTTGAGTACAGAAGAGTTTGGAATTTCTAGCGGTGAGGGTGCCTTTTATAGTTTTCTAAGAATAGTCAATAGAAAAGTTCTATGGCTAGACCTTAGTGTCACAGACAAATAGTCCCACATTGGCTAGGTGTAGGGCCGAAAAGCAGTATTTAAGTCCTGGGCTACCCACCACCCATAAGGGCTCTTTTGGGAGGTGACAAGTGGTATTAGAGCAGATTACTGCCTGCCAGGTGTGTGGACTCTCCATGGTCCAGTGGGACCCTCGGTGGAGCCGATCTGTGACGAGGGCGTCACGTGATCGGGTGGAGGAGAATGTCACGGACAATAGTCCCACATTGGCTAGGTGTAAGGCTGAAAAGCAGTATTTAAATCCTGGGCTGCCCACCTCTCTTAAGAACTCTTTTGGGAGGTGACTATTGGTATCAGAGCAGACTACTGCCTGCCAGGTGAGTGGACTCTCCATGGTCTTGTGGGACCCTTGGTGGAGTCGATCCGTGACGAGGGGCGTCCGTGATTGGGTGGAGGAGAATGTCACGGACAAATAGTCCCACATTGGCTAGGTGTAGGGCCAAAAAGCTACATTTAAGTCCTGGGCTGCCCACCACTCATAAGGGCTCTTTTGGGAGGTGACATTAGGCTACTAAAGAGGAAAAACTAAATCTTAAGTTTCGCTTCTCTAAAATCTTAGTTCATAGTTCTAATATTACTCCCTGTGGGATCAATATCTAAGACTCCATTAGAGCCCTATAATACTTAAGCTATACGTATACTTGCATTGATAAGTGTAACTTTATAATTATTAAATATTTTATACATCCATCTTTATTGAATCTATAATTGTTATTACGTTTTTGGAGCAATTGCTGAGGAATTAATTTTCTTAGAAGCATTATTAAATACATATATTTTTAAACATATATAAAGTCACCGTCAGGGGATTATCAAATTCATAACCATTTGATGAAACTTATGCATTAATTGAAGAGATGGCTACAAAAACATTCCAATAGCCTTTTTTATGGGTAAATCCCAATAAAGTAGCCAGTGTTCATGATAATGATGCAAATTTTTATAATAACATCTGAAGTTGTTATAATATCTATGAAGTTAGATCAGTTTAGATTGAAATTTTCTCAAACACCTCATGTGATAGAAGAAAATTCATTAGATCAGATAATTGATTCTCAACCATTATTAGAGACTTTAGATGTAATTAATAATAGATCAAATAATCTATATTCTATTTATTACAACCAAGGTTAAAAAACTACCCTAAATTTAATTAGAATAATAATTGTGGTGGCAGAAATCAACAATGGGGGAACAATCTAGCAAACCCATTGAGAAACTTGAACAACCAGGGTAGTATTAGTTATAGACCTTCGTATCCTCAAGGATTTACAAGTAACCAATAACTTAACGAGAAGAAGTTGTTTATAGAAGTAGTGGTGTTATAGATGGGGAATCAATTACAAAGTGAAAGTGCTAACATAAAAAGTTTTGAGAATCAACTGGGACAAATCACTAATGCACTTAGCAAAAGACATCATGGAATGCTTCCTAATAACATCAAAATAAATCCTAAAGAAAAGAACATTGAGCAAGAGCAAGTTAAAGTTGTCCATCTCAAGAGTTGAAGTTAATTAATTGTTGGAATTCAAAAGGAGATTAAAGTTGAGGAGGAGAATAAAGAAACTGAAACTCATGAAAAAACTTTTCCTAAGGAGGTAGAAAAGCATGTCTCTCCATCTACGATTAATTTAGAAAGACCACAAGCACCATTTCCTCAAAGACTTATACAACAAAAGTTAGATCAATAATTTTCAATATTTTTTGAAATATTTAAAAAGCTTACAATTAACATTCTTTCTGTTGAGGAAATGGAACAAATGCCAAGGTATGCTAAATTTATGAATGAAATGTTAAACCAAAAGAGAAAGTTTAAACATTATGAGATTGTTGCACTATATAAGAATGTAGTGCAATAATTCAGAAAAAGCCTATGCCTTGTGTAATTGAAGATAGATTTTGTGGAAAAGATTTATGTGATTTAGGAGCTAGCATTAACCTCATTCCATTGTATATATTATGAAGATTAGGCTTAGGAGTTTTTCTCTCACTACTAATTAACCCTCAATTAGATGATCGATCTATTACTTATTCTAAGTGGGTTATAAAAGATGTACTTGTAAAGGTGGATAAATTTATTTTTCATGTGGATTTCATTATTTTGGATATGGAGGAGCATAAGTAAATACCTATCATTTTGGGGAAACCTTTCCTTGTCACTGGATGAATAATGATAGTGTACAAACAAAGAGTTGACTATGAAATTTAATGACCAGGAAGTAAATTTTAATGTGCTAATATTGATGTAGTATCCAACTATTAGAAAAGATAATAAATGTTACATAATAGATACTATTGATTATTTAATTAATAGCCATTTTAGAGAGATCTATGAAGTCAAAATACATCAACGAGAAATGAAAGATAAAAATGAAATTGATTTGCAAGATAAATCAGATGAGATAAATACTAAGGATTGAAATTATGTTCATGAAAGTTTATAGATTTTGAAACTACTAAGAAAAATAAACCTCTGATTCCTTCAATAGAAAAACCTTTTGAACTTGAGATGAAAGTGCTCCCTACTCATTTTAATTATGCTTGTCTAGGGAATTCATCTACATTACCTATAAAAAAATCCTCAGATTTAACAAAAGAAAAAGAAGAAAGATTAATGGAAATAATGAAAAATCATAAGAAACCCTTTGGATGGACAATAGTTAATATAAAAGCAAATTAATGGAAAATGATTATAAACCTAAGGCTAATCCTTAAAAGTAATTTTAGAGCAAGGATCTTTAAAGGAGAGCTTCCATCTTCTTCAAGAAAAAGGGTAAGAGTTGGTTTCTTTTTCCAACTTCTTCTTCTTCTTCCTTTTTATTCACTTCATTCTTCATCTTATCAGATAAGTTATTTCTACTTCAGCAAAATTTTTGTGAGTTAAGACTAGGAAAGGTTCATCCTAGGTTGGGAGAAAGTCTTACACTATTGAACTTATCATCCCCTCCTAAAAAAATGAGATCTTCTTCCTTCAATTGAGAAGGAATCTTCTGTATCCGCGGCATTCTCTCCAGCAAGGAGAGCATCTTCCCAGTAATGGAGAAGGCTTCTGGTGACCATGATATTCTCTCCTAGAATGAGGAGAGCTTCATCTTTATAGCTGGGGATTTCATCAAGTATCACAAGGTAATATTTCTATCCCCTTGCATCTTACTTTCCTTAGCTAGTTTTAGAATGTGGTAGAGGATAGTTAGTTTGAGGCTGTTTTTTTCTTATAGGAAGCTGCTAGGATAGGATTTTCATTGTGGACAAATCCCTTACGATTTTTAGTGATCTTCCTTGTAGAAGACATTACCTCAATCCTAAACAGTTAAAATCCAAATTTCTTCTTGGAGGGGTTGGAACACTAAGGATTTGGTGGGGTTGGAACACCTGGTTTTGGTGGTTCCAAGCCTCCGTGGAGGGGTTGGAACACTTGGGATTTTGAGGATGAAAAATGTTTTATGGCTTGTTCATCTTACTGATGGTGGAGAATTTGTTCTTCAAGGAATCAGAGGGTAAAACTCCCCACACCATTCACCAAAGCCATAATTGGTTATGTCGCACCATCCATGCATTAAAACCTTCGTACTTTTGCAAGAGCACTAAGATGAGTAAAGCTCGCAATCAAACATGCGTCTTGCATATGCTTCTATGTTTGATTACAATTTACATGTAACACATTGAATGTACCACTTAGGTCTAACCACCCCCATCCCGGTCAACTGATCACTTAGTCGGACTGGCTACCCTGGCCCATTCTACCAACCACCCCGGCCTAGTCGACCAACCACTTAGGTATGACCGACTACCCCTGATTGATTGATCAATCACTTTAGTCTAGTTGGCCACCCTGGTTTAATAAATCTTGTTGACTATGCCACCAGGTTGACCATCCAAATCAAACCAATAGGTAAGTGGCCAACTTCACTTGCATATTTATGTGTTTTCAATGTGCAATTGCATCCATCACATTCCACGTATGACATGTTCAAATTCATGCTTGTATGTTGATGTGCTTTTGGTGCGTGCTATTTTTCTAAGTGTTTTATATCAATTTAAATACCCAGTGACAGTGCCAAAAAATTGACCCAATTTATATTAAGTATTTAATGTGTGAAATCAAAATTTTATATAAGATATATAAAATAGTTCACACACTAGTGGTTCTATGCAAGTGCACACATCGTTTCGAGTAATATAGGGCTTTCTTAAAAAACCTAAGTATCGACCCCACAGGAAGTGCAACATAAAATCCCTTTGGCTATCTCTATTATAATACTATCAAGTCTTAGTTTAGAAAATGGGAATTCTTATTATAATTACATAAATCATAATATTAAAACTACAAAAATTAAAGTAAGAAAGAAAATTTAAAAAATATTTAATGATTTTTGAAAGAACTAAGTTTCTTAAACTAATTTCTAAACTTCAAAGTTAAATTTACTATTAAACAAAGTCTTTTGATGAAGAGTTCAAATTTAAGAAAACATCATTCCCTTTAACAATGATTATGTGGATTTTGAAGAAAATAAAATCCATTAAAAACATATAAAAATTGATTTGTACCAAATAGGAGCAATCCTGTTCTTGACTCTCTTCCAAGTGTATAAAGAACATTGTCTAATCTAGAGTTTGATCCCTATTTCAGTGGTTGGACTGGGAGGATATCGGCTGCAACTCCAGAGCTCCCATTACTCAATATCCTAAGGGATAAAAATCTCTCATTAGTTTCCAATCAACTGGACCAAATTGGGGATTTTAGTCCATGTCCTTAAAATCTTCAATTCTGCATCCAATAAAGTATATTTCTCTATTTATTTGCAATCAATGCCATGAATGACATCCTCTTCCATGGAATCAAATGTGACTCTCAACATGTTGTACAAATGATAGACCTTTCAGATAATATGTTTCTCAACATATTTTCATATTTCAATTGGCCAAATCAAAAGTAAATGAAGATCAAATTTTGAATCAACACAAAAATTTGTCATTTAAAATTATATAAAATAAAATCAATTCTTCACAAAACCATATCTCAGAGTAGGTAGAAGAATAAAGAAGTTTCCTTAGAATTCATGAGAAGGATATGAAAACATAAGGATTTCTTATATAAAAATAATTTTATAAAACAAAGAAAGAAAATAACACAACCTATCTCACACTCCTTCCCAAGCAAATCTTTAGAAGTTATCTTTCAGAACTTTTTCTCTTTATAATCACACTCAATTCTCTCCTAGAAATATAATGAAGAATAAATTTCTCATCTTCCCTCTCCTTTTACTACCGTAGAAGAAAATCTTCTCTTTTTCAAAGCCTTCATCTCACTCTCATGCCACACACACACACACACACACACACACACACACACACACACACACACACAAAAACACACACACAAACACACTTTTTTGCCCTGGACCTCCTCTTTTATTAAAGGCTACCTCCCTCCAAAAAGAATTCAAAATTCCCTCCAAAATTCTCTTTAAAAGTCCAAACTTTTGACATCCAAATAACATTTCCATAGATTCAAGAGACATATCCCTTCAATGAAGAGCCTTCCAAAGAGTCTAGATGCATTGAATCACTTTATGGGGATTTTAAATCATTTGGAGCCTTCAAAATGTGCTCAAAATTTTTCCCAAACTACCTTAATCAGTCTTGTATGGTCTCTGGCCAGATCTCTGGATTCTGGAGCCTTTGGCGCTAGTTTAGCGCATCAGGCATCACTCTGCAGTAGCTCCACTACTTTGCTCTGTTTGTCTCCGTTTCAGCTCCATTTTGCCACCCTAGTCACCAGAGGAGCTAAAACTGAGAGCACCTTCATCCAATACAAACCCATTTTCACCCATCCAAGCTGACTCATTCTAGTTGGCCTTTGACATTCTTCAGCCCTCTACATAAGCTTTTAAATGCACTTGAATCGAAGCCCTGAGCTTCACCCAAAGCCCTTCTATTTGAACCCATCTTCTCCATAGATAAAGGAGAGCTAACCAATTTTCTTAGAGAAACTCTACCCAATTGGTTTCAGAAACTCTCCAAGAACTCCTAAGCTCAAGCCCAAAATTATCCTGCTCTGGATTCCTCTATGAGAGCTCAATTTTGAGTTCAAAATTTAGGGCAAACTAGAAAATATTTCCCCATACCTCCATAGTCCAAAAAAATTCAAAATAACTTTTCACACACCATCCCTAGAATACATAGAGTTGATCCCCCATAAAAACCTCATCACAAAGAGCTTCTAACCTAGCTCTAGACCAACACCTAAAGATGGCCTTGGTCAAAATCATACCTAGACATTTCACCACAGCCCAGGAGCTCTTGAAGGTTCTTTGAACTCCTATAAAGCTTCTCCAACCATTTGATTGAGTCCACTCCTCTTAGACAAATGTATTGTACTCTCTCCTCAAACTGAGCTTAATTTGATTCTCCACACTTATAAAATATATTTCATAGCATTGTAACCATATAGATGTGTTTGTCTTGCATAGATGGAGGTCTAGGAACAACCCCATGTGATTGGGTTGAGTATCGAGAGAGATTTTAACGTTTTAAGTTGAACGGCTCTTGGGTTAGGGAGAGTAGGTCGATGAACGAATGTCGTACATTTAAACGTTTATTAATCTAACATTTGCGGAGGCATCAGACAAGTGGATGGAGTTGAACAACGGATCAAGTTAGCGCTAAGTCAGATGGCGACGCCGAATCAGAAGATGTCGCGTCGAGGCTTCGGAGATGCGTAGCTTGACGCGGTGCCGCATGGATAAGCAGATAATTAAAAACTTTTATGAATTAAACTATTTATAGATATTCAAAAATTAATAAATTTGTATATAAAAATTATAAAAAAATGTAAAAAATACCCTTTAACTCGGTAAATAAGGGAGTATAATGTGGAACTAAAATAAAAATTATTTGTTGAGTTTGTGATTTTCAATTAATTAGCTGGTCTCTATTGTATTTTAATACATTTTAATTAAATATTGCTCACCATGACTTAAATTTTTTAGGGTTTGTTCCTCATGACAGAGGAAATTTTCTCTGATTTTTAAAAGGTCATGGAGCATCTCTGTGCTTGTAACCCTAATTTTCAAGCTTGGAAGGCTATTTTGGCTTAAATTAATTATATAAATTAATCTATGACTTGGAAAATTATGAGATAAATTTTAGTAGGTTTATTGTGGTCAGAGGAGCTTAGGAAAAATATCATGAGGGTTTAAATAATTTTGTATATTTTGATATTTAATTAAATGTTTATATCCTGTATTAATTTATTTAAATTAACTATTAATAAAAAAGTAATAAAATCAATTCCACAATGTGTTGAAAAATCATGTTGACTCAATGTGAAATTATGAAAATTATTTGATTAAGTTTGAGTACTAAAGTTGATTTTATACGAAAAATTATATTTTAGTACAAAAATAATTAAATTAAATTAAATTAACTTAGAAGAATTATGAAAAGTTTTTTTTCTAAGTTCCTTGTGATCAGGAGCATTTAGAAAAAATAAAAATTATTTTTTAGAAAATACTTCATTTTTTGAACTATATTGTAAATTAAAAATAATTAAAAATTGCAAAAATACAAAAATGCTTCGGAATGTGCCTAATTGTTTCCCGTTCACTTAGGACTCATTAAAATATTTTCTTAATTTTGCTAAGTTAAAAATGAATTTTCAAAGGTTAAAATGTATTTCCCCAATTTTCATTAAAATAATTATAATAATTAAAATTTCATTTCAAGAGTCATGGAAATTTGCCTAAGTGTTTCTTTGACCTAGGTGAACCTCTAATATTTTTCCTATAAACATAAACTTTATTTTAATTGATTAAATAACTTAACATTGAAAAATCCTATTTTCTAGGTTAAAACAATTATTTAAATTAAATTTAAATTTCAAAAAACCCTATTTTCTTCTTTGATGTCGTAACTAACCCATGTACAGGGTACTTTAAAATTCATAAAGTTATTTGAATTATGCTTAATGAGTTATGAATTGGAGAGCCCCAAGGGAAAAATGGTAATTTTAGATTTTTGTGCTTTAATTAAAATTTAGGATTAACCAAAAGGAAAAATAGAATATTTTGATCTTAATAAGTACTTTTGGATGATTGAGACAAAAATGGGTTAAGAGGTAGAAACCAATTTACCACCTTTCCATGATAAGAGTAAAATTGTAATTTTTTTTTTAAATTATCAAGAATTGGAATTTAATCAAAATCAAAATATTCTGAAGGGATGGGATTAAGCTAGGAATATGATGATTCACTTATTTGAAGCCCATAAATGGAAATGATATGATCTTTTATTATGGATATGTATCACCTAAAATAAAATTTTAATAACTGTCAATTCTCCCATTGATATTGTTAAGGGCTTAGTAGTGGCCTAGGCGCGATATTTAAATTCATTTAATGAGATTTAGAAAAGGTAACATGATTAATGAGAAACACCTCTAAGCACTACAAGCCCAACTTTAGTAATGAGTACAATATCTTTAATGACTTAAACTTGCCCTAGAGGCATTCACCTAAAAAATTCTTAAGTAAAATGTCAACTAATAAATTGAGTACCTTGACCTTGAAATAATTAATAATATCAAGGTTCACCAAGTAACGGGATAATTTTAACTCGACCTTGGATGATTAATAGAACAATATGATAAGTTCAAATTAAACTAAAAATATTTCAAGAAATCTTTAATGTGATTCAAGGTCATTCACAGAACACTTTGGAATCTCTTGGACATCTTGAAGGAGAAATTTAACTTGCTATATTTTGTTCTAAAATAATCCACTAAGATCTGTCAGGACTCACTGAGTCATGGTTTGAGGGTTCAGAAACTACACCTTCATCTATTCTTGCAATTTATTTAAATTTCTAGAAAATTATATGCATGTTGCAAATGCTAATCTTTTAGTCGAAATGCCAAGAAAATCACAAGTATGCTTTTATAGTGTTATTTAATTTCTTTCATTTTACTTTCTACAATCTACTTTTGCTTCAAAACATTATAATTGCTTGGTTGTACACTTGAATTTACGTGCAAAAATTAAAATAATTTTAAAAAAATTAATCAACATTTTCAGAAATTTAAAACAAATTGTTACAAAGGTAATAATAAATCCTTTAAAATGTTAGTAAACATAAAGCATCCTTTTGAATTTACGGGAGTCCCTTGGAGGAGTTAACCAACGGTTGCTAATGAAATCTACAGGGTTTTTATGGGTTTCATAACTCATTTAAGCTAAGTAAATTCAAAAGAAAATAGTAATATCGGAACGAGGAAACCATGGGATCCTAACTGGTGTCGCTTTAATAAACAGTAACCTNCCATAATGACTGAACTTTAGCTTATCATTTAAACCTTTAAACTTTATACTTTATGACTATTACTTCACTGATGAGCTTGGAGCTAACTTTATGTGCAGCCTTCTACAACAATAATCTGCAATAACATGAGGTTCTACAACAATACATCTTTCCTTAGAATTAAATAAGAAGCCATAAGATTTCGAGGTTGATCGCCTAATGCGACATAAATCCTTAACTCCTTTTTAGGCCTTTTCATATTTATATTGTGCAATATAAGCCCTAACTTGTTCTAAGATTTTGAGGTAATCATTCGTAGCAACCTAAATCCTCACATCTTTCAGGCTATTTGTGCAACTGTCTCGCATAAATGTAAGCGCTAATTAATAAAATTTGTAGGATGAAACAATTAAATAATTTCTTCCTGAAACTAAAGCCAAACCATAAGATAGCATAGGAAGTATTGAGGTTCTCCTCTAGATCTATGACATCCCCAAGTTCTTCTTCATTTGTAGTCCAAAATAAAATGTTATAAATTTGAGTCATTCTCATTTCACACCTCTATGTCCGATCTTTTAAAAAGTCTTATCCCCTTGAACTCTTTGAAGACTATCCCCTGATTTTTATCAAGAGTTTTCTTGGGTGACTTCAGTTAGCTATGATGTAATTAGCTATAGGGGCTAGCTCTTATAGGAAACTTTTAAAAACCCATCTTATAGTAAACCCTATTTAATTTTTTGTATTAAATAGGGGAACTTGTCGGTCAACATAAAAAAAATAGTTTTTCATTGAATTAAATAGATTTTATAAATTCTTTAGTTTATTAATCGAGTCTCACCAGTAAGTAAGTTGTCTACCCTTTGAGATAGATGCAAAGCGATGGGTATTTTGGTAATCTTGGTAAAGTTAGCGGTATTTTGGTAATTTTGAAAATTTTGGGATGTTTTAGACAGTTTGAGTAGTTTAAAATGTTATGAGATGATTTTTAAACAAAGTTTGAT
Source organism: Phalaenopsis hybrid cultivar (assembly GCA_002079205.1). Taxonomy (NCBI): domain Eukaryota; kingdom Viridiplantae; phylum Streptophyta; class Magnoliopsida; order Asparagales; family Orchidaceae; genus Phalaenopsis; species Phalaenopsis hybrid cultivar. The sequence goes on along the minus strand of JXCR01144098.1, from coordinate 86,052 downwards.
ATTTCAGGTAATTTTGGGAATCTTGGGAATTTTTGTCAATTTTGGGGTTTCAAGGGTAATTTGGTAAATTGCGTGGACTTGGAGGCAGAAGGTTAAGTTTGGTATTTTGGTAAAATATGGGTGTCAAACACCGTACGTGAGCCAAGGAACAATAGAATTCCTTACTTTGGGTCCTTCATGTATTGGTCTTAGCTAAACCTTAGCCTAGGGCTAATGGCCTAGGGGACCATCTACATGAATCTCCCAAAGGGTTAAGGGATCAAAGTTAGGCATGTTTAGGTTTAAGGTAGTGAGTGGAAGTGTAATGTGCAAGTGTGTGCATGAGATCAACCAAGATGACACATCTCAGAGTTAAGCGTAAGGCAAAGTAGTCCTATGGTGACTCCCCTTGAGCTCCCCCATATTGGCCCCACCTACTAAGTGCTAAAGGTTAGGACCAATAAATGGAACTTCCAATTGTGCAAAGAAGAGTTTAAAGTTTCTAATGGTGAGGATTCCTTTTTTAGTCCTCTAAAAATAGTCAACAAGAAAGTTTTAAGGCTAGATCTTAGGCTATTAAGAAAGAAACTAGACCTCAACCAAAAGTGATGTCAACAAATAGACCCCCAATAGGTGTGGTGTGTCGGGCCAGCACACTACATGTTTTGGCATTGACCGAAGAGATCAATAAAACTAACCTAACTGTTTGAGTCAGCACACTTAGAACAGAACAAAAAAGAGTAGAAATTTTATGCTGGGGAGTAAACAAGGACTCCCGCCGAGGAAAAAGGAAAGGATTCTGAATACAATCATCTTGAAAACTGATGGTCTCGGTGAAGATTCGATCTCAATTCAATGTTAAAAAACTTTATTTTCAATTTCAATTTTGACAGTTTCGGAGGATGGGAATCAGAATTTAGGTCCTACCCTTGAAAAGAGAATCAAAATTTAGGTACCGAACTCAAAAGTAGGGAGTCATAATTTAGGTACTGACCCCGAGATGGGAATTCAAATTTAGGTATCAACCTTGGAAAGGCAATTAGAATTTGGTTACCTAGCTTGCAAGAAGGTAATAAGATTTAACGTACTGATCCCAAAATTTTCAAGTGTGTGGGAAATTTTCTCGGATAGGAAGGTGGAAAATATAGGGAATTTAAAGGAATCAGATGACCTTGCACCAACTTTAGAATTTCCTAGAGGCAAAAAATTTTCTCGGAAGGAAGGTGGAAAATATAGGGAATTTAAAGGAATTGGAAGAACTTGCACTGACCTTGGTATCTCATGGAGGTGGAAATTTTTCTTAGAACGAAAGTGGAAAATATAGCAAAATTAAAGGAATCGGACGACCATGCACTGAACCTAGAACTTTGAAGGCAGAAAAATTTCTCTGAAGGAAGGTGGAAAATAAAGGGATTTTAAAGGAATCAGACGATCTTGCACTGACCCTAGAATTTCATGGAGGCAGAAAAATTTCTCTGAAGGAAGGTGAAAAATATATGGACTTTAAAGGAATTGGATGACCTTACATCGACCATAGAATTTTATGGAGGAAAAAACATATCTCGAAAGGAAGGTAGAAAGTATATGGAATTTAAAGGAATCAGACGACCTTGCACCAACCCTGGAATTTTATGGAGGTGGAAAAATTTCTCAAAAGGAAGGTAAAAAAATATATTAAATTTAAAGGAATCAGATGACCTTGCACCGACTCTGGAATTTCATGAAGGCAAAAAGTTTTCTCAGAAGGAAGGTGAAAAATATCAGAAGTTTAAAGGAATCGGAAGACCTTACATAAAACCTAGAATTTCATGAAGGCAAGGAGGCAGAAAAATTTCTTGGAAGGAAGCTAAAAAATATAGGGAAAATATAAGGAACTAAAAGAGCTTGCACCAACCCTAAAGTTTCATGGAGGCGGAAAAAAATTATTGGAAGGAGTGTGGAAAATATATGGATTTTAAAGGAATCAGAGGACCTTGAACCAACCCTGAAATTTCATGGAGATGGAAAATTTTCTCTAAAGGAAGGTGGAAAATATAGAAAACTTAAAGGAATCAGATGACCTTGCATCGACCCTAGAAATTTCATGGTAATAATAATTCGGATACTGACCTCAAGTGCAGAGATTATGTGAATACAGAGATTTGTAGAGATTATGAAAATTTTACTGAGATTCAATTCATGCAGAGATTCTGAAGAAATTTGCTGAAATTTAGTTCATTTAGAGAATATGAAGAATTTTGCTGAGATTTGATGAATGCAGAGATTTCGTGAGGAGTGTGACACTACGTGGAGGCTGTGAAAAATTCATGCACGTAAAGACATTTGTACTGTAAAAATGGAGAGTGAGAAACCTCAAACTCGAGAGGAACAAACTCATTAAATTTATCTTTTTTTTTTCTTTCTTGTTGCCTTTATCACATTTAATTATCAAAGTATATATTTTCAAAATTTATCTTGGTTAATTTCTTCTTAAAAAATGATTTAAATTTTATTATTAGACTATCTTTATATCGTTCTTTGTTCATCATAGTTTAGAACCAATTATATGGTTCTGCAGCTTTTATCGATCACACAAATAGGCAATTTAACAAATTCATTAAACTCTGGAAGAAATTTCTTAAATCTTCTTTGAATATGTATTACGAGTTAAATGTATGCCAAAGATGTCAAAGATAACATGTTGAATACATTCTAAAGTATCTAATACTGAGTTCATATCATATACTGAATACATTTGAGATATTTCATATCATATCTGTTATATCTTGTCACAATACAAAAAGTGTTAAGAATCATTCATCTATATGACCTCTGTGGTGAGCTCTTGACAAGCAGACCTACCAAGCCATGTTCCAGGACAAGAGTTCCTTTCATGTGTACTTAGAGGTACAACCATATCATAGCTCGTATGGGCACATCTCTTGTAATTCTTAGTCTGGACGGAACCCTTGTGGTATCTTACTACCATCCATTCCTCTCAATGTCACAGAAACTTTGCAGTGTCATGCTCCTGGGATGCAGTGCTTTGCTAGATCTGCTAGGTTTCCTTTTAAAAGAAAAATTGAACCCATAAGAAGTGGAATCTTAATGGATCCTCAAAAATCTCCAGGGCCAACAATATCAGTTCTTTTCCAAACAGAATGTTACTCCTACTCATGAAGGTCACCGTAAAGAAGGCTTACAAAGTCATGGTGATCAATATGCAAAGGGATGTAGTCTCATTAATCGTAAATGTTGATCATGCAGCTATTTTGGATGCAATTTACTTGTAGTATGCTCCAACTGACCATTGTTTTGATCATCATTTTTATCTCGGAAGGCAATGGATCCATTTTTCCATAATTCAAACTACCCTACCCTATCATTTACAAAGTTGTCACTGCAGCCACATTAAATAATAATTTGTCCCTTTCCCTATGGCTCTAAGTAAGTTTTTTTCATTAGCAACCAGCTTGACCTTTGTCACTTAAGTTGAATACATAGTCGAGGATCCTCCTCTCATCATTTTCAATGAAAACCCGCGTATGCAGTTCCAGGCCTTCCAAGATTTTTACAAACTTGCCTTGAATTTATTCATAATATTTGAATTCTCTTTTCTTGACTATGCTCGTTCTTTCTAGTTCTGTCATAAAAATCCTTTACGGCCATTGGGGTTGCTCCGTCATTTCAACATCTATGGGGAACCATGTCTTACTCGGCTCTGTATATGATGTGATGTATGACTCAGTATCCCCTTGTCAGAAAATGTATACTCTTCAAACTTACAATAACACTCCAGGTGGATGACGTTACCTCTCAGGCATTTTGCAAATTCCCCTGTCAATGTTCGTCTTGGAATTTCAACGTTGCACATTGTTCAACCTGACAGAGCTCATCTAGAATTTTTAGCGGTGTCAGCTCTGCAGCAAACTCTGAGTCGTCCTCCGTGATGGGCAGACTGGAAGAAGTTTCCCTCATGCACGGAACATAAAACCCCTCCTCAAGAATCAGGGCGAGTTTCACTTCTATTTCTTTTAAACATTTTTTCTCCTACTGTAAGAAAGCTCTATATTTGTCGTGGTTGGCATTGCGGTGCTGTGTCCTTCTCAGCGATGCATCTGACACTTTTTCTTCATTGACACTGACTAAATTCTCTATCAGTACAGTGATCATGGACGGTAGGTGACTACTTCCTTCTATTATATGTTATTTTGTCACTTCTTTCTTTCTCTTCAACGAGGAGTCTTCTTTGGTACCAATTCTGAGAAGTGATGGTAATCCTTCTTTTTTCCAGTAGCTGACTATTCTCATCAGGGGACCCTCGTAGTCTCCGTTGACCTGACAGAAGTTAAATCCAAGTCTATGATGTTGCCCTGGGCTGCCCTTTCCTCATTCAGTGTAAGATTCAAGCCTTCTTTAAAAGCAAAAATTAGCTTCAGCCCCAACATTTTTTCTGCAGAGGACAAAAATACGTCAGTGCGCTGAAATTTGAAATGAACAAGAACAAGAAACAAGTTTTAAATTTAGTTAGTGCAATTTTTTTATTTTCTTAATTTAATTTTGTGAAATTTTAAAATTAAAAATGAAGGAAATTAAAGTGAACAATTTCAAAATTTTCATTTGATTGAGTTTAATTTATTACAAAACTTTGGACCCACTCACAGACGCTGGCCAATTAAATAACCCCAGAACAAGAAATATTTTTAAAAAAATCATTTCAAAAAATTCATTTCAAGCAGTGTCCTGTCACGTAATATATCTTCAAATACTGGCCATTAACTGGAAACATAGGTCTTTCACCTTGAAAATCCACTAGATGGTGAGATCCTACTGAATAGACCTTCTCTATGACAAATGGTCCATTCCAAGTTAGTTCAAATTTTCCAGCTATCTTATATAGTGAAAGAATAGGTCTTTTGAGAAAGAGTATGAAGTCACAAACCTTGAAAGCCCTTGGACGGACCAATTTGTCATGAATTTACACCATCCTTGCTTGGTAGAGTTTTAAATTCTGTTGTGCTTCTAGTCACTTTCCCTTAAGACCTTTCAATTCCTTGAGCTTGAGTTTTGCACTTTCTTCTATTGTAATTTGATTGGAAATGATGATCCAGAGAGATAATATTTAGACTTCTAGCGGTAGTACGACCTCTGACCTGTACACAAGTGCGTAGGGTGTACATTAAGTGGGAGTTCTGAACGCTGTCCTGTAGACCTACAAAGCTTATAATAGTTTATAATGCCATCCTCTTTTATTCTCATCCAACATCTTCATTAAATTTTACACGAGCATATTATTGAAGGCCTTGGCTAGGTTCTTTACCCTTGGATAGTAGATTCTAGAGTATCTCCAGACTATCCAATCATGTTGGACGAAATTGTTGATCTTTATGCTCTTGTAGGTTGTTCCATTATCTGAAATTACGCTACACAGAACACCAAAATGATAGAAAATTTGACTTTCAAAGAATTGGAGAACATGTTGTGATGTAACCTCTCATAATGACACTACATCTGCCCATTTTCAGAAAGAATCCTTAGCTGGTAGAATAAATTTAGGTCTCTTATAGGATGAAGGGTCTACTAGACCTATTATGTTCTTTCCTCAACACTCGAATGACCACGAGGCAACAGTTGGATGTAGCACATTTGGAGGTTCGTGTAAGACCACCCCATGCACTTGACAATGGTGACACCTTCTAGTGGTATCCATGCAATTGAATATCATCGTTCGTCAATAATATCTAATTCTTTTAATCTTTATTTTCATCTTTTAACCTGATTGATGAGCTCCACACGATTCGATGTGTACTTTTTTTATGATATTTTGTGCTTTAGCTCTGCTTAGACATCTCAGTCACATCTGATCAAAAGATCTCTTGTAGAGGATATCATCCACCAGGGCTTACGATATAGCTCTTCTTAAGAAGTGATATGCCTCAGACTTGTCTTTTGGCAGCTTTCCTGTTTGTAAATATTTTGTCGATGGTTTACGCCAATCTTCATTAATGTCAGCAACTAAAATCATCCTTTCTTCTTCTCTTCCAAGCTTATGTAGATTGTTGAGGTCAATCTAAGATAAAACCTAATGTCCATGTACTGTAATTTAGATGGAATCCTCCGGTGGACACGCCAGTTCCTTAGCAAGTTTTGCTAGAGCTTCAGTATGGCATTATCTCGCCAAGGAATCCCGTATAGGGTCACATTGAGGATATGTTCCAGCAACTTCATCGTGTATCAATGGTACTATGTTGTCCTTGGCTTCAAAATCTTATATTATCCAGCAACTTATTGGATGATGAGTTTTGAGTCGCCATAGATGATAATGTATATTTATCCATTGAGATTACCAATTCCAACACAGTGATCAATGTTTAATATTTTGCTTTGTTATTTGTGCATGGCTCTATGAGGTGATAAGAGAATCTCAACATTCCCTGATCTAGCGTGATAAAAAATAGATCAATTTTTGCTTTGCCTGCTAAAACTGTCTCAGATATGCCAACTTTCCTTAGAAGGAACGTAGTTGTTTCAAAGTTTTGGTAGGAGGCTTTTCCAAGATAGCTTTAATCTTATCTAGGTTGATCTCAATTCCCTGATAGTGGACAACAAATCTTAGAAATTACCTGGAGGTGACACCGAAGGCACGCTTTAAGGGATTCATCTTAAGAGCATATTGTCGTAATTGTTCGAGCACGATCCTGAAATCATAAAAAATGGTCTTTTTTTCGCTTTTGATGACCAAATAATCCACATAACATTCCACTTTGTTGTGAATGAGATCATAAAAAATACTTGTCATTGCTCATTGATAAGTTGCTATGGCATTCTTCAATAAGAATGACTTAACAGGTGTCGAGGTAGCAATAGACTTTACCTTCTTGCAGAAAGGGAAATCTTGAGGACAATTTAGGTTAAATTCATCAGAGGCTCCTGCACTTCTGATGCAGCAACTTACATTATGAAAAATGGAGCTTTTTCGAGAATGACTTTGAGGTTATCTAATCTGGCTCCAACCATGATGGTGGGGGCGACAATGCAAGCATCGCAGCTAGTTGACATGTTGCAAGAGAAAGTTAGCTTTGGGAATGCCATTGTAGAAACTTCAAAAAGAAAGTTATGGGGTTAATTATTTAACCAATAATTTATAAATCTAATAGGAACACTAAAAATTAACAAGGGTCGCGCTATAGACTAGACAAGTCTTTATTTAATTTTATTTTGTAAAAACTACAAAATTTAGTATAGTAAATTAAAAGTAGGGGAATTTCACTTGTTAAATGTGAAAAGTTGGCCAATCACACAACAATTGGATTTTATTTTCAAAGTAGCAAACCAAACACGAAAATACATGAAGAGAAAAAGTAAGGTTTAGGACCCAGTACGGGACCAACTTTACAATGCACAATTCTTAGGCACAATAAGTCCACCAACACACTTACTAGGGATCCAACGCCACACAAAGATGAACGACATAATGAACTATGGAACCTCTCCATTCAAAGTTATTCAAATAATTATCCTAAAGTCTGGAAGGTTTTATCGTACTTACCTAAGAGAGAAATAGGTGAAGAAAGCCAATGAAGAAGGGTAATCTGGTCCATAAGGGGCATGGTCACATTACTTATGTATGCAGACAGGATTCTCTAAATTAATTGAAGAGAAAAACTAATTCCCCAACGGAGTCACCAGAAGCTGTCGATTTCTAAATTAGAAGTTGTTGGTTGCCGAAATGGATATCTCGATGCCAGATTTTAAAATATGTTTAATTTAATTTATATATTTAATTTAGAAAAAGTAGTATTTTAAATTTTGAAAATACAAGACCGAAATAATCTCATATTCTCAGTAGTTTAAATAGACAAGCTTAATACCGTAAGAAATGCCTCTATGTCAAAGGCTGGACACACTACTTACTGGTGAGGTTTGATTAAATAAACTAAAGAATTTATAACATCCTTTTAAGTCTGTAAAAAATTATTCTTTTATGTTGACATAAAAGTTCCTCTATTTATTACTAAAAAGTTAAAAAGGGTTTATATTAAGTTGGGTTCTTAAAAGTTTCCTGCAAGGGAAAGCCCCTACAGTTAATTACATCTTAGATAACCATAGTCACCTAAAAAAACTCTCGATAAAAATCAAGGGATGTTGTCTTTAAAGAGTTCAAAAGGATAGGAAATTTTAAAAGATCAGACAAATAGGTGTGAAAAGGGAATGACTCAAATTGGAACATTTATTTTGAAATCCATAGGAAGGAGAACTAGGGATGTCACAAATCATGAGGAGAACCTCGGTGAATTCTTAAGCTATCCTATGGTTTGGCTTCAGTTTTGAGAAAAAAATTATTTAAATGTTTCATCTTGCCAATTTTATTAATGAGGACTTAGATTTATGTGAGACGGTCGCACAAATAGCCTGAAAGATGTGAGGTTTTAGGTCGTGACAAATGAGAACCTCAAAATCCTAGAACAAAGTAGGGCTTATATTGCACAACATGATTGCACAAAAGTCTAAAAAAAGGGCGGAGGATTTATTTCACACAAGGCAGATAGCTTTGAAATCTTATGGCTTGTAATTTAATCCTAAGGAAAGATGTGTTGTTGTAGATCCTCATGTTGTTGTAAATTTTTGTTGTAGAAGGCTACCCACAAAGTTCGCTCCAAGCTCCTTGACAAAGTAGCAATCCTAAATTCTAAGGTTTAAAGGTTTAAATGACAAACCAGTCTCCTTGGCTTAGTAGCAGTCCTAAAGTCTAAGTTTTAAAGGTTAAAATGACAAGTTGAATTTCAATCATTATGGGGGGTTAAAAGTTTATTAGAGCGACACCAGTTAAAATTCCATGGTTCCCTCGTTCTGGAATCACTATTTTCTTTTGAATTTACTTAGCTTAAACAAGTTGCGAAATCCATTTAAATAGAGGAGATCTTGTTAGCAACCGTGGGTTACCTCCTCCGAGGGACTCCCGTAAATTCAAAAGGACATTTTATGTTTAGTTACATTTCTAAGGATTTAAGGTTACCTTTGAAACAATTTGTTTTAGATTTTTGAAAATGTTGATTAATTTTTTGAAAATGGTTTTGATTTTTGCAATTGCAGTAAAGTGCACAAGAAAGCAGTTATAATGTTTTGAAGCAAAAGTATATTGCAAAAAGTAAATTGAAAAAAAATTAAATAACACTATAAAAGTGTATCTGTCATCTTCATTGACATTTCGACTGCAAGATTAGCTTTTGCAACATGTATGTAATTTTGTAGAAATTTAAATAAATTGCAAGAATTGATGAAGGTGAAGTTTTTGAAGCCTCAAAACATGACTCAGTGAGCCCTGACAGATCTTAATGGATGATTTTAGAATAAAATATAGCAAGTTCAATTTGTCCTTCAAGATGTCCAAGTGGTTCCAAAGTGTTTGGGGAATGACCCCTGAATTTCTTTAGAGATCTCTTGAAACATTTCTAGTTCATATTGAACTTATCATATTGTTCTACTATTCATTCTGGGTTGAATTAAAATTACATAGTTACTCGGTGAACCTTGACATTTTGACATTTTTAAATGTCCCAAGGATAGGGTACTCAATTTATCAATTGAAAATTTACTTAAGAGTTATGTAGATTAATGCCCCTATGAAAATTTTAAGTCATTAAAGATTTTATACCCACTGATACACCAAAAATATATGTATTTTTAGACCCATAATTTATACTTATTTTTGGTGACATTGCACCTTTATGGAAGGTATTTTGATGTTTTCTTGTAGGTTATTGATTTATATGAATTAAAATAAAAAAGGAAGCAAAAAGGATGACATTTTTAAATATGTACTCAGCGCTGATCGTGCCAAGGGCAGCGTCGACAACATAGAATAACAAAACAACTGAAATATTTACTCAATGTCGATGGCAGCAGACTAGCACCGACGGCGCCATAGGTGGTTCAGCCTCCGTTTCTAGAAGGTTCAATGTATTTGGATTATTTTTGAAGAGTTTTTGGAAACACCTCTTGGAGAACCAACCTTGGGTTTTATTTAAGGCCGAAATTCATTAGGAAATGGACTCCTTTTCACTCCAAAACATTTCACCACCCTTCATTTCCTCCATTCTTCATAATCCTTCTTCATTCCACCACCATATTAGAGTCCATTAGTGATTTTTCTATTATATTTTAGGTTTTGTGTGGTGAGATTTAGTGTGAAACTTTTTGTAAGAGTGTTGGAGAAGGAGAAAAGTGAGAGATATCTTCTTCCTGATTTGTTGACCTCATTTTTGGTTGAGGTTTAGTTTTTCCTCTTTAGTAGCCTAGGGTCTAGCTAAATTCATTCCTTCTAATGAAGAGTGGCATTAAGTTAAGTGTTAGGAATTGTGTGTTTGGAGCTAGTTGACCTCACTTTTGGTTGAGGTTTAGTTTTTCCCTTTTAGTAGCCTAAGGTCTAGCCATATGATTTTCCTATTGACTATTCTTAGAAAACTAGACATGGAACCCTCACCATTAAAAATTATACCCTCTTCTTTACTCAACTTGATCTGCCACATTTTGGTCTAAGCCTCTAGCATTTTGTAGGTGGGATCACTATGGGGGAAACTCAAGATGAGTCATCCTTAGCACTGTTGGATCTGAAGGTTAACCCTGGGTGTTGTTCTGGAGCTAAGGCACTCACGACACTCACTACACTCATATACACTTACATTCACTCATAACCTTAAACTTAAATTTCTAGCTTAGATCCCTTGATCTTTTGGGATACTCATGTAGATGGTCCCCTAAACCTACTAGCCATAAAGCTATGGTTTTGCTAAGACCACTATGTAGAGGACCCAAAATGGGGTTTCCATTGGTGCATGGCTTGTTGGTGATGATTGGTATCTCAACTCTACCAAAATACCCATCTTGGCATTTTACCCCTAAAACACCCCCAAATTACCAAAATACCCCTCTTGGACCCAAAATTCAAAAAATTCCCAAAAAATTCCAATATATCCCAAATATTCCTAATTTCATTTCTCTTTTACTATTACTTGACCTAGTTTGGCCAATTTGACCCTCTTTAACCAAAACCCCCAAATTTGCCTTTAAGGGCTCAAATTCCCCAAATTCAATTCACATGTCCATCAATTTGACCTTAATTGACCTCAATTTCATTCCTAAACTCAAATTAACTTTTGATATGATCAAATTAAATCAAATCCAAGCTCAATTGATCCATGATTTGAACCCAATTTTGAGTTAGGTTAAAGCCCTAATTTTGACCATATGACCTAATCTCACCAAATTTAACCCATAGCCTTGTCAATTGGCCCCAATTAATGTTTCAAAATCTTTATAGCATTCTTATACATCAAAATAAACCATCAATCAACCTTGATCAACCTTGGTGAAGCCTCATATCCATTTGATTTTGGCCTAAATCCAAAATTCCCAAATTTAGCCCCAAATTGGCAAAGTCCCAAAATTTCACCCAAATGATTGCCTTAACCTCCAAATTGGCATCCAATTCATGTTGAAAACTCTTCATGAGGTCCCTATTGATAATTTACAATAGTCAATTTGGACTTAGCCCAAGGCTAACCCAAGCTAGACCCAAGCCTAGCTCAACATATCCAATTTGATTAAGGTTCAAAATTCCCTCAAATTGACCCTTCAATTGAGTTCAAAACCACTTCCATTTTTCACCAAAGTTGTTCTTTATGATCATCTACACCAAATGAAATATTTATTTAGGCTAATTGACATGGAGAGCCTAGCCCAAACCCAAGTTTTGGTCATTTGCACCCAGTTGGACCCATGCACTAAATGTGACATAACCCCCCTAAAGTCACCAAATTAACTCCACCCCAGCCATTAGTTAGACTTAGTGATCAATCCAAACACCATAAAACCACCTAAATCAATCGATGGACCAAAGGTTCCCAAAATTAAGGGATACTATTTTCAAAAATGCAAATGCTTAAGATATCTTTTCCAAATCAAAGCACATTTGCATTAAATTGTTGTGATGGATTCCACTAGGTTCCCCAAGCTCCTAGCCACCTCCCCCTGGCCGGCCGGCCGGCCCAGTGGCCAGAAAAGCTCAAAACCAAGAGCCAACCCCATGGCACCTAACCCAAATCAAACCTAAAGGCCAGCTCATCCAAATCAAATTGAAGAGCTCCTCTGCCCTCCACCTAAGAACCCCAACGCACCCAAACTTGTGCCCTGAGACCCACCCCATGAACATTTTTATAAAAACTCACCTCCCACGACCATGGGAGGTGTGCTGAAATTTTCTTAGTGAGGCCTCTCCAAACTTCACACAAAGCTTCCCTAAGATCCCTCCAGTGCATTCCAACCATTTTCCCTCACCAATTCCCATTGCCGGAGCTCTATTTTGAGCTTCAAACCTTGCCCCAAACATACATCCACAGTCCACCAAACTCAAATTAACTTCACCCACACTTTCACAACAGTGAAAGAAGCCAAAACCCCATAAAACCCCCCTCCCACAAAGCCTTTACCAAAGCTTTAGACCAACACCCAAATCCGGCTGTGATTTAATTCCTACTTAGGCCTTACACCAAGACCAAGGACTCAAGATCTAGCCTCCTTGGACCCCAACAAATGTGCCGAACCCCTCTTATTGAAGCTTCACTTCTCAGAGCAAAGGTATAAAACCTCACCTCATCCTGAGGCTTTTTCGATTCTTCATTTAATTAGGCTTAATTTAATTTCATGATTACCGTATGAATATGTTCGTCTCTCTTAGACAAGTCCATAGGATCAAAACTGAGGTGATTTGGTTGAGTCTAGGCTATGATCTTTAGGTTTTAGTGTGGACGGTCACGGGATCATTCTATCGGGGATGATGATGGTGAGCCGTTCATTCGAGCGTGTATCAAACGGACGGAGGAGATCGAGCTGGAAGACACTTCGGGACTTAAAGTGTGGGCCGAGTTAGCAGTTACATGGATAGCGGCGTCCAACCAAAGCGCCCCACGCATGCCTTCAGAGTTGCTTAGGATCTAGTCAACACACGCGGTTTAAATAGATAAATAGGGCTTTTTCTTATTTATTTAAATACCCTTAACTAGCACGCGCTGTTTAAATAGATAAATAGGGCTTTTTCCTATTTATTTAAATACCCTTAACTTTATGCCTTCGGAGCCGTCGTAGGTTGAGGTGGCACGCGTAGTTTAAATAGATAAATATGGCTTCTTCTATTTATTTAAATACCCCCAAACTTATAAAATTCATAACTTTGTGTAGAAAAATCACAAAAATAAAATAAAAATACCCTCTTGCTCAGTAAATTTCAAGACCATTTTATGCATATTTTATTTTTAATTAATTAAACACTATTTTGAATCATTTGATTCTCCATGCATATTGACACATCCCCTTGGCTTGAAATTTTTGTATATTGTAGCCTCTGTGAAGGGAGATATCCTCTGATTTTTCTAAAGTCAGAGGAGGTTCCTATACAGAGATCCTTATTTTTCAAGTTATTCCAGATTATTTCTTTAAAATAATCATGGAAATTAGCATATTGGTTAGAAAATCCTAAGAAAATTTTGGAAGGTCCACCATGACGAGAGAAACCTTTGGAAATAATTTAATGGGTCATATCATTTAAAATACCCTTAAATTTTACAAACACCAAATTACTAAGATAATTCATTTTAGAAAATATAAACATTTAAATGACTTGATTTTTGATCTCCACTGTGGTTTATGATCTAGAGAACTCATCATAAAAATTTCAAAATATTTTGAGTTCATTTGACAACTTATATTGATTTCTAAATATAAATATCACTTTTGACACTTAAATGATTTTTAAAAAAATCAAAATTAAAAAAATTATGAAACTTAGTTTTTTGAGTTCTCTGTGATCAGGGATATTTTATAAAAATAAACAAAATTATGAAACTTAGTTTTTGAGTTCTCTATGATCAAGGATATTTTATAAAAATAAAATTATATTTAAAATTAAAAACTTGATTTTTAGCCTGTTTTAAATATTTAAATAATTAAAAATTTATAAAAACCATAGATATAATAAAACTCATGAAAATGTTCTAAATTGCTTCCTAATCACTTAAGAACAATAAAAATATAATAATGTTGTGCTGCGCGCACTTTGAAATTAAGGATGAGCAGGCACGCTGCGGGCACTTTGAAATTTTCTTATATTAATTTCAAATATATGAATTTCCAACATTTTTCTATAGACCGGATGAGCAGGCACGCTGCACGCTGCACCAATTAAACCAAATCATGTTGTGCTGCGCGCACTTTGAAATTTTCTTATATTAATTTCAAATATATGAATTTCCCAACATTTTTCTGTAGACCGGATGAGCAGGCACGCTGCGCGCTGCACCAATTAAACCAAATCATGTTGTGTTGCACGCACTTTGAAATTTTCTTATATTAATTAAAATTTACACCTTTTTAAACAAAGATGTTAAAAAATACCCATAAATTAAGATTCTACAGATCAACCTCTATTTTCAGTGCTTGCACTAAAGATTACGACATTTTTGGCCATATAGCTAACTCTAAAACTTTATGTTTTAAAGCCCGCTGCAATGGCCTACCCAACGCAGACATTTTCTTGCAATCTGCCAATGGACCACAGCGCCCGTAACGTCACTCCCACCATCAAATTTGGAGCTAGATTTGAGGATCTCGAGGTCATCCTCGGGAAAGCCCCATTTGTGGTAATGAAGATCGTTGCTCCAGATTTGAAAGAACCGTCTACAGAATTCTGTTTGAACTGCCTTCAGGACTTCCCTGCCTGCAAGAAGGCTGAAGCTACTACCGTCGCAACACCCGTCAAACCTGCTATCCCCGTTGCTGCTAAGGTGAAAGAAGTGATGATTGCTGAAGACTCGACTAAGGGTTTAACTTTCCCACCACCCGCGTTTGAAATCGGGTCAAGCTCAAGGACTGCACCACTAACCCGAACTCAGAGGAGGAACCATTATAGAAGAGTTCGGAGGGCCATCAAAGACCAAACTCCTAAGAACACACTCGTTGAGAAGGAGCCTCATCAAATTGAAGAGGTGTTACTAAAAATTTATCCACTTCTTCGAAGGAGTAGATTCCATCCTCTAACAAATACTGATGGATATGAGAGTATCCGGAAGATTGCTGCCGCATTATCATCACTCCGCGGACACAGTGAGAAGGGAAAGAAATTCACTCCTATCACCCGAGTTAGTGTAGTCTTCAGAAGGCCTTCTACTAAAGAAGGATGTTTTGTTAGTGAGTTACTTAAATGAGAGGGACATGTGAGCTCCCCTCATATGAAAAAAGAAATTTTGAATGATGTTAAGTTTGATAGAAAGTTTCTTAAGTTGACTGGAAAGTCACCTACCTGTATTTCCATCTGGTTCTATTGGAGAAACCAAATTGATACTACTATAGTCACCACCGATCGTACCACCACCAGGACTGCAGGTCGCCGACCGATTAAGTCGAGACTGGGTCTGAAAATCTTACCTGTCATTCCTGCACCCCAGAAAGAAAAACAAGATGACTACCTAACACTGTAGCTAGTATACACCACGGGGAGCATACCTTCCCCCGACATAACAATTTCTCTACTAAAACTTCCCATCCTGAGACATCATCG
The DNA here is from genome assembly GCA_002079205.1 of Phalaenopsis hybrid cultivar. NCBI lineage: Eukaryota > Viridiplantae > Streptophyta > Magnoliopsida > Asparagales > Orchidaceae > Phalaenopsis > Phalaenopsis hybrid cultivar. The sequence goes on along the minus strand of JXCR01144098.1, from coordinate 70,484 downwards.
TCGAAGAAGAAAAGGGTATGGGTACCCAAGGTCGCTGCACCGATATAGTTCAGTGAGCCTACAAGACAGGAAGTAAAACCAGTGCATGAAATATCTGACATCATCACAACAATAACCAGCGAGATGGAGGATCAAGTAGAGGATATTCCCCAAGGTCCTCCAGATCTTAAAGCAATCAAGGAATCGATAATTGAGGAAAAAGTTGAGAAACTCAGACCTCTAGATCTTAAAGCAATCAAGGAATCGATAATTGAGGAAAAAGTTGAGAAACTCAGGATCAAGATTTTTGAGTTAGCTCGAGAGCACGAAGTTTCCGTCAATAGTGAAAATGAAGATTTTGATTACAGTGATTACTTGGAGGAGGATTTCATGGATGTCCATGTAATCAAAATCAGAGCTACCACATCTGCGCGCGAGGCTCAACCCCACACCGAAGAGAACGTCGTGGATGAGCTGCGTAGGGTTATCCTCCTAAGGGATGAACAAGTCAGCTAGTGGAGAAAAGAATAGAAGAGATCACTGTAGCTATGACTGCCATGGCCACCATTCAGTGGCAATCACAAGCACCAAGATTGGCTTCTCCAGAGATTAATCAGCCAGAAACCATACACATCATAGATGAAAGAAGGGAGGCTACTTTGGCAGACAAAGATGAACAACCAAAGAAGGATTCTCCGTTAGGTTCCATGCCAGAAAAAGAGTTCAAGAAAATGGTTGAACAAGTACAGGATGCCTTAGCTTAGTCCATGGGCGGTGCATCAGATTTAAAGGGTAGACCTTGCCCGGAGGAGTTTGATGCCATCCCTTTCCCGAAGGGTTTTGTGGCCCCAAAGTTCAATATATTTGATGGGACTGAAAATCCCAAATAACACATAGCACATTTCCGAGCCAGTTGTGGCAACACCAGGAATAATGAAGCTCTACTCTACCATTAGTTTGTTAGCAGCTTGTCAGGGATTGCTTTCGATTGGTACGCTGACCTACCTAACGGGCAGTTAAAACATTTTCTGAGTTGGAACAGTTATTTGTGAAAAGGTTTACCGGGGCACAACATCATGTGTCTATTGGAGAGCTCATGATGGAGAAGCAGAAGCCCAGTGAAACCTTGGCGGACTATATTTTGAGGTGGAGAAACCTTAGCATGAAATGTGAACCTCAGCTACAAGAACATCAAGAGATTGAGATTTTACTCAAAAGCATTCATGGGCCAATAGCTTTCATGCTTAAGGGACTCACCATCAAATCCTTCGGGAAGCTAATCAGTAAAGCCAACAGTCTTCAAGAAGAAATGAAGCACATGGAGCCGCTTGAAAAGGCTAAGGTGACCAGAGTGTTCGAAAAGAAATCAGGAGTAGTCGCAACTTTCGACAAAGGAAAGCAGCCAATAAAGGTATATGCAAAAGAGCATCGCCAGTCTTCGTCACAGTACTCTCAGAAACAGAGCAGTCAATCCAACCAACGGTCGTCTCAGGAGGGATCAACTCGAACAGTGGGTAAAATAATATCCCTATTAGAGCGATAAAAAGTTGTGTATTCCTTCAAGGATGAAGCTGTAGCTGAAATATTCAAAAGCTTGATGAAGAAACCAGAATTCAAACTACCTGATCCAAAGAAACCTAATGAGGTGGATAAGAAGAATGAACCAAAATATTTTCCATACCACTGATTGCTTGGGGACACTAAAGAAAAGTGTTTCTTCTTTAAGGACTGGATTGAGAAGAACCTCAAGGAAGAGAATATAACAATCCTGATGGAGTATTTGAGCGAACCTCAAAAAGGTTCCATAAACATGGTTTCAGCTGAGTCAATCTCTTCGATCGATCCGTATACTGGAACAGATGGATGGAGTACAACTTGGGATGAACTCAAGAGGGTCCTTAATCAAATACAGGATTCATCGAAACAAGCTTCTACGAAAATTTAAGAAGAATGGAATGAGGTCTGGAGCAGATCTTCCAAGAAGATACTAAACAAGATACAGTCTGCATCAAAGCAAGCCTCCATTCAGAGTCCGCAACATACCGAGCCCGAGATGAAGGTTTCACCAGAAGATCCGTCATCGTCAAAGATAATGAATAAGAAAAAGAAAAGTGTCACTGCCAAGATCGATAGCATAGGGCGTAGGATAGGGGCTGCCTCTACTAGACCGGTTGTCTCGGATTTGGGGAAGAACATCCTCGAACCCTTGACTTTGTATGATTATATTTTTGTCCCTCTCGGGTCTTATGCATATAATGATTATGATTTCGGCTACGTTTTGACTATTTCTGATGATAACGTACTTGATTATGACCAATCTAGTTGCGATCTCAATCCCTAAAATGATCCTCAAATCGTACTCAAGTCTAATGAACTCGTTGTCAAGTCCAAAGAATACATCAATGATATCTCTTACGACACCACCGATAAAGAAGAGCTAACTCTTGAACGTTATGGTACACAACTTGCCATCAACTTAGATCTTTCAAACAAAGAGGAAGAGATACCGGAAGATTCAATAATGATATCTCAGGAAGAAGAAATCACAGAAGTCAACTTAAGGATCGGAAAAGTGTTACCACCAAGAACAGCTCCAATAGACAAAGGAAAACAGATAATGACTCGAGAAGAGATACCCCCACCTCCGCCAGCGGAAGAACCCCATAATTAAGATAAAATTGAAGGATCATGCAAAGTAGACTACAACATGCTAGCTCATCTTAAGAAGTTGCCTGCTCGACTAAGAATCTACGACGCTCTGATCCTGTCAAAGGAGATGAGAGAATCTCTGGTTATAGTTGTGCTTGATCCAAAAGTTTGCTTACCTCAGTTGGCTAGAACATCCTCAGATTTCGTTGAGAGAACAGTCAGGGGTAACCTTCACAGATGAAGACTTGTTGCTCGGTACCGCCGAACACAACCGTCCGCTCTACATCTCCGTCAACATCCGCAGATTTGTGTTATCCAGAGTTTTAGTGGATCCTGGGGCATCTCTTAACTTGATGAGCCTACGGACATTGGCCTATTTGGATATTGAAGCTCGAGAGCTTACGGCCGATAAGATGATGTTAAGAGGATTCAACCAAAAGGGAGAAAGAGCTCTTGGATCAATTACATTACTTATGAAGGTTGGAGAACTCGTAACAACAGTTAAATTTCATATCATCGACACTGAGACCTCTTTTAACGCTCTATTGGGTTGACCATGGATTCATGAGCACAACATCATCCCTACACCAGTGCATTAAATACCGTAAAGATGGTCAAGAAAATTGCATCAAGGGAGATCTTCAACCATTTTCAGTGCATGAAGTTAGTATCCATGAAGATGCTGCCTACTACGTGCCTCCAAAGAAGACTGTCTTCTCGCGTGAGATTTTGACAAATAAAGATGAAGATTCAGAAGAATCACAAAAAAGAAGGCCAGACAACTCCGCTTCAACAACCTTCTACATTCCCTTACAATGAGTTGGTGGAGGTTCTTCTAGTTCACGCACCCGAGGTCTAGGCCGGGGATGCGGAGAGGAAAGATCAATTTAATTGTTGAACGGACTAGGCCAACTATCAACATTGGTGATGAAGACAGTTTTAAAGATGAAATAATGACAACAAAGCATAAGAAACCTCAGTATGAGATATCCCTAGAAGATATAGAGGAATGAATATGAAATAATGTATGATCAGATAAACCACTATGTGAATACTATGACTCTTACTGCAATTCTCCCTCAAAAGGTCGAGAGTTTAGAGGTCAAGGAAGTCCCTAGTGTTGGTTCAAAGCTAATTAAATTTTATCGTGCTTCTACCTCTCTAAAACATGTAAATTTGGATGTTGATTCTAATGAATTAATGAAATTGCCTTTTGGTTACTTCTCACCTTGTGTTCAGAAGTTAATTTTTGGATGGTGATTCTAATGAATTAATGGAATTGCCTTTTGGTTAGTTCTCGCCTTGTGTTCAAAAGTTAATTCAACAGGTCTAATGAATTAATGGAATTGCCTTTTGGTTACTTCTCGCATTGTGTTCAAAAGTTAATTCAACCTGGACAATGAATTAATGGAATTACCTTTTGGTTACTTCTTGCCTTGTGTTCAAAAGTTAATTCAACAAGGATGAATTAATGGAATTGCCTTTTGGTTACTTCTCGCCTTGTGTTTAAAAGTTAATTCAACAGCGTGAATTAATGGAATTGCCTTTTGGTTACTTCTCGCCTTGTGTTCAAAAGTTAATTCAACAGGTTTAATGGAATTCCTTTTGGTTACTTCTCGCCTTGTGTTCAAAAGTTAATTCAACAGGGACACTTACCGAAATGAATGCCACTTCTTGCCTTGCTTTCAAAAGTTAATTCAACAGGGACACTTACCAAAACAAATGCCAAAAGATAAATTTCAACTTCTTAAAAAACTATGGAATGCTAAAAGTCGAACTCCCAACTCAAAAGAGGGTCTTGGATTTGGTACAATTGGATGAGTCGATGATTTTGAATTTTGCATGGTTGCTACTAGTAAGTCAGAAGAGGATTGCCTCAATGTGGAGGATGACTCTACTGATCAACCAATAGAAGATGCTCTCCAGAATTTGAGGAGGAAATTAAATCTACTATCAATGAATTGAAAGAGATTAACCTCAGGACTGAAGAATGACCTCGGCCTATATTTATAAGTTCTCTACTTGATGACGGAGAATCTGCAGAATTGGTCAAACTATTAACAGAATTCAAAAATTGCTTTGCATGGAGCTACGATGAAATGCCAAGATTTTTAGCAGAGGTTGCAGTCCATAAACATGGGGTGGACAAGAATATAACCTCAATAAAACAAGCTCCCAGGAGAATGCGCCTCGAAATAGAACAAAAAGTCATCGCCAAAATGAAAATGTTGATAGCTCCAACTTTGTTACAGAAGAGCAATACCCCACATGATTAGCTAATATTGTAAATGTTAAAAAGAAAAATGGACATATCCGTGTTTGTGTCAACTTCAGAGATTTGAACAAAGCATGTTCAAAAGACGAGTTTCCACTACCTATACTCGAAATGATGGTGGACATCGCTTCGGCACATGAAATTTTCTCCTTCATGGACAAATCATCGGGATATAACCAAATCAAGATGGCTCCCAAGGATGCAGCGCTTACAACCCTCAGAACACCGATTGGAATTTTCTGCTACACAGTGGTGCCGTTAGGCCTAAAGAACGTCGGATCAACATATCAGCGTGCAATTACGAGTATTTTTGACGACCTCATTCACAATCAGGTAGAATGCTACGTGGATGATCTGGTTATCAAAAGTAAACAGAAAATAGACCATTTGTATGATTTAAGGATCGTGTTTGAACGGTTACGACGATATGACCTTAAAATGAATCCCTTAAAGTGCACATTTGGTGTTACCTCTGAGAAATTTCTAGGATTCGTTATTTGTCATCGGACAATCTAGATTGACCCGGATAAGATTAATGCTACCTTGGAAAAGCCTCCCCCTAAAAACTTGAAGCAGCTATGTTCCTTCCAGGGGAAGTTGGCATATCTAAGACACTTTATTTCTAATGTGTCAGGTAGGTGTCAGCCTTTCTCGACATTGATTAAAAAGGACGCAAAATTTATTTGGGAAGGGAAATGCCAGCAGGCCTTTGAGGACATTAAAAAATATTTAATGACACCTCTTATTTTGGTAGCCCCTATCATCGGGAAACCGTTAATACTTTATACCGCGGCTTTGGATGACTCTCTCAGGGCCCTCTTAGCCCAAGTCAATGATGAGGGCAAAGAAAATGCACTATACTACTTGAGTCGTCGCCTAATACCGACGGAGATAAGGTATCCATCTATTGAGAAGCATTGTCTGACATTAATTTTTGCCACCCAAAAGCTTAGACATTACATGCTTTATCATAAGATTACTCTGATTTTTAAAGTCAATCCATTACAATATTTGATGACCCGACCAATACTTTCCAAACGTTTAGCGAGGTGGTCAATGTTTTTATTGCAATTTGATATAACTTTTGTTCCCCTCCGCGCTATCAAGGGACAAATTCTAGTAGACTTTCTTGCTACACATGCACTATCAGCTGAGTCTTCTCTCAATGACGAGTTACCAGACGAGAAAATACTACAAATGGAATTTTCTAGTGCGCAACACTGGGAAATGCACTTCGATGGCGCTTCATTGGCCAGGAAAGACAAAGGATCAAAGACAGTTATACCAGGCAAACCAGGAATCGTTGATCTTTATTACGCTAGATAAGGGTATGTTGAGGTTCTCATACCACCTGACAGAGTCGTGCACTAACAATGAAGCAGAATATGAAGCTTTAATCACTGGATTGGAATTGACAATCTAAATGGATATAACAAACATTTCCATCTATCGTGACTCTCAACTTGTCATCCAGTAGGTCGTCGGACAATACCAAATTCTGAAACCAAGACCAGCAGAGTACCATTAGTAAACAATGAATATCTTAGAGCAGATCGTTGATGTGGCTTTTTTTTGGATTCCTCGGGGAGATAATGCTCATGCCGACGCTCTAGCCAAACTCGCTAAGGAAATGGCGTGTCCCCCGGAGGATTCAATCAAAGTCACGGTGCAAGGAAGACGAGTCTTGTCTCGAAATAACTTCAAAACTCTACACAAGCTTGGAAAAGAAGAAACAATAAATACAGTTGCAGACATCAATGAAGATTGATGTAAGCCATTAATAGAATATTTGCATACTGGAAAGCTGCCAGAAGACAGGTCTAAGGCGCACCATGGAGCCCAGGATCATACATCCCACTAGAGGCTGAATCTCATATTCGGGATCGACCAACACCTGTTTGGGTTCCCACGGAGACCCTAAGGAAGGAACGCCCACGGCAGCTGTCAACTCCTGGTATGGTACAATACTACAAGATAAGTAGAGTAAATAAAAGAGAAATTGAGTTATATAAAGAAGTTCAAGGAAAGTTCATCAACATATTGGAAGGCCTGGAGCTATATACCAGGGTTTTCTCTGAAACTAATGAAAGAAGCATTCTGGACTACATCTTTGATTTAAGAGACAGAGGTTGAGTGGGCCTTCTCATGGAGAGGACATATTCTGAGCCGAAGAAATGGATTAGGGGAAAGGGAAGAATCACCATCCAATGCGGCTGTTGCTACAATTTTACGAACGATAGATAGAGGAATCTGCCTGGGATCCTCAGATACGTCCAAGTGGATCAGTTAATGATAAAATGGATGATCAAGAGAATGGTCAAGTGGAATATTCTACCCGCTACTTGCATTCCCAACAGTTGCATCATTAACATTTATGAAGAAGGTGACTGCATTCTCCCACACATCGACCATCATGATTTTGTGAGGTCTTTCTGCATGGTCTCGTTCATGAGTATAAGCAATATTCAGTTTGGAAAAGAAATCGATATAGTCAGCCCTGGCAAATTTAGAGGAGCTATGGAGATTCCTCTTCCAGTTGGTTCAGTACTTGTTCTCAAGGGCAACGGTGATGACGTTGCCAAGAACTGCATTCCAGAAGTGTGACATCATAGAGTGTCTGTAACCTTTCGTAAAATGGACAACAGTAAAATATCGTATGGATTCCAGCAGGACCCAAAATTGGAGGAGTCATTTCCATAGGAGCTATAAGAAGGTCGTACTTCTAAGCACATGCAAAGGAAACTCTTATCCTGGAGCATGACTTAGAAGGTCTGCTTGATCAGGAGCTCAATATACCAGGCACAGATGATTCACTTACTTTCTTTTAACAGCATGACATGTATTTGATGTATGCAGTCTACAGTGTATTCATATCATGAGAAGATTCTAAATGTATTTTAGTATGGATTACATGATGTACCTTTTGAGGCATTAGTCTATGTCTGATTTATGGCATCCCTTTTTGGGGCAAATTAATGGAAATTTCTCTCAAATTGTGCCTTTTTGTCAGTTGCCTTTTTGTGGGATGGATGAAAGCCATGAATCATGCCATGGCTCAAAATATCAATGAACAAAGAACGAAACAACAAATCTTCAACAATGAATAAAACAAAAATGAAAAATAATCATAAATGAGTGAATAACAAAACAAAATTCTTTTAAAAATCAACAAATTAAAATTAAAACTTTAAGAACACATTTTTAAAAAATTAAATGTGATGAAAACAACAAGAAAATGAAATGAACCTGCTGAGTGGATGCTTCCGTTTTCAGAATTTTCTACTCTTTGTGCGCGCAGCACAACCATCGTTATCTACCTTAACTCTCTTAACATCCCCGTAGAATTTTGCATTCTTGCACAAAAATCCACAAATCTCTACAAATATTTTTCAATAAAATCAACCTTTCCACATGACACAATTCTGCAAATTCAACACCACAAGCTCTTTGTAAATTTCAAATCACGTCTTCAAATCAGTACCTAAATCCTGATTCTCACATTTCGAGGTCAATACCTAAATTTTGACTCTCTCTTGGAATTAATACCTACATTTCAATTCTCTCATCTTTGGATTTACACCTACATTTCAGTTCTTACATCTTGGAATTGATACCTACATTTCAATTCTCATTTTTAAGTCAATATCTAAATCCTGATTCTCACATTTCAAGGTAGATACCTAAATTTTGACTCCCTCCTGGAATTGATACCTACATTTCAATTCTCTCATCTTTGAATTGAAACTTACATTTCAATTCTCACATTTTGAGGTTGATACCTAAATTTCAACTCCCTCCTTCGGATTTATACCTACATTTCAATTCTCTCATCTTTAGATTGATACCTACATTTCAATTCTCGCATCTTCGAATTGATACCTACATTTCAATTCTCACTTCCAAGTCAATCCTAAATTTCTGTTTCATTTCATTCGAGGTCAGTCCTTACATTTTGACACCCTCTTTTGAGAATTGACCTACATTTCAATCCTCATTTCCGAATCATTCCTACATTTTTGATTCATTACATTCGAGGTCGGTCCTTACATTCTGACACCCGCTTTTGAGAATTGACCTACTTTTCAATTCTCATTCCCGAATCAGTCCTACACTTTTGATTCATTACATTCGAGGTCGGTCCTTACATTCTGACATTCTCAATTTAGAATTGATATACATTTCAATTCTCATTTTTATATTTCTGATTCATTACATTTGAGGTCAGTCCTTACATTCTGACATTGTCTTTTGAGAATTGATATACATTTCAATTCTCATTCCTACATTTTTACACCTTCTTTGGAGAATTGACCTACATTTCAATTCTCATTTCCGAATCAGTCCTAAATTTCTGATTCTCTCAGAATTGACCTACATTTCAATTCTCATTTCCGAATCAGTCCTACATTTCTGATTCATTGCATTTGAGGTCGGTCCTTACATTCCAACACTCTCTTTTGAGAATTGACCTACATTTCAATTCTCTTTTTTGAATCAGTCCTACATTTCTGATTCATTACATTCAAGGCCGTTCCTTACACTCTGACTCTCTCTCTCACTTTTTAAATTGATATCTGAATTTCAATTCCCACCTCGGGGTCAGTACTTACATTCTGATTCCCATCCTTTAGAAATCTTTGAAATTTCATAACTCAAAGTCCACTCTCCAATCCCCAGTGAGAGTCCCTACTTCTCGACTTGATAAAACACAAACCTGCTAATTCCTCGGAAGAAACAAAGCACACACATGACCCTACACAGATTTTTGGGTCTGTTGACTTTGAGGTTATATTGGTTTTTGTTGATCTCGTCGGTCGACGCTAATATGCACAGTGTGCTTGCCCATCACACCACATCCATTTGTTGACCTCACTTTTGGTTGAGGTTTAGTTTTTCCCTTTTAGTAGCCTAAGGTCTAAATTTGTTGACCTCATTTTTGGTTGAGGTTTAGTTTTTCCTCTTTAGTAGCCTAGGGTCTAGCTAAATTCATTCCTTCTAATGAAGAGTGGCATTAAGTTAAGTGTTAGGAATTGTGTGTTTGGAGCTAGTTGACCTCACTTTTGGTTGAGGTTTAGTTTTTCCTTTTTAGTAGCCTAAGGTCTAGCCATATGACTTTCCTATTGACTATTCTTAGAAAACTAGACAAGGAACCCTCACCATTAGAAATTCTACCCTCGAAAACTAGGTAGGAACCCTCACCATTAGAAATTCCAAACTCTTCTCTACTCAACTTGAAGTTCCACATGTTGGGGAACCCTCACCATTAGAAATTCCAAACTCTTCTCTACTCAACTTGAAGTTCCACATATTGGTTCAACCCTCACCATTAGAAATTCTACCCTCTTCTTTACTCAACTTGGAGTTCCACATATTGTTCTCAACCTCTAAATACCTCACCATTAGAAATTCTACCCTCTTCTTTACTCAACTTGAAGTGCCACATGTTGGTCTCAAACTCTAGCATTTAGTAGGTGGGATCACTATGGGGGAAACTCAAGAAGAGTCACCCTTAGGATTGTTGGACCTTAAGGTTAACCCCNAAAATACCCATCTTGGCCTTTTACCCCTAAAACACCCCCAAATTACCAAAATACCTCTCTTGGACCCAAAATACCAAAAATTCCAAAAATTCCCAGAAAATCCCAATAAATCCCAAATTTTCCCAATTTCATTTCTCCCCACTACCACATGACCTAATTTGGCCAATTTGCCTTTAAGGGCCCAAATTCCCCAAATTCAATTCAAATGTCCATCAATTTGACCTCAATTGACCTCAATTTCAATCCTAATCTCAAATTCACTTTTGATATGATCAAATTAAACAAAATCCAAGCACAATTGGTCCCTGATTTGAACCTAATTTTGAGTTAGGTTAAAGCCCCAATTTTGACCATATGACCTATTCTCACCAAATTGAACCCATAGCATAGTCAATTGGCCCCAATTAATTTTGAAAAACCTTGATAACATTACTATACCTCAAAATAAACCATCAATTGACCTTGGTGAAGCCTCATATCCATTTGATTTTGGCATAAATCCAAAATTCCCAAATTTATCCCCAAATTGGCTAACTCCCCAAATTTCACCCAATTGATTGCCTTAACCTCCAAATTGCCATCCAATTCATGTTGAAAACTATTCATCAGGTTCCTATTAATCATTTACAATAGTAAATTTGGATTTAGCCCAAGGCTAACCCAAGTTAGACCCAAGCCTAGCCCACATAACCAAATTGATTAAGGTTCAAAATTCCCTCAAATTGACCCTTCAATTGAGCTCAAAATCACTTCCATTCTTCACCAAAGTTGTTCCTTATGATCATCTACAGCAAATGCAATATTTATTTGGGCTAATTGACATGGCGAGCCTAGCCCAAGCCCAAGTTTTGGTCATTTGCACCCACTTGGACCCATGCACTAAATGTGACATAACCCTCCTAAAGTAACCAAATTAACTCCACCCCAGCCATTAGTTGGACTTAGTGATCATTCCAAACACCATGAAACCATTTAAATCCAGCCATGGACCAAAGGTCCCCCAAATTAAGGGATTTTATTTACAAAAAATGCAAATGCTTAAGATATCTTTGTCAAATCAAAGCACATTTGCATTAAATTGTTCTGATGGATTCCTCTATGTTCCCTGAGCTCCTAGCCACCTCCCCCTGGCCGGTCGGCCAGCCCAGTGGCTAGAAAAGCTTAAAACCAAGAGCCACCTCAACCTAGAGGCCAGCTCATCCAAATCAAATTGAAGAGCTCCTCTGCCCTCCACCTAAGCACCCCAACACATCCAAACTTGTGCCCTGAGAGCCACGCCATGACTAGTTTTATAAAAACCCACCTCCCACGACCATGGAAGGTGTGCTAAAATTTTCTTAGAGAGGCCTCTCCAAACTTCACACAGAGCTTCTTTAAGATCCCCTCAGTGCATTCCAACCATTTTCCGTCACCCATTCCCATTGTCGGAGCTCAATTTTTGAGCTTGAAACCTTGCCGAAAACAGGACAGAACACAACACACCTCCAAATTCCACCAAACTCAAATTAACTTCACCCACACCTTCACTACAGTGAAAGAAGCCAAAACCCCATAAAATCCCCTTCCACAGAGCTTCTACCATAGCTCTAGACCAACACCCAAATCCAAAGAGCCCCATCAAATCCCTCTTTCACAGAGCCTCTACCATAGCTCTAGACCAACACCCAAATCCGGCCGTAGTCGAAATTCCTACTTAGGCCTTACACCAAGACCAGGGACTCAATCCCTAGCCTCCTTGGACCCCAACAAACATGTCGAACCCCTCTGATCAAAGCTTCCCTTCTCAGAGCAAAGGTATAAAACCTCACCTCATCCTGAGCCTATTTTGATTCTTCATTTAATTAGGCTTAATTTAATTGCATGATTACCATATGGATATGTTCATCTCACTTAGACGAGTCCATAGGATCAAACCCGAGGTGATTTAGTTAATTCTAGGCTATGATCTTAGGGTTTTATTGTGGACGGTCACGAGATCATTCTATCGAGGACGATGACGGGGAGCAGTTCGATCGAGCGTGTATCAAACGGACGAAGGAGATCTAGCTGGATGACTCTTTGGGACATAAACCGCCGGCCGAGTCAGCACCTACGTGGATGGAGATGTCCAACCAGAGCGCCCCACGCATGCCTTTAGAGCTTCCTAGGATCTAGTCGGCACGCGCGGTTTAAATAGATAAATATGGCTTTTTCTTATTTATTTAAATACCCTTAATTTAGAAAATTCATAACTTTGTGCAGAAAAATCACAAAAATAAAATAAAAATACCCTTATGCTCAGTGAATAGAGGAGAACAATGTGAAATAAATTTCAAGACCATTTTATGCATATTTTTATTTTAATTAATTAAACACTATTTTGAATCATTTTATTCTCCATGCATATTGGCACATCTCCTTGGCTTGAAATTTTGGCATCTTGTACCCTCTATCAGAAGAAATATCCTCTGATTTTTCCAAAGTTAGAGGAGGTTCCTATACAGAGAGCCATATTTTTCAAGATCTTGAACATTATTTCCTTAAAATAATCATAGAAATTAGCATATTGATTAGAAAATCCTAAGCAAATGTTGGAAGGTCCACCATGACTAGAGAAGCTTTTGGAAATAATTTCATGGGTCAAGTCATTTAAAATGCACTTAAATTTTACAAACACTAAATCACTAAAATAATTAATTTTGGAAAATATAAACATTTAAATGACTTGATTTTTTATCTCCACTATGGTTTATGATCCAGAAAACTCATCATAAAAATTTCAAAATATTTTGAGTTCATTGGACAACTTAAGTTGATTTTTAAAGATAAATATCACTTTTGACACTTAAATGATTTTAAAAAAATCAAAATAAAACTCAAAAAATTATGAAACTTAGTTTTTTGAGTTCTCTGTGATCAAAGAAATTTTATAAAAATAAAATTTTATTTAAAATAAAAAACTTGATTTTTAGCCTATTTTAAATATTTAAATAATTAAAAATACATAAAAACCACAAAAAATAATAAAACTCATGGAAAAGTTCTAAATTACTTCCTAATCACTTAAGAACAATTGGAATATTTTTCCTGATTTTCTAAATAACGATCCTGAATTTCAAAGCTTAAAGATAATTTCTAAAGGCTAAAAATGAGTTTTCACTAAAATAATTCCAATAAATCAAAAATAAAAATAAAATAAATTATAAAATTTGCTCCTTTGAGTCCTATGACCTTAGTGAGATTTTTCAAAAATACAAAACTTAATTTTCACCTCCTAAAATATTTTATTTTTATTAAATAACCTAGAACTTAAGATAATTCTAATAAATCACAGAGAATTGAAAAAATCATGAAATTTGGTTCAAAGGTTTACCTTGTCCAAATCCACCTCCAGTATGATTTTCAAGGGATTAGAATTTACCTTGGTCAAGTTAAGAATTTTCTTTGAAAGATCCTATTTTAGCATTAAAATAATTATATAAATTAAATTAAGCTTTGAAAAATCATATTTTCTTCTGTAATGTCTTAAATGACTCATGAATGAGGTCAGATAAAAATTTCAAAGTCATTTGAATTGAATTTGAATCTTAATTGACCCATGAATGAGGTAGGATAAAAATTTCAAAGTCATTTGAATTTAATTTTACTAAATTTATGAAGTGTTAAAGAGCCTTAGGGGCAAATGTGTAATTTTGGAAATTTTGCCTTAATTAACATTTAGGATTAATTCAAGGCTTAGGGGCAAATGTGTAATTTTGGAAATCTTGCCTTAATTAACATTTAGGCTTAAGTCAAAGAGTAGGGGCAAATGTGTAATTTTGAAACCTTAGCCTTAATTAACATTTAGGCTTAAGTTAAGGAGGGGAATGGGTAACCTCTGATCTTAATTAATTTATTTGACTCTTGAAACACAAGGGGTCAATTGGTAGAAACTTAAGTTAATAAATTTCTAAATCATTAAAATTTGGGAAACCAATCTTATTTTCTTAATTAAGACTAATAAATTCCTAAATTATTAAAATTTGTAAGTATATTATAATTTCACTTTCTTAATTAAGTTAATAAATTTCTAAATTATTAAAATTTGGAAGTTTATTAAAATCAAATGATCCTGGACTTAGGGGTATGAATTTTGAAGTCAATAATTAATCAATTTAATACCCCTTTATTGATGATCCTGAACTTAGGGGTATGACTTTTGAAGTCAATAATTAATCAATTTAATACCCCTATTTTGCTTTTAAAATAAAATCCAAATCATGAATCATGACCACTTAAGGTTTAACTTTTTTCAAAATTAATTAAGACACTCACCTAGGCCTTAGGGCTTAGTGGTGACTTAGGCTAAATCAAAATTGACTAAGTGAGGATTAGAGAAAGAAACATAATTAAATCAAACATCCTTGAAATACCACTAAGCCAATTTAGGATTAAAAATTTTGCTAAGTGTTCAAATTACACTAACTTCGCCTTCAAGGGAATTCACTCACATAATTTTCAAATTAAATGATAAATGATATTTCCCCTTTCTTAGAGATAATTGAGCCTTCAATGTTCACTGAGCATTGAGGGTATTTATAGAATGAATTATTAAGCAACATAATATGTTTAAAAAGAACTCGGGATTTTCCACCAGGCAACGAGAAAGTAGCATGGACTTGCATCTTTCTCTAGATCTGTTGGACATCTCTGAGATCTGCTAAACTTAATATTTCTTGCTTGATAAATTCATCCTTATTTAAACTTCTAAGGACCCACCAAGATATGACATAGGGTCAAGACGTCCTATGGGGACTCCCTTTGAGCTCCTCCATATTGGCCCCACCTACTAAGTGCTAGAGGTTAAGACCAATATGCGGAACTTCCATTTGAGGAAAGAAGAGTTTATAATTTCTAATGGTGAGGGTTCCTTTTCTATTCCACTAAGAATAGTCAACAGGAAAGTTCTATGGCTAGAACCTAGGCTCGTAAGGAAGAAACTTGACCTCTACCAAAAGTTAGGTCAACAATAATGCATGAAAAACCACCATCAGTTGGTCGTAATCCAAGTCAAAATTTATAATTTGGCCTTGGCTCATCTTCTCTTCATCAAGTGTGAGATTCAAGTTGTCTTTAAAGTAGAAGATAAACCTTTTTCCCAACATTTTTCTGCAGAAGACAAGAGAACATCAGTGCGCTGAAATTCAAAATGAACGAGAAGAATAACAATTAATTATTAAGT
Source organism: Phalaenopsis hybrid cultivar (assembly GCA_002079205.1). Classification (NCBI taxonomy): domain Eukaryota; kingdom Viridiplantae; phylum Streptophyta; class Magnoliopsida; order Asparagales; family Orchidaceae; genus Phalaenopsis; species Phalaenopsis hybrid cultivar. The sequence goes on along the minus strand of JXCR01144098.1, from coordinate 54,841 downwards.
TGATTTTAAGTAACACAAATGCAAGCATTTTAGTTAATTCAACTTTATGAAGTTTAATATTTAAGCTGAAAATTTAGGTGTGCGAATTTAAATTTTATTTTATTAAAATTAATTTTCTTACAAATTTTTTATCCCATTCAAAGATATTGAGCACATAGTCATTCTCGGAATAAGTATCACTTCAAAATTCATTTTGGAGACTATCAGGTTACATAATAATTCTTTAAATATTGTCCATTAATCAATAACGTGGGCCTCTCGCCTTGGAATTCACTAACTAATAAGATACTCTTAAATATACCTTCTCTACTGCAAATGATCCCTCCTAAGTACGTTCAAACTTTCTAGCCATCTTGCGGTGTGCAAGAATAGGCTTTCTAAGAATATGTACAAGATCACAGACTTTGAACTTCCTTGGGTGGACCATTTTGTTGTGGGTCTGGATCATCTTCTCTTAGTAAGTTTTAAACATTGATGTACTTGTATTTATTTTCCTTCAAGATTCTCCAATTATACAAGTCGGAGCTTGACATTGTCTTCTGTTGTAATCTGGTTGGATACAAGAAGGAAGTTGAACTTCCAAAGGAAGTACTGCCTCAGACCCATACACGATCGCATATGGTGTAGATTGAGTATGAGTTTTGAACATTGTCTCGTAGGCCCACAAAGCTTGTAACAACTTCTGGTGCCATCCTATTTTATTACTGTCCAGTGTTTTCATTAAAATTTTCACGAGCGTCTTATTGAATGCTTCAGCTAGACCGTTTGCCCTTGAGTAGTAGATTATAGAATACCTCCAATCTATTATGTGTCATTTTGAGGAAGTTGATGATATTGGTGCTCTTGAAAGACAACCTATTGTCTAAAATAACTCTGCATAGCACACCGAAACGGTAGAAAATCTGATCTATGAATAATTGAATAACATGTTGTGTTGTGGCTTATCTTAACAGTACTACCTTCACCAATTTGGAGAAGTAATATGTGGCTACAGGAATAAATATGTGCCCTTTTCATGATGAAGGATCTATAGGTCCTACTATGTTCATACTCCAACAATCAAATGCCCATGACACTGTCTTTATATGTAGCACATTCAAAGATTGGTGCAGGATTACTCCATGCAACTGACACTAGTGACATTTTCTAGCAATGTCCATACAATCTACCAAAATTGCTGGCTTGTAGTACCCGAGTCTCTTAATCTAGAACTTCATCTTTAGCCCTGTCTGATAAGCACCACACAATCCATCATGCACCTCCTTGAGAAGATTCTATGCTTCTAATCTAATCAAACATCTTAACCACATCTAATCAAATGACCTTCTGTAGAGGACATTGTCTACTAGAACGTATGACATGCTCTTCTCTTTATGTGGTACACTGCTGACTTGTTATCTAGTAGTCTTCGCATTTGTAAATATTTATCAATGGCTTGCACCAATTTCAGTATCATCAGTCACTGCAGCAACTATCTCTTATTTTCCAAGCTTGTGCAAACTTTTGAAGTTGATCTATGACAGAATTTGACATCCCTGTATTGTAATTTCAATGGAATCCTTTGGCGGACATGCCAATTCCTTAGCAAGTTTTGTTAAAGCATCTACATGGACAGTATCTCCCCAAGGAATCCTATATAATTTTATACTAGGAGTCTGCTCCAACAACTTCATTGTGTGCTGATGATATTCTGCTAAACTTGGCTTCAAAATCTTTCACTATCTGACAACTTGCTGATTTAAGAGTTGTGAATCACCATAGTTGGCAAAGTCTGTTATGTCCATTAGTATTACCAACTCTAGTATGGTGATCAAGGCTTCAAACTCTGCTTCATTCTTTGTGCACAACCCTGTCAAGTGGTAAGAAAATCTCAGCATTGCCTCTGGTGTAACAAAAATCAGAGAAACCCCTGTTTTTCCTGGCATGATTGTTTGCAATCCTTTAATTTTTATGGCTCACAAAGCTCCATCAAAATAAATTCCCCAACATCTGGCATTGGACTGTTCTACTTGTAATATCTACTTGTCTGGTAGGTCATCATTGAGAGGGGAACCGACTGGTAGTGTGTGTGTTGTAAGGAAATATGTTAAAATATGCCCTTTAATAGCACAAAGGGGCACAAAGGTTACTATGAATTGAAATAAAATCATAGACCACCTTGCTGAATGTTCAAAACTTGCTAGTCAGTCATAAAATATTGCAAAGGATCTAAGCTTATGGGTGGTAAAAGTTAAAGCCAAAAAATGCTTCTCAATAGGAGGATAATTTACTTCTAGCGATATTAGACGTCGCCTTAAGTAGTAGAGTTCATTTTTTTTACCCTCATCATTGATCTGAGCTGACAGAGCATCGACAGAGTCTTTTAAGGCCATGATATAAAGTATCACAGGTTTTCCTGAGATAGGAGCTGCCAAAAAAAGGAGGTTTCGTTAAGTATCCCGTTGGAATTTCTCTTCCCAAACAAATTTTGGCGTCCTTTTTAATTAATGTTGAAAAGGGCTGACACTAAGCACAAATTAGATATGAGGTGTCTCAGTTATGTTAGTTTACCTTGAAAGGATGAAAAATGTTTCAAGGTTTTTGGAGGCGGCATTTCTAAGATAGGTTTAATCTTATTTTGTTCAATCTTGATTCCCTGATGACGAACCAAAAAATTATAGAAATTTCTTAGAGATAACACCAAAGGAGCACTTTAAGGTATTCATCTTAAAATTATACTATTGTAATCATTCAAAATGATCCTCAAATCACACAGATGATCTATTCATTACTTTATTTTAATGACTAATTCATCCACGTAGCACTCCACCTCATTGTGGTTGAGGCCATTAAAGATCTTCATCATAGCTCGTTAGTAAGTTGCTTTGGCATTCTTCAACCCAAATGGAATTATTATGTACCAAAATATTTTGATCGGCATTATGAAGGCTGTAAGCGTTGCTTCTATTGGAGCCATCTTGATTTGGTTGTACTCTGACAATCCATCCCTAAAAGGGAAAATATCATTTGCTGACACAATGTTCATCATTAATTCTAATATCAGTAGATGGAAATTGTACTTTGGACATGCTTTTTTTAAGTCCCTGAAGTTGACACATACATGAATTTGTCAACTTTTCTTCTTAACCGATACAACTTTGTCCAACCATGTGTGGTACTATTCTCCTTTCACAAAGTTAGCATCTATTAATTTCTTTACCTCGGCGATGACTGGTTGTTCTATTTCGAAGTGCATTTTTCTTGGAGTTTATTTCACTGGGGCCATACTCTTGTCCACTCTCAGCCTATGCTAAGGATAATCTGGGCAATTCATCATAACTCCAAGTGAAGCAATCTTTGAATTCCGATAGTAATTTGATCAAATTCATAGATTTTTCCTTTTTGAGCAGAGAACTTATAAATGTTGGTCGGGATTTCTCTTCAGTCGTGAGGTTAACTTCTTCTAATTCATCAACTGTTGACTTAATTTCCTCCTCAAACTTTGGTGAAGCATCATCTATTGGTTAATCTTTAAAATCATCTTCTACATTGAGGCAACCTTACTCCAATCTATCAGTCTCATACCAAATTTGAGACCTTCTTTTATGTTGAGAGTTTGACTTTTAACATTCATAATTTCTCAAAGAGTTGTAGTTTATCTTTTGGCATTTTCTTTGGCACATAACCCTATTAAATTAATTTTTTTATGCACGAAGAAAAGTAACCAAATGGTAATTCCCTTAATTCCTTATAATCATCTTTTTCCAAATTTACATGAGTTTCTAAATTAAGAGAAGGAGAAGCACAATAAAACTTGATCAGTTTCCAACCAACACCCTAGACTTCCTTGACCTCTAGACTCTCGACATTATGGGAGTGAGTCAGAGTTAAGGTCATGGCATGCAGGTAGTGGTTGATCCACTCATACATCTACTCATATTCATTTTTCCTTGTATCTTGCAAGGAAATCTCAAACTGTGACTTCTTCTAGTTTATCGTTATTATATCTCTTTCGGACTTCTCTTCCCTAGAGCTTCCTTCCATATTGACGCTGATGGTTGGCTTTATCAGTTCAACAATCGTATTGCTTATTCCTCTCCCACGTCCCCGACCTTAATCTCTAATGCGTGGGCTAAAAGAACCTCCACCAAGTCATTACCAAAATGTGGTGGAAGATCATTGAAGCAGAGCTGAATGATTTTGCTCTTGTGATCCTTTTGAGTCTTCCATTCTATTTCCCATAACTTCTTAGGAAAAATATTCTTCTTTGGAGGAGCATAGTAGGTGGCATCTTTGTGGATGCCTACCTCATGAACTAAAAATAGCTACAAATCCCCCTTCATGCAATGTTCTTGTCCTTCCTCATAATAATTGGTGCACTAGTGCAATGATGAAGGGACCATATTATGCTAGTGAATCCATGGTCAACCAAGAAAAGTATTGAAAGAGGTTTCTGCGTTGATGATATGGAACTTAACGGTTGCTACTAGCTCACAAACCTTCATGAGTAGCGTGATCGATCCAAGCACTCTTCTCATTATTGATTAAATCCTCTTAACATCATCTTATCAGCGGTAAGCTTTTGAGCGTAAATATCTAAGTATGCTAACTTCCATAGACTCATTAGGTTAAGTGAAGATTCTGGATCTACCAAAACTCTTGAGAGTATGAATCTGATGATTCTTTCCTCTAAATATGTAAAATCATGGACTGATTGACCTCCGTAGATGCCATTTATTGTGATTGAGACTGTCAGTGTGTCATAGCCATGGCAGCCACAGTGCCAACCATCTCCTCCAACCACTTCTCCATCCAATTGATATACTCATCTCTTAGTTAATTGTGATTGGTTGTACCAAGCAGCAAGTTTTCATCGTTGAAGGTTTACCTCAGGCTGTTCCTTTAACAAACAAACTTCCTCTCAGGATGTGCTAGCCAACTTAGCTAAGAAAACTTCTGGATCAAGTAAATCCTTGATCAGAGACTCCCTCATCTCTTTTGACAGGATTATAGCATCGTAGATGCTTAGTTTGGCCAGTAACCTCCTAAGATAAGCTATTACACTATAATCCACTATATAGAGACCTCCAATTTTCACTTGATTATGTGTCTCTTCCACTGGCGGAGGCGGAGGTGGATCTTCTCGAGTGATTATTTTTTTCTTTTTCTATTGGAGTCATTCTCAGGGGTAATACCCTTCCACTTCTCAAATTGTTTTTTGTGATCTTTTCTTCTTTACATGTCATAACAAACACTTCTGGTGTTGCTTTTGACTCTAAAAGGACATGCTCCTCACTAACAGAATTTCATAACGAGTGTTAACCATATCTTCTTCATCTCTGTTAGGGTGTTCATCAAACTTAAGTATGATTTGAGGATCATTTTAAGAATCAAAATAGAGGTTCGACTGGTCCTAATCAGTTATGTTATCACTAGAGATAGTTAAAAATAACCAAAATTACAATTCTTATTTTGAAAAGACTCTGGAGAAGATAAAAGATAATCATACACATTCATTAGTTTGAGGAATTTCTCCCTCGAATAAAAAAAAAACCAATCTAACAGAGGTAGCCCCTATCCTACCCTTAGTGCTATTGGTTTTCACCTCATGCACAATCTCATCCTTATTTTCTCTAGGTGCGGCGACTTCTCTAATTTAATCTCCATCTTTGTCCTGGCAAGTTGCAAACATCAAGCGGTGACTTATGCCTAAACTGTCCGAAACTGATCTAGTATCTTCTAGGATGATTTACTCTAGAGTGTGCTCCAACCACTTCCATTTGAATACATGTATATCAAGGTGATTGGCTCAGCTAAAATCATATTTACAAAACATTTTTTAGGTTCTTTTAAATCAACTTTTAGAATCTTTATATTTCCCTCTTTAAGATTTCTCTTGAGTCAATCCTTGAAACTGAAACAGCCCTCAATGGTGTACCAAAGGGGTCTGTGGTGCGGACAGTATTTTGCACGATCCTTCTTATCAGCCTCTTTTAGTTTCTTCAGTTCTAGAAATCTGAACTCAGGTTTCTTCATCAAAATTTTGAACATCTTTGACACATTTTTATCCTTGAAAGAGTATACCCTGTTCAACCAATCTGCAATCGACGGAACCTGCCTGCCAGATGTCCCGTAAGTTTTCATCTAAAATGACTGCCAACCGAACTACTTGTATTGTTGAGTACACTACTGGTGAGACTGACCATGCTTTGAGAACTACTGGGAAAATACTCGGTCTAAATCCTCATTGGCTCCTTGCTCTTATCAACCGTTGCCCCCATCCCAGATTGTTCTCAAATGTCATGGTTGGCTTGGAGTTTTCAGTCTTTTCCAAGGACTCCATATGCTTGACCTCCTCTTCTGGGCTACTATCTTTACTGAGTAACTTTTTGAATGACTTGATAGTAACTCCCATGAGCATGATATCTACTGGGCCAAGAATTCTTTTGAGTAAAATTTTAATCGCATGTTGTTTCAGTAGCTGGGGCTCACACTTCATGATTTTATTCTTCCATCTCAAAATATAGTCAACCAAGGTCTCATTGGGTTTCTGACACTCCACCATGAGATCTTCGATGGTGACATCATTCTGCCCTCTAACAAATCTTTTCACAAACAAGTCCTCCAACTAGGCAAATGTCTGCATTGACTCATAAGGCAGCACAACATACCAATCAACTGTAATTCCTGATAAATTGCTGACAAACTGATAGAACAAAATAGCTTCATTACCTCCAGCATTGTAACAACTTGCTCAAAAATGTGTTATATGCTGGCGAGGATTTTTTATCCCATCAAAAGTCTTGAATTTTGGTGGCATAAAGCCCTTGAGGTACGGTATGGCATCAAATTCCTCTAGATAAAGTCTACCCTTTGAAATTGATGCTCCGCTTTTAGATTGGGCTAAGGCCTCCCTCACTTGGTGCTTGAATAAGTGCTTGATATCTTGCTCTGGTACTAAACTCTAGACATATTCTTTCTTCTGTGTTTCATCTCTGTTGGGGGAAGAAACTTCTTTTTTTTCATCTAAAATATGTAAAATCATGGACTGATTGACCTCCGTAGATGCCATTTATTGTGACTGAGACTGTCAGTGTGTCATAGCCATGATAGCCACAATGCCAACCATCTCCTCCAACCACTTCTCCATCCAATTGATATACTCAACTCTTAGTTGAATGACCCTTTCCAAGTCATCCACGCTGTTCTGCTCACCAGAAGGTGGAGCATCACTGGCTGATGCAGCAGCTCTGGTCTCAACGACATTAATCTCCATAAAATCTTCATCAAGATTGTCGTACAAATCATAATTTTTGTCATCCACATCTATTTCTCGCTCCTTTGTCAACTCTACAATCTCAGCTTTGAGTTGTTCTACTTTATCAACGAATGCTTTCTCTTGAATCAACTTAAGATCTGTTAGTTTTTTTTAACACTATCTTGCACTATAATGAACTCTGTAGCAATGATGGTAACAACATATGGAATATCAAAATTATGTTCTATTTAACGAAAAATGCCCCATGAACTTCTCAGAACACATTGGTGCAACAACCTTAGGTACCCACACCTTCTTCTTTGATGTTGATGCCTTGAGATGGAGTGCTCGTTGAAAGTACATCAGTACATGATCCCTAAGGTGTGACAAAGTACATCAATAAGCAGACTCTTCCCATTATCCTTCTTTGAGAAATTATTATAAATAACTGTAGATGGTCCTCTCAGACCCAAACGTGACTTGACCGGTCTGCGTCCTTTAAATCTTCGACAATGGTAGCAGTATCTATGACAGTGAAAATGGTGTCGACATAATTCCCAAGCCAGGATCTAACTAGAATATGGACTGAGGGCACTTCTGCTGATCTCTGTAACTGATGGACAAGTCTGACTCCCTTCAAAATCTCACTTTTCATCTGAGGTGATGCTGTGCAACCTACCCTCTAAAGTAGTTTGAATATAGAACATCCCTCCTTGGTGGCTAGCCTCTCAAATACAGTAGAAACTTGAATGAGAAGGGTGGGCTTCTCCCTCTCCTCACCACGACCATGAGGAGGTGGAAGAGTAGCAGTAATCCTATGGAGGCTTTCATCTGCAAGAGTATCTCATAGGGGGTGAAACCTACTCTCTTGAAGGAGAGGAGAGATCTCACATTCTCTAAGTTCATCCTACAGTTGAATCTCCTTGATGGGGGGCTAATTCTGTAGCCTTGGACCTCTGATTCTTATGGTTGTGGTTCCTCTTCTAAGATCTAGTCAACGATGCAACTCTCAAACTGGAGCCAACCTCAAAGACAGGCTGCGGGATAGTAAAAGCATCAACTGAACTTCCCTTAATTAGAACTTCTTTTCCCTTAGCAGACAGTAAATTCAGCACTGGTAGGTGTAACAATGCCCCTTGACATGAGAGCAGTAGCTCTGGTAGGTATAGAAATAATGGACTTGATGGATGTTGGGGTAGCGAAAATCTTTGCCTTCTTGCAAGAAGAGTAGTTCTGACGACAGTTCAAATCAAACTCAATTGCTGGCTCTTCAACGAGTGGGGCGGTAAGTTTCATGACGTCGAGTGGGGCTTAACTGAGTTCAACCTTGAACATGTCATTTCTTGATTTGAACTTAATCATGGGTGCAAGGTAGAGGGCCTATCGGCCGGTAGGCAGGTTTCAGGAAAAGTTCAAAGTTGGAGACATCATCGTAGCAACTTCAAGGTTTATCCAATACCTCATAATTTTAGTGCAAGCACTAAAAATTAACAAAGGTCATATTGTGAACTGGGCACATCTGTCTTATTCTCATTTTTTCTTTATATTCACTTTTGAATTTAAGACTTATTGCTTATTCGTGATTATAACGTTGACTGGTTTGATTAAATTGTGGGAAATAAATGAGGGTTAGAAGACGTAAAGACCTGGTTCAATTTGCAAATAGCAAACCAAATCTGGAAGATATGAGGAAAAAAGGTGAAGTTCAAGACCCAATGCAGAACCAACTTCACAACACACTTAACTAAGAAATAAATGGGTGAAGTATGTCAATGAATAAGCGTAATGTAATCCATGAGGGACATGGGCACATTATTGATGCATGAAGACAAGTCTTACTGATCATAATGGAAAGAGAAACTAGTCCTCAGTGGAGTCACCAAAAAATTACCGGTCGTCTTTTTTAGAAATATATATTTATTTTAATATATATATTATAATTTTGGAAAATAATATTTAAATTTTTGAAAGTACAAGATCGAATCGACAAATTGAGGTTTAATTAAATAAACTAACAAATTTACGACAACCATTTTAGTCTGCAAAACCTTTTGTGTTTACCAAAAAATTTTCTCATATCTAATATAAAATATTAGATAGCATTTCTATTAAGATGGGTTCTAAAATTTCTTGTAAGGACAAGCCCCTAAAATTAATTACATCTTAAATGACTGAAGTCACTTAAGAAAACACTCGATTTAGATCATATAATGTTGTCTTAAAGAATTTCAAAGATTAAAACTTTTCAAGATCAGACAAAGGAGTATAAAATGGGAAAGTTTTAAGTTTGGAAAATTTATTATGAAATCTAAGAGGAGAAAACTAGGGGTTGTCATAGATCCCGTGGAGAACCTCGATGACTTCCCAAAATATCCTATGGTTCGGCTTCAATTTTGAGGAAATATTATTATATGATTCATCCAGCCAATTTTTTTTATTTAGGGCTTACATCTTCATAACAAAATCATAAAAATAGTAGAAGATGGGAAGATTACTGTCACAACAAACGAAAACCTCAAAACCTAAAGTTATGCGAAAGCCTAAAGATGAGTTGAGTATTTATGTCGTACTAGACGAGTTACCTCAAAGTCCTATGGCTCGTTATTTAATTTTAAGGAAAGGTTGCTATTTTAGACATGCTTTATCTCTTGAAGTTGGTATTCTATACATCTATGTCATGCTGGCCACGGAGTTAGTTCCAAGCTCCTTATCAAAGTGACAGCTCAGGTTCAAGGTTCAAAAGGTTTTACCATGTATTTTAAAGTGTATTGGACGGGATAAACATTAATTAGAGTGACACCAATTAGGATCCCATGATTCCCTCATTGCAGTACCACTATTTTCTCTTAAATTTACTTAGTCCAAATGAATTGTTAAGCTCATTTAAACTAGGGAGATCTCGTTAATAAGCATATGTTACTTCATCTAAGGGACTCTCGTAAACTCAAAAGGACGTATTTTTTTTTCTTTGTTTTTTTTAAAAAAATGTTATTTTAATTTTGAAAACATGTTTAATTTGTTTTTTTCAGTTATGGTATAAATTTGTATGTAAAGTAAATAAAAACAAGTAATAAAATGTTGTAAAGTAAATAAGTAAAATTGCATTGCATAAAAAATAACCTCTGTTACCGCTGCATGGTTAGCATCATAAAGCATAGATATAATTGCAAGAAATTTAAATAAACTATAGGAAAGTAAAAAGAAGCATCCAATACTGAAAATTTTTGAAAAATAAGTCTTAATAAAACACAAGAATGTAAAAGAACACCCGCAATCACAAATGAAATATTGGGATTAAACGTAAGACATTGGTAAATGTGGTGACTTAGAATTGCACTATGTGCTTTTTAAACTTGTGAGAGAGCTACCAAACTGATAATCAGAGGGTAGTCCTAACCTTGATCAATTTTATTAACCGTGGACCTTTATAAATTCTAATTTTAAATTTAATTTTCATGCATATAAAATTTACTTTATCATTCAAAAGATATTTTGTTACAAAGGGGATTTTTATTTAAAATGTTTTTGTAGGGTGTTGTCGTCCACAGGTTAATTAATTCAATGGAGTTAGGACTACAAATAACCTAAGAGTACCGGGGGCAATTATCGATCCTTATCCTCTCCTTTTGTCAGAGGTCCATGAGGTTGGATATACCATTCTAAATCCCACATTGTACTAAGTGCTAGAGGTTAGAATCAACATGAGGAACTCCAAGATGAGTAAAGCTATGACTAGAATTTCTAGTGAAATAGGATTCCATCACTAGTCCTCAAGGATAGTCAACATGAAAGTTCTATGGCTATATCCTAAGCTTCTAAGGATGAAAGACTAGGCATCAACAAAAGTGAGGTCAACAGTGAGTCAATATACGAAGCATGGGAACAATTTAAAGTACTCCTTAGAAAGTGTCCACATCAAGTCGTGCCAACTTGGTTAATTATTCAAAAATTTTATAATGGGTTAGTAGGATCCCTTCAATCTATTATTGCTGCTATTGCTGGGGGATTATCAAAGTTAAAACCATTTGATGAAACTTATGCATTAATTGAAAAGATGGCTACAAAAACATTCCAATGGCCCGCTCTAAGGGTAAATTCTAAGAAAGTAGCCAGTGTTAATGATGATGATGAAATTTTTTTTATTAGCATCTCAAGTTGTTGTAATATCTATGAAGTTAGATCAAATTGGGATGAAATTTTCTCCAACACCTCATGTGATAGAAGAAAATTCATTAGATCAAATAATTGATTCTCAACCATTATTACAGACTTTAAATGCAATTATTAAAAGAACCAATAATCCATATTCTATTTATTACCACCAATGTTAGAAAAACTACCCTAACTTTAATTAGAAAAATAATTTTGGTGGTAGAAATCAGCAATGGGGGAACAATCAAGCATTCCCTATAGACCTTCTTATCTTCAAGGATTTACAAGTAACGAACAACTTAATGAGAAGAAGTTTTTTATAGAAGAAGTGGTGTTATAGATGGGGAATCGATTAAAAGTTTAAGTTCTAACATAAAAAGTTTTGATAATCAACTGGGATAAATTGCTAATGCACTTAGCAATAGACATCATGGAATGCTTCCTAGTAACAATGAAATAAATCCTAAAGAAAAGAACAGGGAGCAAGAGGAAGTTAAAGTTGTCCATCTCAAGAGTTGAAGTTAATTAAATGTTGAAATTCAAAAGGAGATTAATGTTGAAGAGGAGAATAAAGAAACTAAAACTCATGAAAATCTTTTCCTAAGGAGGTATAAAAGCATGTCTCTCCATCTACGACTAATTTAGAAAGACCACCAGCACCATTTCCTCAAAGAATTATACAACAGAAGTTAGATCAATAATTTTCAAGATTTTTTTAGATATTTAAAAAGCTTAAAATTAACATTCCATCTGTTGAGGACTTGGAACAAATGTCAAGGTATGCTAAATTTATGAATGAAATTTTAAACCAAAAGAGGAAGTTCAAACATTATGAGATTATTGCACTAAATTAAGAATGTAGTGCAATAATTCGTAAAAAGCCTATGCCTTGTGTAATTGAAGAAAGATTTTGTGGAAAAGCTTTGTGTGATTTAGGAGCTAACATTAACCTCATTCCATTGTATATATTATGAAGATTAGGCTTAAGAGTATTTATCTCACTACTATAACCTTCAGTAAATGATCGATCTATTACTTATCCTAAGGTGGTTATAGAAGATGTACTTGCAAAGGTGGATAACTTTATCTTTCCTGTTGATTTCATTATTTTTTATATGGAGGAACATAAGGAAATACCTATCATTTTGGGGAAACCATTCCTAGTCACTAGACAAACAATGATAGATGTACAAAAGAAGAGTTGACTATGAGATTTAATGACGAGGAAGTAAATTTTAATGTGCTAAAATTGATGTAGTATCCAACTATTAGAAAAGATAATAAATGTTACATAATAGATACTATTGAATTTTTAATTAATAGCCATTTTAGAGAGAGCTATAAAGTAAAAATACATCAACGAGAAATGGAAGATAAAAATGAAATTGATTTTCAAGATAAATCAGATGAGATAAATACTAAGGATTAAAATGATGTTCATGAAAGTTTATAGATTTTGAAACTACTGAGAAAAATAAATCTTTCATTCCTTCAATAGAAAAACCTTTTGAACTTTAGACAAAAGTGCTCCCTACTCATTCTAATTATGCTTATCTAGGGAATTCATTTACATTATCTATAATAATATCCTCAGATTTAATTAAATAAAAAGAAGAAAGATTAATGAAAATTTTGAAAAATCATAAGAAAGCCTTTGGATGGACATTATCTAATATAAATGGAATTATCCCTTCAATTTGTATGCATAGAATTTTAATGGAAAATGATCATAAACCTAAGGCTAATCCTTATAAGTGTTTTTAGAGCAAGGATCTTTTGAGGAGAGCTTCCATCTTATTCAAGTAAAAGGGTAATGAGTTGGTTTCTTTTTCCAACTTCTTCTTCTTCCTTTTTATTTTTTTCATTCTTCATCTTATCAGATAAGTTATTTCTTCTTCAGTAAAATTTTTTAGAGTTACTAGGAAAGCTTCATCCTAGCTTGGGAGAAGGTCTTACACAACCAAACTTATCATCCCCTCCTAAAAAAATGAAATCTTCATCCTTCATTAGAGAAGGAATCTTCGGTATTCACGATGTTCTCTCCAACAAGGAGAGCATCTTCTTTGCAATGGAGAAGGCTTCCGGTGACCATGGTATTCTCTCCTAGAATGAAGAGAGCTTCATCATTGTAGCTGGGGATTTCATCAAATATCACAAGGTGATATTCCTATTCCCTCACATCTTACTTTCCTTAGCTAGTCGTAGATTGTGGTAGAGGATAGTTAGTGTGAGGTTGTTTTTTTCTTATAAGAAGATGATAGGATAGGATTTTCATTGTGGACAAATCCCTTACGAGCTTGAGTGATCTTCCTTGTAGAAGACTTTGACCCAATCCTAAACAGTTAAAATCCATATTTCTTCTTGGAGGGTTTAGAACACTCATGATTTGGAGGGTTGGAACCCTTGGTTTTGGTGGTTCCAAGCCTTCGTGGAGGGGTTGGAACACTCGGGATTTGGAGGATGAAAAATGTTTTATGGCTACTTCCTCCTACAAATGCTGGAGAATTTTTTCTTCAAGGAATCGGAGTGTAAAATTCCTCACACCATTTACCAAAGTCATAGGTGGTTATCTCGAACCATCCATGCATTAAAACCTATGTACTTGTGCAAGAGCACTAAGATGAGTAAAGCTCACAATCAAACATGCATTCTTGCATATGCTTCAATGTTTGATTACAATTTTCATGTTATACATTGCATGTACCACTTAGGTCAAACCAGCCCCATCCCAGTCAACTGATCACTTACGTCAGACCGGCTACCCTGGTCCATTCTACCAACCACCCCGACCTAGTCAGCCAACCACTTAGGTCTGACTGACAACCGTAGATTGATTGATCGATCACTTTAGTCTAGTTTGCCACCCTAGCCCGATTAATCTTGTTGACTATACCACCAGGTTGACCATCCAGATCAAACCAATAGATAAGTGGCCAACTTCACTTGCATATTTGTGTGTTTTCAATGTGCAATTGAATCCTTTACATTCCACGTATGACATGTTCAAATTCAAGGTTGTATGTTGATGCGCTTTTGGTGTGTGCCATTTTTCTACGTGTTTTATATCAATTTAAATCCACGGTGACAGTGCCAAAAAACATGACCCAATTTATATTTAAGTATTTAACGTGTGAAATAACAATGTTATATAAAATAGTTCACACACTAGTTTCTACGCGAGTGCATGTATCACATCAAGTAATATAGGACTTTCTTAAAAAACTTAAGTATCGATCCCACATGAAGTGCATCAAGAAATCCTCTAGGCTAATTGGATTATAATACTATCAAGTCTTAGTTTGGAAGATGGAAATTCTTATGATAATTACATAAAGCATAATATTTAAACTACAAAAATTAAGTAAGAAAGATAATTTAAAATGGATTTAATTATTTCTAAAAAAACTAAGTTTACTAAACATATTTCTAAACTTCAAAGTTAAAATCACTATTAAACAAAGTTTTGGGATGAATAGTTCAAATTTAAGAAAACATCACTCCCCTTAAAAATGATTATATGGATTGTAAAGAAATTAAAATCCATTAAAAGCATATAAAATTATTTTGTGCCAAATAGGAGCTATCCTACTCTTGACCCTCTTCCAAGTGCATAAAAAATATTGACTAATCCAGAGTTTGGTCCCTAATTCTGTGGTTAGACAGGGAGGATACCAGCTGCAACTCTAGAGCTCCCACTATTCCCTATCCTAAGGGATAACAATCTCTCATTAGTTTCCAGTCAATTGGACCAAATTGGGGATTTTAGTCTATCACCTTAAAATCTTCAATTTTGCATCCAATAAAGTATATTTCTCTATTTATTTGTACTCAATGCCATAGATGACATCCTCTCTTATGGAATCGAATGTGACTCTCACCATGTTGTAGAAATAATAGACCTTTTAGATAATATGTTTCTCAACATATTTTAATATTTCAATTGGCTAAATCAAAAACTAAATGAAGATCAAATTTTGAATCATCACAAAAATTTGACATTTAAAATTGTATAAAACAAAATAAATTCTTCGCAAAACCATATCTCAGAGTAGGGAGAAGGATAAAGAAGACTACTCAGAATTCATGAGAAGGATATGAAAAAATAAGGATTTCTTTTATAAAAACAATTTTAAAAAATAAAGAAGGAAAAAAACACAACTTATCTCACACTCCTTCCCAATAAAATCTCTAGAAGTTATCTTTAAGCATTTATTCTCTTTATAATCACACAAAATTCTCTCCTAGAAATGTAATGAAGAATAAATCTCTCATCTCACCTCTCCTCTTACAACCCTAGAAGAAAATCCTCTCTTCTCCAAAGCCTTCATCTCACTCTCATGCCCCCACCCCTCCCACACACACACACACTTTTTTGCCCTAGACTTCCCTCTCTTTTATTAAGGGCTACCTGCCTCCAAAAAGAATTTAAAATTCCTTCCAAAATTCTCTCCAAAAGTTAAACCTTTTGACATCCAAAAGACATTTCCATATATTTAAGAGACATATCCCTACATTAAAGAGCCTTCCAAAATGTCTACATGCATTGAATCACTCCATAAAGAATTTGAATCATTTGGAGCCTTAAAAATCCGCTCAAAATTTGTCCCAAACTGTCTTAATCCATCTTATATTGTCTCTGGCGAGTTCTCTGGATTCTAGAGCCTCTGGCGCTAGTTTGGCGCATCACGCTTCACTCTGTAGTAGCTCCACAACTTTGCTCCGTTTGGCTCCATTTCAGCTCCATATCACCCTGTTTCAGTTGCATTACACTCCTAACAAATATACCTAACAAATAAGCATGAAAATAACCATTATTTAATATGTAATTTTATTAAAAAAACATGGGAGAAATGTAAGGTATATTAAGCATAAAAATATATATTGAAATGTGCAAAGTCTAAATTTTCTTTCTTGCTCGTTTTTACTCTAAATTACACCATTTTTTGCTTCATTTTCTTCAAAAGTCTATTTCTTGTACCTGAAACCAAAAATTTACAAAATATATTCCCTTAAAGTGTGATATCATTAAAAATCATTAAAATTGAGCATAAAATATATATGAAAAGTAGGTAATTTTTAGGCTTGTCAAAGTCCCCCAAACTTAAATGTTACTTGTCTTCAAGTGCTCTTTTATTACATAAAATATGACTTAGGACAAAGATTAACTTATAATCTTCTATACTTTAGTTTAATAAATAAATTAGTATAATTTAAGAAAAACTTTCAATAACTTAGACTAAAACTATAAGCATAGGAATACTTAGTAATCAACTCTAAGATTTCTGAATCTCCATTCATTTTAAGAAGAACTGCAATTTGTTATACCAAGGATACTTACAATATCCATATGGAAAATAATTTTATGAAAACTATACTATTAATGGCACTCTACTCAAGCACAAGTTTATAAAATGTAATAAAGCCTTTCATCAAGTTGATTCAAGTAAATCCAACATTTTATTAGGCATCTCCTCAAGTTTCTCCTCACATTCTTTTTTTTTTCTTTTCCTTTTTTTTATTTAGGATCTCTTCAATCCTATCTTTTCTTTTCTTTTTTAAGTGAGGATTACTATATCTGGATAGCCTCTAATAATTTTGAATTTCACAATGCTCTTCTTAAGGTTATACCTTTTACCTTTCTTCACTTCATAAATTCATATTAGTTTTGATGATTTTTCATAAAGTCTCATTCTTTTCTTCTTACATGAAACTCTAAGATTCTTAATATTTCAATAATTCAATTTCCCTTACTTTAAAAAGAAAAACATAGTCTTATCATTTCATACCAAATATCCTTAACTTTAGAATTAACCTTCATTATTAAAAACTTTTACCCAAATTTAGCATAAGATTTACAAACATAAATAGTCATTTAATGTTAAACTCTAATACCTAAGGTCATGTTAAATTAGTTTAAAAAAATAGTTAATTGAGGACAAGTAAAATTTAGTTTACATCCTTTTAAAAGATTTTTTTCTTTCCCCCAAACTTGAATTTTTAATTATTTTACACTTAATTCCATAAAATGTAGGAGGAAGAAAAAGTAAAAGTTGAATCTACTAACTACTAGAACATCCTATCAAATTCATATACGTACATAATCATGATAGAATAACTGTAGGAGAAAGTAAATCTAGCGTTTAAGATGCTTGCAATAATATTACACTAAAAGGAAGTATAGTAACTTTAAAATTTAGTTTTCACAAACATCTATAAGTATTAATCAGGACAAAACAATATGCAAAAGAAAATAAGTTTAAACTAAAACATGCTCAATAAAATGGAAAGAAATGACTAACAAGTAGAATAGGTATCAACAGAGTAATATATATATTTAGTGTTCTCCAAATCTTTATATTATTGTAAAACAAACACAAACACACATGATAAATGAGCTCAATTCTTCATTTATCTCAATGCATCTCGCTAACTTACTTCCAATTTCTAACGGAGTCACTACACAGATTGATTGGGTACTTATAAATGATTTTATAGATTCTGATCCTAGAGATAAGATTATCTTTGATATACTGGTTCAAGTGCACCAACCTCGGGCATCTCCTTATCCTAATAATTAGCACATCTAGCGGTTACAAGGATAGTGTAAATTAATTCACATGTTACTCATCAAATAGGTTAGCTACTCGTATCAAATGAAAATAAAGTCAAATAAAAGAAGTAATAAAATTTAAATGGAATTGTAGCTATTAAAATTAATGAAGTCTCTTGTAAAACTAAAGTCTCAGTGAGACTCGAGTCGTAGTGGACTTGTCAATCCATCTACTATAAGAGAATATTTATATCTAGCCATAATAAGAAGTTAAGGTATCACCTCCCACATAATACGCAAAGATCTAATCAAAATACTAGCAATCTAAACATCTACCAATCATAAATCAAATTGATCGATCCACACCAAAGCAAACACAATCCAACACTACCAGTCATAACTCTCAAGCACATTAAATCAAACCACACTGATAATTATGGGTTTCCTCTCATAAAGCACATTGTTTAATGTTGTCAGCTCGACAATTGATTCCACCTGGATCAAAATTCCATTTAAGTAATCCTTGATCAAAAACCCAAACTTATCCAGATCCAGGGATTCCTACAAAGTCCACAAATTAAATTTTTTCTTTCAGCTCTTTTTTTTCCAGATTTATTCATATCCTTATTCCTAATATTTCGTTTTAGATCCAATATTCTTCTAGTAATCTTCTCAATTTTCATATTTATATCATCATTAAATTTTATAAGAAATGGATCTATATAAGATACTTCATGATCTTCCAAATTTTGGATCAGATTCTCTCTAGATAATTCAAATTTTAGATAAAAAACTTCTAGGTTACTCTTTGTTTTCAGCATTGTTTTTCACTTCTTCCCCTTGGTACTGAGTAAATGGTAGAGGTGGTCTTTATATTTTTATCTTAGTAGAGGAAATAGGATTTTCTAATTTCATAGGAATTTTTTCGATTTGTCTTTCAATCTCCTTATCCTCATTTCTCAACTCAAAGATCATTCGAAACGTATTCTCGAATTCTCTTCTAAATGTTAGTTCGATAATTTTAAATTACTCATCATTCATCTCCTTAGGGTTTTTCCCAGGGTCACTAGGTAAAATATCTAGGGGGTAAATGTTAATCACATTAATAATCTGACTCAATTGGTTTTCTATATTCTTTATTGCGACCTCTTGATTTTTTAGCTCACTCTTCAATTGAATAACAAAATCTTCTAATGAATCCTTCTCCTCATTCTAGAGGTTGAAGATAAAATTATGAGGAAAAGAAATTTCATCATTAAAATCAATCTAACTATTCCAATTAAGTGTCTGATTAAATTGATTATCTTCCAAAAATTGGTTTTCTCCTCCAAAATTATTATTCTTATTAAAATTCATATGATTTTCGCAACTAGATTGTAATAATAAGAATAAAAATTATATATCTCATATCCAGTTTCAATCTTTTGTCCAAATGAATTTTCTTCAATAATTTGGGTTTCTTGAGGATATCTTTTTATGTATTGTTCTAACTTCCTCTCAATAACTACAACCTGAGAAATTAAAATTGTAAGCATATCTTCTTAAAAATTTGTCACTCTCTTGGGGTTTACTCTTTCAAAGCCACTAGCATTATAATCGAAATCGGAATATTCATTATATCGTTGATCCACCATTTCTACATTAAATTCATAGTGTCTTTTCAAAGTTCTCCAAGAAGTTCTCTCCAAATTTGATTTGTAAGATTCAAGATCTGGAGCTCCTAAACTACGTATACAAATTTAAAGATATAACTAACAGGACGGATAACAAAAATATTTTTGTATTTTGGATTTTTTTTTAAATAAACACACAAAAGATAAACACACTATATAATAATACTATAAATTCCAAATCTATGTCTTACAGGTTTAACTAAAATTCTCCTAAAGTTCTTACTGAAGCTCCCCAGCAACGGTGCTAAAAACTTGATGCATCCCTGGTGTATTCTATTTATTTACGTGTTTTATGTCACACTAAACTCAGGTGACAATGCCAAAAACTTGATTCGTCCCAAAACATACGCAGTAATTCAGACTCCAAAAATATACCAAAATCTTGACCCAATTTTTATTAAGTATTTATTGTGTAGAATAGAAATATTATGTAAAATATATAAAATAGTTCACACACTAGTGGTTCTACAGAAGTGCACTTATCACTTCAAGTAATATAGAGCTTTATTTAAAAGCCTCAGTAACGATCCCACAAAGAAGAGCAATAAGAAATCCCTTAGGCCGATTCTAGTTTACTATTATAAAGTCTTAGTTTGGAAGATGGAAATTCTTATGATAATAAAATTAATCACAATATTTAAATGATAAAAATTAAAGTAAGAAAGATAATTTAAAATGGGTTTAATGAATGCTAAAGGAAATGTAACAAAAACACTAAGTTTACTTAACTAATTTATAAACTTCAAAGTTAAAGTTACTAAGACTAAACAAAGTTTTGTGATAAAGAGTTCAAATTTAAGAAAACTTCCTTCCTCTTTACAATTACTACATGGATTATGGAGAAATTAAAATCATATAAAAATATATAAAATTTATTTTGTGCCAAATAGGAGCAATCATTCTCTTTACCCTCTTTCAAGTGCATAAAGAACATTGTCTAATCCAGAGTTTGGTCCGTAATTCTGTGGTTAGGCTGGGAGAATACTGACTGGCATTCCTGAGCTCCCACTACTCCCTCCACTGAGGACTAAGAATCTCACATTAGTTTCTAATCAATTGTACCAAATTGAAGAATTTAATCTTTCACCTGAAAATATCCAAATCTTCATCCAACAAAGTATATTTCCCTATTATTTGCACTCAACCCCATGGATGAAATCCTCTCCCACAGAATAAAATGTGACTCTCACCATGTTGTACAAATGATAGCCCTTTTGGATGATTTGTTTCTCAACATATTTTAACATTTCAATTGGAGAAATCAAAAAGTAAATGAAGATTAGAATTTGAATCATTACAAATTTTTGACATTTAAAATAGTATAAAATAAAATCAATCCTTCACAAAACCATATCTCAAAGTAGGGAAAAAGATAAATAGGACTACTCAAAATTCATGAGAAGGATACAACAAAAAATAGAGTTCATATATAAAAACAAGTTTGCAAAACAAAGAAATAAAAAAACACAACTTATCTCACACTCCTCCCAAAGCAAATCCTTAGAAGTTCCCTTTAAGCAATTTCTCTCTTTACAATCACACTCAATTCTCTCCTAGTAATGTAATGAAGAAGAAATTTCTCAGCTTCCCTACGAAAATCATCTATTCTCCGAAGCCTTCCTCTCACTCTCAGGTCTCTCTCTCTCTCTCTCTCACACACACACACACAAACACACACTTTTTTGCCCTAGACTTCCCTTTCTTTTTGTAGAGGCTGCCTCCCTCCAAAAAGAATTCAAAATTCCCTCCAAAATTATCCCCAAAAGTCAAACCATTTGAATTCCAAAAGACATTTACATTGATTCAAGATACATATCCCTTCATTAAAGAGCCTACTAAAGTGTCTAGATGCATTGAATCACTCCATGGGGCGTTTGAATCATTTGGAGCCTTCAAAGTCCAATTAAAATTTAGCCCGAATCGCCTTAATTTGTCTTATATCATCTCTAGCTAATTATCTGGATTCTAGCATAAGTTTGGTACATCAGGCGCCACTCTGCAGTAGCTCCACCATTGTGCTCCGTTTTAGATCCGTTTCACCCCGTTTCAGTTGCATTTTGCTCCTAAGGGATATACCTAGAAAATAAGCATGAAAACAACCTTTTTTCAAAGTTTACTTTTGTTCAAAAAAAATGTGAGAAATGTAAACTAGATTAAGCATAGAAAGATATATCGAAATGTGCCAAGTTAGAGTTTACTTTCTTTCTCATTTTTACTCAAAATTTAAACCATTTTAGCTTCATTTTCTCAATTCCATTTCTTGTACCTAAAATCAAAAATATGCAAAATACCTTCCTTTAAAGTATAATGTCTTTAAAAATAAATAAAATTGAGCATAAAATATATATATATATATATAAGTAGGCAATTTTTAGGAGTGTAATATGTGCATGAAAGCTAAACACTTTTTTGAATGTTGTTCTGTATGATAAACTCATTTGCATGATGAAAACTTAATTGTTTTAGCTTTACCACGTACCTATATTTAGTGTCTCAAAAACTACCAGCATTTGCAGTATCACCAGACGTACATACTATTATGTGTGTGATGTCTGATTTTAGGTTTTTTGGATGAATGTCGGTGAGCATTTGCAGTATCACCACTCGTATATACCATTATGTGTGTGATGTCTAATTTTAGCATTTTTTTGGTGAATGGCAGATAACAATGCTATGTGAATTTCCTATAGGGAGGACATACCTCCATGTCTCTTGTGACATCACACTTGAACGTCACAAGCCATTTCACATTGTATACTCAATAAGGTTATGCCTTAAATCCTATGAACCCATAGAGTATGTGACGTAACTGCATTTGAGTTCATCATTTGTCTGATTAGTTATCTTGTATGTTGTATGATTGTACTTGGATCTGCATGTGTGTTTCAATAGCCAGCTAGACTCATTAGGTGAGTGACCCTATGTTGGTCACGATGCATCAACGAGCATTATTTTTCAAATTGGTTCTGAGGATCAATGCGAGTTTTTGCATCGGGAGCAACACAAGTATGACTTTGTTAAGGATCCAAGAGATCTATCTTGTGTCACCTTACTTGTTACGAGTCTACATTTAATGGCCCTATGTTCAAATAAAAAATATTTTTCTACTTATGATATCCATCATACTTTTCAAAATTATGCAAACTACCAACTAGGTCATATGGAAGACAACCTCTTTTCTAAAATTCATCCACACTCTTTAGATCTCTCCGATCTTTAGGATGGGCTTGGTGTTGCAATCTCATTAAAGTCATACATACTCATGGAATTTTCCCTGAGCACTTAGATGTTAGTTAGAAGAATTTAGTTAGATGGTGTGATAGGCTAGGATTAGGGTGCTAGGTACTCTTTTTCGATGTCTCACTATCTCTTATTGCAAGTTTGGTTATCCTAGCCAGTCATCATTTTGCTTATGCTTTTGAAAGTTTAATGAGTGTCGACATGTGAAATGGTATATTAACAATGGTTTTCTTGCAAGGAGTCATGCCTACATATTCACAAAAAAATTTTTAAAAAGGGAGAAGCAATGTCATGATTTCATACTAACTTTTTTGCAGATGTTGCTAGAAGCTCTGCCTGCCAGGCATGGCTCATATGTGTTGCATGAGATAACTCGTGCTAACATTCTCTAGAGTGATTCCCTTATTTTTCTATTATCAAGTATTTGATGGAGTCCTAAGATTGAGTCTATATTGAAAATAAGGTACATGCACCTGTTCCAAGGTGAATGATTCATCAAACCAAGTGATGGCGACGAGAAGCATCAGCTCATGTCCCATATCTGAATTTTAAATTTATACTCTTATATAGAATTATGACCAGACATGTACATATGGAGTCTATCCACCTTTTATGCATTTTTGGGAAATGTTTCCGACCTAGAAACACCAACCTATTCTTATATTTTTCTTGGTTTGCCTTCGTTTTTTTTTATTTTATGAATGCTTTATTGTTGTGTTTGTTTCTAATTTTTGTTTATCTAAGATCGATCTAAGAAAATAATCAAGTCTCTTCATGGACCCTAAAAATCTATATCTTCTACAAAATTTTAATAATAAAACATTAGATTAACTAAAATTTAAGGATAAATATTTTGAATATTTTATAACCCGCACTTTACTTTTCTACATGGCTTATGGGCTAGTTTTGGTTGCAAACAAGCACATATCCACAATCATAATTAATAAGGTCTTCACAACATAAAATTGTGGTATACAACTGAATCATATGCATATACCCGAGGAGAACTCGTGCTTTTTCATACGTGACTTTACCAAGCTTAAATTTTTACCTAAGAGGTTTTTTAGTATGACTAGTGTGTTAGAGGCATCCCCAACTCAGACAGGGTATAAGTCCTTTGTGTGAATCATTTCTAATTTTATAACTAAACCTCTTTTCTCTTCTTTCTAACTACAGCTCTACCACTTTTTTTTGGAAAGTATAAGCCTCATCTCTTTGAGCTCTACCTATTGAGAGTCATAGGAATTAGAGTTTTTTTCCTTTGACTTTAAGGATATCAAGACTTCCTCAGACAATGTAATTCACAGATTGCTAACAAAGAGAATTCGGTTGTGTTGGGTCAATTACCTTCACAATCTAGTAGAGTTAAGGTCTACATAACTTGGGATGATGAATCCGTGCTTTTATGACCCAACTAAATCTACCTTTTAGAGGATCTTTTTCTTCCTATTGACACTTCTTTTGAGCACCATCAATTTCTTTGACAAAGAATTGAAATCATCATGTAGACATGCATGCCTAGGCATCACCGCCTGTAACGGTTATGGTGATTCATTCTCAGCCTTATAGCCTATTATAGATGTTGAAAGCATTGGACTTTTCCATTAAGATGATTTAAATCCCTTTCTTTCACAAATAATTAGATTTCATTAAATTATCTAAGCATGACCCTTTTTATTGAGTGTTTTGTTGGGTATCTTCTAAGATGAAATTAACCAATGAAATTTGTTCCTTTCAAAGTTACCCTTGACCTAAGAACAAGAATTTTTAATTGATTCTCTTGTTGTGGGTTACTTTTGTAATTCCTCTTCATGGATATGTTTCCAAGGAATTTTTGATTTGATGTTTTTTTGGATGTATGCTTTGGGGCTATCCACGGGAAGTTCACTTTACAAAATTTTTTCTTCTCCTTCACTTGTTTGTCTATTACCCGTCAAATATCCCTCCTTTCATTTCCTCTCTTTTTTAGATCATTTGTTTAGTCTGAGAGGGATATTTTCTCAAATATAAAAAAATATGATGATTATAAATATACAATTAGCGACTCCTCAAAAAATAAAAGAGAAAAAAAGAACCAAAACATGCACACATAAACAAGAGGATTTGGACTGAAAATTTCTTTTCTTTTCATCAATTAAAAAAAGAGCCTTATCTCTTACACTCTTGAATGACATACTTTACATAAGATCTTTCAATCATATGTGGCCACAATGCTTAAGCAAGCAAGAAACCTAGGAGATCCTTAAGGAGGTGCACTCTAGAATATGTGTTGCTCAACAGTAAGGTCCCAAGATGATAGTAAAAAAATTAAAAGGATGGGATATTATTGTCCTAAAATAATTAAAAATTGCATGAAAACTTACAAATGTTGTCATCAATGTCATGCACATGGTGTAGTCCTACATCAGCCTCCTAGGGTACTACACCCAACAATTATCTCGTAGCCCTTTGAATGCTACAGTACAGACATAATAGGACCTATTGAACCACTCTCATTAAAAGTGAAAAGTTTTATATTAGCTACAATAGAATAGTTCTTCAGATGGGCAGAAGGCATACTATTAAGAGAAGTCAAACCCCATCATATACTCCAATTCTTTAAGAACCATATCGTGTATAGTTTCAACATCCCCAAACAGATCATATATAATAATGGTTTTGATTTCAAAATTACTAATATTAACAACTTTATAACTCAAAAGAAAGTTAATTAGCACTACTTCAACATCTATTACCATTTAGCCAATGGATTAGTTGAAGCCTTCAATAATATCTATGCTCAAATTCTGTAGAAGATGTTGGACCAAAATAAAAGGCAGTGACACAAATTGTTAGTAGAAGCCCTATGGGCCTACAAAACTAAGCAAATAACTCAAAATTAGTCTACTCCATTCATTTTGATTTATGGGTTTGAATCTATACTTTCCTAGAGGTTTAGCTTCCTTTGTTGAGAATTGCAACATGCTTGCAAAATCCTTAAGATTTGAACATCCGATTATGAAAAAAAGAACCTGAAGGGCTGTATGAAATTCAACTAATAGTAAAATAGAATCTTAAACTCTACCAGTCGTGCATGATTCAAGCACATGATAAGTTAGTTCTACCTCAAACATTTCATGTAGGAGAGTTGATCCAAGTTCTCTAGAGACTGATTCAAACTAGCCAAAAAATTGATGGCAAATTTGAACCAATTTGGGAGAGTCTTTTTGTAGTATAAAATATCTATTAGGGAGGTTGTTATCAATAAATGGACCACAGGGAGAACATCTTATACCCTAATTAATGGGAAATATTTAAAAAAACATTATAAGTAAAAGAGGGGGTATGTAAAGAAACACGAGTCATGTTATTGTTCAATGTTCTTGAAACCATTTAATGAAAATTTTCTTTATTCATTTTTTCAATTTGAGATTTATTCTATGCTAAAATAGCTTTCTCAAATCCTATTTTCTCTCCTTTAAACTCCATGGGCTCTTAGACAACAACTAGCTCTTTCATTTATTTGATTGCAGGAAATGTCTTCAAAAAAGCTCATCCTTTCTTTTAATGACAGTGTCTCCCTCAAAATGAATCAGGTATATCTGATAAGTAATATAGTAATCAAATTTGGCATGAATTGAAAAAAACTTAAACATGATCTCAAAAAATCAAAAAATCATTACAATCGAGTCTAATTTACCTCCCATCAAGAAGCCCTTGATTGAGTTTTCTATAAAAGAAGTAGTTGGCAGCCCATCATTGAAAAGAAAGTGGGCTGATGATCCCTGTCATGCACATGTGGAGCCTAAAGTCAAGTCCATACTACAAAAAACCTATGTTCACTAACACACAACGAAGTAATAAAAATCAAAGACAGGGTAGAAAGTATGAAAAAAAGGTGAGTGAAGCCAATGCCAAACAAGCACGCACCATTGAGGAATATGTACCTATGAAACTCTCACAATAAGTTCAAGACAGTAGATTCACAAATGTATCACCTTATTTTTCTCCTGAGAGACCTGAAACACCTTTGAAGGGTGAGACTGACGATCTAATAGATCAATGTTGGGGAATGTAAACTCGGAGTTTTGAATTCTTCATGCATATCTGAAATAAGTTAGTCAGCATCTTGGAAAAGCTATTTGCTAGAGCCTTCATAGAAATAGTGCATCAAAAGATCATCCAGAAAACCTTTGTTTTCAAAATAAAGGCTTTTGAAGAGAGCATAAGTGGAGCACCTACAACAAACTTGAGAGATGGATAAAAGGTGAAGGAAGAGCAACTCTTGAAAATGGGTGTTGTTACAACTTTATATGAGATAGTAATGGGAATCTACTTTAGATCTTGTGAAGCAAAGAAGTAAATGACATTCCTTTGGTGCTTATATCTATGATTAAAGACTTGTATTTTAGCATAACTTGCCTCCTTCATTTATAAAAGATAGTTTTATTGTTGATATCTGTGACATAGATGATATTTTTTTGCTCATATTGACTCCCATTACTTCGAGTGCCCATTTTGCATAATTTCTTTGCTAATTTGTGCAACATGATGTTTGGCAAAGAGCCGAAGATAAACGCCTCTGGCGAGTTTGTTAGATCACAATCCATATTTTGCTTCAAAGATCAGCACTAGTATTCAGCAGAAACATCACCAACTTGGCCAAAGATTTTCTACCTTCCATCTGTGAAAAACTGAATCTATATCAACTTTGGAGGATGAAGAGCTTGAAATGATTTTTAAACTACATTAAAGACATCATGTTGAAGAGTACCAAGACAATGCAGTTTTGAAAAAAAATGTTTACTATTCATGTGCCAGTGTTATGACTATTGATATTTTTCATATGTTGTGTTTGTGAAATTTTGTCGTTCAAACGTATGAATGTATTAAAAATAATAGATATGTTTATAAATAAATTGATGTTATTTTATGTAAAATGTAATATGTTTTACTGGCTGAATGGATGTGGTATTGAATGAATCTTGACTTCTTATCAAGATGATATTTAGATGAAAATATAAATTTTCAAATTGGCATTA
The DNA here is from genome assembly GCA_002079205.1 of Phalaenopsis hybrid cultivar. Taxonomy (NCBI): domain Eukaryota; kingdom Viridiplantae; phylum Streptophyta; class Magnoliopsida; order Asparagales; family Orchidaceae; genus Phalaenopsis; species Phalaenopsis hybrid cultivar. The sequence continues at coordinate 26,968 of JXCR01144098.1, read as the reverse complement.
GTTTAGAAAATTTCAAACTTAAAATAATTACAAAACAAATAAACAAACAATCGTTCAACAAGCTTATCTCTCAAAAATAAGCAACGTTGCTCCAAAATAATATATTTTTTTAAAAAATGAACATTCACAAAATCAACAAAACTACAAGTAAAGTCAAAAAAATAAAAAACATAACTATCAAAATCAAGGAAAACCATAAAAAAAAATTCAAAGAAAGAAATACCAACCAATATTTCAAACAATAAAACCCTCTTGTAGTCTTAAGGATCTCATCCTTATACTGCCCTAGATATTATTTGGATAAGCCATAATGCCCCAGATGATCTCCTCTATCCAATATATCTAAAATTCACACTTGTTCAAAAATGGAGCAAATTCTTACAAAACTAATTTAATAAATTAATACACCAAAATTTTAACTTCACATATTGTATAATGAATCCAGTTGAACTTCTTTAGGTTCGTCAGAATTTGGAGTACGCCTCTCAAGGCACCAAAATTATGTGACCAGGTTGACTGAACTGAAACCAATTGAGGTTTAGTTTTAGAGATCAATTGTTTAGATTAAGTATTTTCTCAACTTAATCTATCACACACCGAAAGAAGTTTGTTTTGATACATTAGAAGTTGTAGCATGCCCCACGTAGCAGCATCACAATATGATCAATTTGGTTGACTTCATTTTAATCAAGGCTGATTTTTTGCTGTTAACCCTTTGAGCTAGTAAACTTAACCCATCATAACCTTTTTTAACCTACTCTAGGTGCATTAGGAGTTGGAGTATTCCCTAAACAACACCACGATCATCAACCCATTGAGTTAGTAAATCAAATTTGAACTATTTCTTCCTTTCATCTAGTATACTCAATGCATAATAGAAAAGGTTCTTTGAACTTAGTTCGATCCTTTTTAAACCCTCCACAAGTTGGCTTTAGTCCTTTCAGAGTTGGAGTATGCCCTACACGACACAAAAAAGTGTAGTTAGGTTGATTAGTTCTAAGCCAATCAACATTGTTCTCGTGAAGTAAGGCCTTAAGTTGATAATTTTGAATTAAATAAATCTCCTAACAAACATTTCCTTAGTCCACTTTATCGCACACAAAAGTGATAAATTTTTTCCTTCCTTTAGAGCTGTAAGTTTTGGTTGTTCTAGATCTGGCCTCAATGGAATTGACACCTTGACTGAGTAAAACTAGGTGAGGGTTTTGTCTATGCAACCACTCCCTAAAGTTAGTTATTTTCTTACTTTATGTCAGAAAGCCGTACTTGAAGTTAGAGTAGAAGAACTCACTAAATTTAGCAAAGATAACTGATGTCGATGGATTGTTGAGTCTGATCAATTCAACACTTTTGACTTGTAAATTTATTTTTGGTCAATGGGCATTATTCTAAATTGTATATTCTATTGAATGACTCAAAATATTCTTTCCTTTCTCCATGTTTGTAGGATGTTAATCAATAAGTGGTTGGTCATACAGTCTATGCCTTGGCTAATTAAACTTAGAGTATATTCACTACCCTCTAGTACAGTCATTGAACACCTTGAGACAAGGCAGTTCGATATGGTTTGTCCTTGGTCATTCGTTTCCATAGGTCTAGTTGATAATCCATCAAAATTTGGAGTACACCTCGTATGACACCATCATGATAGGATCAAGTTTGTTACTCTAGTCACAGTTGTGGCTGATGAAGTAGATTAATGGTTTGGGTTAGTAATTCTCTATCAAGATATATCCTGAAAATCAATCTAACACATTGGACACTGAAGGTACATCATTTCTTTCTTAGGTTTGTTAGGTTTGCTGGTTGTCAGCCTCAACAAAGACTGATGCCTTGGTTTTATAAATATAGTATGGGTCCTTGTATAACCATTGCACACTATCGAGTTATGATAGCTAAGCCTATCTAGTTTGGACTAGAGAAATAAGCTGGAATTTTCTTTCCATTATTGCGATTAGGCCCAGTCGTAGCCCCACACTGAGCAACTTGATTCATTTTCTAATGTATTTTTGAGTATGGAAAAATAATGCCTTGACAAATTTAGACTAAGTTTCAAAGAAGCAACATTTCTAAGTCTTTAGTAATTACACACCTAAAGAAATATATCAACCTAATAAAATTAAATTAAAGCAAATCAAATCAACACAACACACAAATTTTCCAACTTCTTGGTTAATTGACCTCAGTCTTTGCATAGGACTCATAAGTCAATGGCTTGACTCTGTAAACACGGTAGAGTTTGTGCAACTATTTTTTATAGTAATTGCACAATACAGAAGGACCCTTAGATGCTTAAAGTCAGTTCATAACTTAAGTTATGTGTCTGTCCCAAAACTTTATGCCTAAACTGAACATCTCACTTGCCTTCAGTTTGGATCCCTTTAATAACTAACCTGATCAAGTCACCCTTGTGCACCTCTTTGGTTGAGAATAAGCCCTCGCACCCTCTTTCCTAATGTATCCAAGAATGATAAAAATTCACATCATACCAAAACCTCAAACTCCATAGTAAAAGTTAAATAAAAACCTCCAAATCTTCTACTTCTTAAACTAGTCATCAAAACAAATGAAATACTTCGATGTTGTCCTTTCTAATATAGTCATTTCGTCTATCTTCTAGGTTGGATGTTAGTCCCTGAACTTTCCTTCCTAGTGTAAGCACTTCCCCAATTTTCCTCAATAGCTCTCACAATGAATGATATGCTCCAACTCTATCCTTTTTCATCTATTCATTCTGTCTATCTTCTTGGATGAATGATACATCAGCACTTTCATTCCTGGTACAGGCAATTTTCATAGCTTCTCTAACTAGTTATCAAGATGAATGGTATACTCCACAGTTCGTGATCTAGTCCACCATTTCACCTATTAGGATAGATGTAAATCAACATTAGTTTTGCAGCTTAATAAGTCCAGGTAAACCTAAAATCTCTAGTGGATCTAAACATTACAATTCATAAAACTCTAACTCCAAATCTTTGACAAATGCAAATCAAACTAAACACTCTTCAGACTTTGTTCATCGACTTGATCAACACCATGAGGTGTACAATGAACAGTCCACCACACATATTGGGAGCTGATTTGCTAACTTCATTTTTGGTCACATAGGACATACACGAGTATGTCCCCTTGGTCCAGCGCCGTAAAATTGATTAAAAATAGCAACCTGCCATTTTTTTTGCCTGGTGTTGTTGTTGACCTCACATTTTTTAAGATTGACCTCACTCACCTGCACATAGCCTCTAGACCAAAGTTAAGCTTTCTTAGGCCTTACCATGACAAGAACAAGCCCTCAACTCTTGGTTGAGTTGGCTTAAGGTTTTGACCTGGTGATAGACTCAAAATGACCCCCATAGGCAAGACATGCCCTGGGTCACCCAAATAATCCCAAAACATTAGGAGCCTTCCTATAGACCCTAGGGGATACTTAGACCATAAAATTCACTTTAGGAGAATGCCCTACCTAAATTGATCTCTAGCCTCACAAAAGGCCTTCCTAACCCCAACAAACCCTAAAAGTTATTTTAAACTCTATCACACCCTTTTGACCCCAGAGTTTAATGACACCATGGTTGATCAAAATCAATCGAGCATATGCCAATTTTGATCAATTGGAAACATTGCTATGCAATTGAACCCCTCCAAATCTGATCATGATATAACACCATATGGAGGACCCAATTAGCACCATGAAGTCAAATCCCATAATTCACCTAATTAATTAATTAATTTAGGGGATTACTAAATTTCCTTAAGCTTAAGCTTTTGGGTTAAACCCAACCCAATTAAGCTAATCCCAAAAACCCTAAAAATTCAACCCAATAACATGGCCCATAAAGACCATGACCCAATCTTCATGGGTCACCTCACTACCTCAAACATATTTCAAAAGCTTCCCCACGCCTAAAGACACTCTCTTCAATCAAAATTGTGCCCTCTTACTACCACAAACTTATTTCAAGACTAAATTGTGACACCATTTGTGTTGCTTATAGCTAGGACCAACTTTAAGTTAAATTGAAAAAAGGAGGAGCTTTGTGGCATCAAGATGATCATCTCAGTTAAGCCCAATTGAGGCCTCACCTCTATGGGGATGATGAGCTGATGTCATCCATTTCCATGTATTAGAAATTGACAGCATGGATTGAGTTGAACCACATAACCGTAAGGGAGGAGAGCACAAAAGCACTAGCCACCTCAATGCCCGCTTGGAAAGCATATCCAACCGAAGGATGTCGCGTGGAGCTTTAGAGCAAATGAGGATGATGTGGCTTCCACATGGTTAAGTAATTTAGAATTTTTAAATTATTTAAATCCAAAAAATTGATTAAAACCTTAAAAATTTATAACTTTCAAAATAAAAATCATAAAAAGAAAATAAAAATACCTCTAATTTCAATTAACATAGTAAATAATAAAATTAAAATTAAAAATAATTCAATTATATTTAATTTTAATTAATTGTATACTCCAAAGAGTATTTTAATTATTAAAAATTTAATATAAGCTCAAAATAATGAAAATTTCAGGGTCCACCCTTGGAAAACTTCCCTGATTTTTCCAAGTTTGAGGGGCGTCCCTAAAATCATAATGACTACTTTCAACCAAAATTTTATTACTTCAAATAAAAATTATTAAAAAAACTAGAAAATAAAAAATAAAAATGAAAATTAACTAGAAAATTTTGTGCAGTGAAATTAAACTCTAAAATGACAATTTTCATCGTTTAAAGCCTTTAAATGAAAATGAGGTAGTAAGGGGTAAAAATATAAAATCAAATTTTTACAACCTTGGCACAAATTACCCTCAAACTTAACTTAAAACACTAAATCCAACATTAAGGACCTAGCCTAGTAAGGATCTTAAGGAATAACATCATGGATATCCTCCCTAACTATGAAAATGCCCTTAATAGCATGGGGTTAGCCAAACTTTGAGCTTGGGCTGGGTTAAGTCTCACCCAACTCAGACCTAACCTAAATGGACTTAGAATTGCACCCAATCTAATTGAGGTCAAGTCTAAACGCTACTCATGTTTGACCTAACCATGTTCAACTTGGATTCGATCGAGGTATGATAAAAATTAGACCTAAACCTTTTTGGTTTAACTCAAATAAGACCTAACAACAATCAAAACACCTTAGGTCTAACCCAAATTAAACCAAAACCTTAAAGCATTTAGACCGAACCCAAATTGTAGGTCTAACCCAGAGTAGAACTAACCAAAACCCTAGTCTAATCCACATTAAACCTAACAGAAACCCTCGGTCTAAATTAACTTAAACCTAACCTACATCTTAGATCTAACCAAAATTATACCTAATCCAATATGAACTTTTTTTAGTCTAGCCCAAGTTAGATCTAAATTCAACATGAACCAACCTTAGGTCTAACCTTATATGGACCTAGCATCCCCCACCTTAGGTCTAACCCACATTAGACCGAATTTAATTTTTAGGTCTAACCCACATTAAACCTAACTTAATCCTTAGGTATAAAACACATTAGATGAACCCTCTATATCTAATTTTTGTAAGTAAAACCCTTTCTAGGTCTAACACACAAACCTAAACAAAAACTCTAGGTATAACCTAACTTGGACCTAGCTTCCATCATCTATAGGCCTAAACTAAATTGGATCTAAATCTGACATGATCCCCTTTAAGTCTAACTCACATTAGACCTAAAATTAGAACCAACTGGGGTTCCAACTTATGTTAGACCAAAACATCAACCAAACAATAAGTCTAACCTACATTAGACCTAAATGTTAACCTAACTAAGTCTTAGCTAACTTAAACTTAGTTCAACTTGAACTTTCTCTAGGTTTAGCCAAACCTAGACCTAGCTTATGTCCAACCTAATCAGGAATTAATCAAGCATAAGTTCTCTTGTGTCTTACTTAACTCAAATGCAATTCAACTAAATCACCAGATTAACCTGACCTAACTCTAGTTAAACCAATTTAATTGAATCATCGATTCAACCTGGTTAAAGGTGGAAATATTTGGGAGATTTGGGAGTTTATTGGCTTACTAAACTCTTTAATATTATTTTAATAACTAAAAAGATGCCTGAGGAGTGGAGGAAGAGTATTTTGGTCCCCATTTTTAAGAACAAAGGTTGATGTGTCATACTTTAAAATTATGGGAGAGGGTAATTGAACATAGGTTAAGATGCATCACGAAAATTTCTCATAATGGGGTAATTGAACATAGGTTAAGACGCATTACAAAGATTTCTCATAATCAATTTGGATTTATGACGGGCAAACATAGGTTAAGACGCATCACAAAAATTTCTCATAATCAATTTGGATTTATGTCGGGCAGGCCAGGAATTAAGTTGGTGCCATACTTTAAAATTATGGGAGAGGGTAATTGAACACTTAAGACGCATCACAAAAATTTCTCAAAATCAATTTGGATTTATGCCGGGCAGGTCTACTATAGAAGCTATACATTTATTGAGAGATTTGATGGAANGTGTATGCTTTTTGCTGATGATATTCTTCTCGTGGATAAAACGAGAGAAAAAGCCCAAGAAAGACTTGAATTATGGAGGTCTACATTGGAGTCTAAAGGCCTTCTTTAAGTAGATCTAAAAGTGAATACATGGAATGTAATTTAAGTAGTAATAGTTTTAGTGATAGAAGTGTGACTTTGGGTGATCAAATTATTAAAAGGTGTGAACGATTTAGATATCTTGGGTCAGTAGGTGACTTTGGGTGATCAAATTATTAAAAGGTGTGAACGATTTAGATATCTTGGGTCCGTTATTAGCGATGGTGATATAGATGGGGATGTTAATAGTAGAATTCAAGTTGGTTGGTTGAAGAGGAGCAATGCTTCGGGCCTTTTGTGTGATAGAAAAGTACCACTAAGACTGGAAGGAAAATTTTATAAGACGGTGGTGAGACCTACAATGCTCTATGTCGCTGAATGTCGTCCTTTAAAAGAGAAGCATAATAATAATTTAAGTGTTGCCGAGATGAGAATGATTAGGTGGATGAGTGGCTTTACACTTAGAGACAAAATGCGGAATGAATATATTCATGATAGGGTTGGTGTAGCTCCTGTGATAGACAAAATTAAACAAAGTCGTCTTAGATGATTTGGTCATATTAAACATTGACCAGTAGATGATCCGATTAGGAGAGTAGATGTTTTAGATTCGACTTGTGTTAAGAAAGGCAGAGGTAGACCTAGGAAGACTTGGGCTTATTGTATTAAAAATGATCTTAATTTATTAGAACTAAATGAAAATATGACACTAAATAGGACGCAATGGAAAAAAATGATTCATGTAGCTGACCCCACGTAGTGGGATTAAGGCTTTGTTGTTGTTGTTGTATCGAGTCAACTTGGTCTAACCATATCAACCTAATTACGGTAAACCAACTCAACTGAATCACCAGTCAACCTGACCTAACTCGTGTTAACCCAATTCCATTGATTTAGTTAGTCAACTTGATCTTACTAGTGTTAACCCAATTCAATGGAATCACCGATTCAACTCGACCTAACATGGGTTGACCAAATTCAACTGAATTGCAGTGTTAAAACGACCTAACTCGAGCCAACCCAATTTAATTGAACCACCAGGAAAACTAACCTAACTCGGGCTAACCCATTTCAACTAAACCACCAGTTCAATCTGATCTAACTAGGGTTAACTAAATCAACCTCAATCCAAACTAACTTGGATCATTCTGACCAAAACTTGATGTTGAACTCAATTAAATTCTAACATAAACCAACTTTAAATCGATTCAAGTCTAAATTATCTTAGACTTGGTTTGAATAAAAGATGATTCAAATCTAAATTAATATAGACTCTACTGGAGTCTAAGTCTAACTTAAGTTAGATTAGACTTAGCCTAGGAAGCTTAGCTTGAGTTAGCCCAGTCTAACTCGGGACAACTTGAAGGTAATATAAGCTGATTTGGACTAACTTAGTCTTATCTTGGGTGAACCTAAATCTAACCTAGTTAAGCTAGAGAAACATGGGTCAATCCAATTAAACTCTTGTTGAATTAACTTGATTTAAATTTGATCTGAGACAAATTCGAGCTAGCTTAGAATCTTTTTGAATCAGTCCAACCAAACTTGAGCTAATCTAGACTCAACTTAACTCCGACTGGAGGCTAGGTAGTGTTTGACTTCTTATTCAAGACAAAAGCACAAAAAACCTCAGTTAGGGGCAAATTTGGGCCAAGGTACAAACCAAACTAAATTAAATGACATAAAAGTCACCCTAGAAGTCATTAAAAATTAAACTTAAACTAAGAAAATGTAACATAGTTAGTGAAGGTATTTTGGAGGAGGCAATAAATGGCAACTTTTAAAATATCTTCCAGTCACTCGTGACTAATCAAACTACAAACCCCAATGACCTCGAGATGATGGAACCATGGGATCTTGACTTGGTTATTCCAAATAAAAATAATTAAACACAAAATGAAAAAAAAAATCTAATTGGCTAATCAGTTTTAAGCAACCAAAGTTTTCAAACCCCTAAAATCTAAAAAATAAATTAAAACTTAAATGAAACCCTAATGAACAAAGATCACTGAAAGCAACTTGAACACTGATACGGCTAAAATATGTTCAATTTTTCATATACTCTTAATGTCTATATTTGGTGATATTCAATAATATTACACTTTAAAGGAACGTATTTTGTATATTTTTGATTTCAAGTACATGTAATGGAGTTTTGGAGAAAAATAAGCAAAAACGGTGCAATTTGGAGCATAAACGAGCAAGAAAGAAAATTTTGTCCTGGCACATTTCGATATGTCTTTTTACGCTCAATCTTCTTTACACTTGTCAAATATTTTTGAATAAAATTACACTTTAAAGAAATATTTTTTTAATGTCTATTCTATATGAATATCTGTTAGGAACAAAACACAATTGAAATGGGGTTAAATGAAGCTAAAACTAAGCCAAACGAAGCAAAATGGTGGAGCTACGTAGGGTGGGCGCCAACGTCACTAGAACCGGTGCCAACAGTGCCAGAGTGTAAAGAGAAATGTAAAAATGGCACTGGCAGCACCCGGGACGGTTATGACCTCATATACATTGAATTTGGATGCTTTTTGGAAGGTTTCTTAAGGCAACTCTTGGGAGAAATTTATCCCTACACTATAATAGAGTGACTTTATGTTAGAAAAAGTATGTGTGTGAGTGGAAAAATGTGGAGAATTCTTAGAGTTTTTATAATAGAAATAGAAATGTAGATTTCTACCTTTTGAAGAGATTGGTGAAGGGATTTTGAGAGAAGCTATAAGGGAATGCTCTAACATTGCATGGATAAGCGGGAGATTTTATGGGAGAGATTTTTATCTTTCTTTCAAGGAGAAAAAACTAAGTGTTGTGTTCTTCATTATCTTATAACTTTGTAAACACTTTTCTAGTGCATTTGCTTTGTTGAAATGAAGTTTTCCATTGTGTTTTCTTCGTGCTTTGTGATGTGTTTTTTTTACACTTTCTTCTTATTAGGAAATAGTGGCATTAGAGAATTATGTCATCTTTTTCCTCATGTTTAGGATTTTGGTATGCATGCTAGAAAAATTTTTAATTATAAATGTGATGGTTCTTACTTGCACTTCATTTACATTACAATAATGGTCTGTTTTAAGGTTAAAGTTTGTTGTAATTACATTAAGAGTCGAGAGGGCAATGTAATTCTCAACAAACTGTAACCACATTCAAATTCCATGGATGGTAAAACTCATGGGGGTTGGATGCAAATAAATTGGGAAATATACTTTGATCAGCTTAGAATTAAACATTTTAGGGTGACAAACTAAAATCCCCAATTTGGTCTTAGTGCTTGGAAACTAAAGTGAGATTTAGCCTTCAGGCAAAGGGAAGTGGGAGCTCTAGAGTGAGAGCCAGTATCCTCCCAGCCTACAACAAATTTAGGGACTAAACCTAGGATTAGCTAATGTTCTTTATAGCACTCAGAAGAGGGTAAAGAATAAGATTGCTCCAATTTGGCACATAAATTATTTAATGCATCACATTCCTTTACATTATCTAATTCACTACATATTGTTTTTAACATATCTAAATTCTCCAAACCAATCCATCCAAAAAGGGGTTATCTTTAGAATTAACATTAAGGAATAGTTATTATCATTACATTTAAAATTTGCATTTAGGATTAGTCGTTAAATAAAGCACCATTTTAATTGACATTCCAATCTAAGGCCTCATAGTAGTAGACTAGAACTTTAGCACCCTGTATTACTTTAGCGATGCATATACTTGTTTTTATATTATTGTGAATATATAGAATATATAAAATTAATTAAAAAATAATAATTTCCGCATCAAGCTTTTCGCGTCATTGCCAGAGATTAAAATCCTCAAATAGTGGTGTCAACCTAATGAAGCATATCATATAAAAAAGTTGCATTAAGTTTTTGGTGCCATTGTCGGGAGGCTTCGGTAAGAACTGTAGGGAATTTTAGTTAAATTAATTTGGCTCAGACTTAGAAAAATTTTAGTGTTATAAAAACTATTTTTGTGTGAAAAGTGTTTTCTGTATAAAAAAGTGTTGCGAAAAAAAAACTATTTGTGTGAAAAATAAGGTGTTTGTGAAAATGTTTTGTTGTGTTGAATATATTTTTTTGTTATGTTTGTTTAATTGTTAATGTGTTGTTTGTTGTGCTGCGTATGTGAAATAAAGAATCTACATAACTTGTGTCTTATGATTTTGAGTTCGAAATAAGAATTAAAAATAAAAAAATAGAAGGGACTTGAAAAACTAGAAATGGAAATGCAAAACATTCAAAATAATAACTTGGAAAATCATCATGAATCATTGAGGGATTATGTATGTCCCACGACATTTGAAATTCACTCAAGTATACAAACCTCTATCGTAGAAGCTAATTCATTTTTACTAAATCTTAATATTATCCAACTGGTCCAGAACAATCAGTTTGAAGGACTCCTTCAAAGGATCTCTGTTTACACTTATTAAGTTTTCTAGAACTTTGTGCTACATTACATTATAACGTCATGTCAGACGATGTTGTTACACTAAGTTTTTTTCCTTTCTCATTAAAGGATAAGGCTTAAATGTGGCTATACTCATTAGCACCTGGCTTTATTAAAAATTGGGAGAAGTTAACTCAGAAATTCCTAGCTAAGTATTTTCCACCTTCAAGGACTATTAAACTTAGAAACCATATTATCTCATTTTGTCAGTATAAAGGGGAATCAATTTACGAAGCTTGTAAAGATTTAAGGAACTCCTAAGAAAGTGTCCACACCATGCTCTGCCCAATTGGTTAATCATTTAAACATTTTACAATGGGTTAGTAGGATACCTTAGGTCTAAAATTGATGCTGCCACTGGCAGATCATTAATGTCAAAACCATTTGATAAAATATTTATGTTAAATGAATTAATGACTACAAATGAATTTCAATGGCCCTTTATTAGGGTAAATCCTGAAAAGGTAGATAGTGTTCATGATACAGATCTGATTGTAATTCTTGCATCTCAGGTTGCTACAATAATAAGGAAGTTGGACCAATTTGGAATGAGCCAGCCTTAATTTACTCCAGTAAGTGAGGAAAGTTCATTAGGGCATATGATTGATTCCAACTCATCATATGAGACTTTAAGTATGGCAAACAACTTGTATTCTAACTCTTACAACCAAAGTTGGAAGAAGCATACTAATTTTAACTGGAATCACACTACTTGGGTGGAAACCAACAATGGGAAAACAATCATGCAAATCCTGATGGAAGTTTGAATAAATAATGGAACATAAATTATTGAGCTTCATATTCACTGAACTCTAAAAATGATTAACAGTTTGAAGATAAGGAGATGTCTATAGAAGATGTTGTATTGCATAAGGGAAACCAATTGCAAAGTCAAAATGATGCGATTAGAAACATAAAGAATCAACTGGGACAAATTACTAATTCACTTAGCAATAGACCCCAAGGAACACTTCATAGCAACACTGAGATCAACCCTAAAAGATCAATAATGAACATGTAGAAGTTTTCCAATTAAGAAGTGGAAGAGAGATAGATGATGTCGTTAGAAAAAAGAAATAAATTATGAGAGAAACAAAGGAAACTAGAAAACCTGAAGAGCATGTTTCTAATGATCTGAAAACATTAATATCTCCAACAAAAATCAATTCAAAAAGACCACCACCTCCATTTCCTCAAAGATTTTAACATCAAGAGTTGGATAAATAATTTTCAAAGTTCATGGAAGTACTTAAGAAGTTAACGATAAATATTCCTTTCGCTGATGCTTTGGAACAGATGCCAAGTTATGCAAAGTTTTTGAAGGAGATATTAAATAGGAAAATAAAATTTGGGGATTATGAGACAATTGCACTAAGTGAGGAGTGCAACACTATACTTCAGAAAAAGCTTCCTTTGAAATTTAAAAATCCTTATAGCATTACAATTCTATATGCAATTGGAGAATGATTATGTGGAAAAGCTTTATGTGTTTTAGGGTTGAGCATCAATGTGATGCCTCTACCTAAATTTAGAAGGTTAGGTTTAGCTGTTATTTCTCCCACTACTGTAACCCTTCAGTTAGTTGATCGATCTATCATTTATCCAAAAGGGGTTATAGAAGACATGCTTGTTAAAGTGGATAAATTTATCATTCCTATGGACTTTATTATATTTGATATGCAAGAATATAAAGAAAATCCCACTATTTTAGGGAGACCTTTTCTTATTACTGGACAAGCTGTGATAAATGTGCAAAAAGGAGAGATAACTATGGATATTAATGACCAAGAAGTCACTTTTGATGTGCTAAAGTCTATGAAATATCTAGCTGAGAGAAAAAATAATGATTATTTTTGCATGGATGAAATTGATTATATAAGTAAAGACCATTTACAAGAAAGTTTTGAGAGTAAGTTAACAAATGAGATCGAAATGGACTTCCATGATGAGTAAAATGTTGTTTAAAGAAGACTGTATATATATTCAGGAGAGGTGTGAAATGATGGACATTACCGAAAATAGTAAACTTATAATTCCAGCTGTTGAAAAATCTCATGAACTTAAAATTAATATACCCCATACAATTTTAAAGCCTACCTATTTAGAGAATTCATCTACACCACCAGTCTTTAGATCTTCATATTTGACCCAATCACAATATGAACTTGAATTGAATGATGAAATTAGTAAAAGATCTTATATGAAAGAGTTATTCAAAATCAAAGATGAAAGAGATTCTGATGCTAGAGTAGATTATTAATGCAATTAATAGTTACCTCCAATAATTTTACCTATGGACCCTGAGATAAAACCTAAGCAGATGAATGATGAGCAATATAAAGTTATCGAATAAATATTTAGAAGAGAATTTGAAGATATGTTTCAAAAGAACTTCCCATTGAGAGATGAGGATAAGAAGATTGAAAGACCAATGGAAGAATTTCCTAAGGAATTAGAAAAACTTATTTCCTCAACTAAGCTAAGTATAGAAAAAACACCTCCACCATTTACTCAGTACCAAGGGGAAGAAGTAGAAGATAACTTGAAACAGAAGAGTAATCAAGTAGAATTTGATCCAGAATCTGAATTATCTAAAGAGAATCTGATCCAAAATTTGGGAGATCTTGAATTATCTTATAGAGATCCATTTCTTATAAATTTTAAGAATGATACTAATATGAAAATTTAGCAAAATTAATAGAAGATTCTTGGATCTAGAAGGAAATATGAGGAATAATGCTATGAATTTATTTGAAAAGGAAGAACTGAAATAAAAATTTAAATTCAAGGACTTTATAGGAATCCGTGGTTCTAGAAAAGATTGGGAAATTGACCAAGGATTACTTAATTGGAATTTTGATCCATGTGAAATCATTTGTCAGGTAAGCGACGTTAAACCTTGTGCATTATCGGAGGCAATTCATAGTTAACAGTGTGGTTTGATTAAGTATACTTAAGAGTCATAATTGTTAGTGTTGTATTGTGTTTTCTTTAGTTTGGATTGATCATTTTGATTGATAATTAGTGGATGTTTCAATTATTAGTGCTTTGATTTGATCTTTGTCTGTGTCATGAGGGAGATGATTCCTTAACGTTTTGTTATGGCTAGACTTGTTTAATCTCTTGCAGTAGTTGGATTGATGAGTCCACTGTGACTCGGGTCTCACCCAACCTTGAGTTTTACAAGAGACATCTTGAATTTGAACAGTGATAGTTCCATCTCAATTTTGTTACTTCCTTTTTTCTGACTTTGTTTTCATTTGGTAGGAGTCATGAACCTATTTGATGAATAATATGTGGATGATCTTACACTATCCTTATAAATGTTAGAGGTGCTTAATTAAAAGGAGCAAATATGTCATGGATAATTTTATCTTTGGAATTATACTTTATAAAATCATTTAAAATGTACCTTATTTATCCGTATAGTGATTCTGTTAGAAATTGGAAGTAAGTGAGATGTGATGAGATGGTCAAAGAATTGACCTCATTTATCTTGTTTGTTTGTTTGTGTTTGTGTTAAAATTTTATAAGACTTAAAAACATTTTTATATTCTAATGCTGATACATGTTATACTAGCTTGAATTTTTTTAGTTAATTTCATTCTGGCATGTTTAGTTTAGATTTACTTTTTACTACATGTTTTCTATCTTGATAAATAAATGTATGTTTTTGATGGAAATTTATGGTAGATAGAATTTCTAAACTAATTTGCTTCCTATTTATATTTTTTTCACTAAATGCTATACATGTTTAAAATCAAGTTTTGGGGTAGGAAAAAAATTAAAATTTTAAGTGAGTATACTTCCTTTTAATTTAATATTATTGCAAGCATGTTTTAGACTAGATTTACTTTCTCCTACAGTCTTTCTATCCTGATTATGCATGTATATGAATTTGTTGAGATGTTGTAGTAGTTAGTAGATTCAACTTTTACTTTTTCTTTGTGCTACATTTTTTGGACTTAATTGCAACATATTTTAAAATTTAAGTTTGTGGGGAAGAAATTTTCTTAAAAAACATAACTTTATTTGTCCTTAGTAGCTCGTATTTAATTTGATATTACTTTTTAAATTACTTGTGGTATGTGGTGTTATCTTTAGGTTACTATAACTTTGATTTTAGGAATGTTAGAAAAATAACTTAGTTGAAATCCTATATGAAGAAACTGTTCTAGAGTTAAGATATTTTGTAGGAAACATTGAGAAGATGATTTTGCTATATATGGTGGAAAGTAGTTGAATATTTGGAAAACTGCGATTCTTAGATTTATACTTATTGAGAATTGAGCCTTTATTAAAACCTTTTTTAAACTAATACTTACACTTTTAAAAAGGGACGGAAAGTTTTTGAGTTTTGGACTTTACAAAATGGATAATGATATTCAAAATTATTAAAGGTTTATCCACATAAAGTAATCCTCACATAAAAAAAAAGAAAAAAAAAGAATACGGATTAAAATGTTCCTAAAAGAAAAAGAAAATAAAGTATTGAGAAACAATCCATAAAGAAAAAGAAAAGAAAAGTCAAAAGAAAATATGTGAGGAGAAGCTTGAAGAAAAGTCTAATAAAAAATTGGTTTCATTTGAATCTTTTTAATTGAAAAGACTTAAAAAAATCCTAAGCTTATGCTTATTTCAAAAAAAATGTATTGGCAAAATTAGTATAGATAAGGTTCTTAAATTTTGTTTTTATACTTTTTATGAATCCTTAGTTTGACAAGTTTCAATAAATTTTGAAGTAAATAAAAAATTAGGGTTCCTAAGTTAAATATGAGATATTCTTACACTCTAGTCCTAGGTTGATTTGCTAAAATTTCTCTTAAGTTACACTACAACATTTTCTGAGACAAAATTATAGGAAACTCTACTAAAATCCACCACCTCAAATCAATAAATTTAGTTTTTAAAATTATAGTGTTACTTGAGGACAAGTAACAATTAAGTTTGGGGGATTTTGATACAGCTACAATATGTTCAATTTTTCATATATTGTTAATATCTATACTTGGTGATTTTCAATGATATTTCACTTTAAAGAAAGGTGTTTTGTATATTTTTTGTTTTAGGTACAAGAAAAGGAGTTTCGGAGAAAAGAAGCAAAAACGAGCAAGAAAGAAAATTATGTCCTAACATATTTCGATGTCTTTCAATGCTTAATCTCTTTTACACTTTATCAAATATTTTTGAATTAAATCACACTTCAAAGAAAATTTTTTTTTATGTCAATTTTGTATGTATATGCATTAGGAATGAAAAACAACTGAAATGGGGCAAAACGGAGCTAAAATGGAGCCAAACGAAGCAAAATGGTGGAGCTGCGTAGGGTGGGTGCTGACGGTGCCAGAGTATAGAGAGTGACATGAAAATGGCCCCGCAATGCCCAAAATGGCACTGACGGCGCCCAAAACGGCACCAAGAGTGCCCGGAACGGTTATGACCTCATATACATTGAATTTGGATGCTTTTTGGAAGGTTTCTTAAGGCAACTCTTGGGAAATTCATCCTTACACTATAATAGAGTAATTTTATGTCAGAAAAAAAGTGTGTGAGTAGAAAAACATGGAGAGTGTTTAGAGATCTTAGAGTAGGAATAGAAATGTAGATTTCTATCTTTTTGGAGATATTGGTGAGGGGATTTTGTGAGAATATGTAAGGGAATGAACTAGCATTTCATGGAACAGCGGGAGACTTTGTGGGAGAGATTTTCATCTTTCTTTCAAGGAGAAAAAAACTAAATATTGTGTTCTACATTATCTTATGATTTTGTAAACACTTATCTAGTGGATTTTCTTTGATGAAATGAAGTTTTTCACTGTGTTTTCTTTATACCTTGTGATGTGTTTTTCTTACTCTTTCTTCTTATTAGGAAATAGTGTCATGAGAGAATTATGTCATTGTTTTCCTTTTACTTTTCTTTTGCAATGAGTAGGATTCATGTTTAGGATTTTGAGATGCATGCAAGAAGAAGTTTTAATTATAAATGTGATGGTTCTTACTTGCACTTCATTTACATTACAATAAAGGTCTATTGTAGTGTTTAAATTTGTTGTAATTGCATTAAGACCCGAGAGGTCGGTGTAATTCTCAACAAAGTGGAAACACACTCAAATTCCATGGATGGTGAAGTTCATGGGAGTTGGATGCAAATAAATAAGGAATTATAATTTGATAGCCGTAGAATTGGAGATTTTAGGGTGACAGATTAAAATCCCCAATTTTATCCTAGTGTTTGGAAACTAAACCGAGAGTTAGCCTTTAAACAAAGGATAGTGGGAGCTCTGGAGTGGGAGCCAATATCCTCTCAACCTAACCTTGGATTTTGGGACTAAACCTAGGATTAACCAATATTCTTTATCGTACTCGGCAGAGGGTAAGGAATAGGATTGCTCCTATTTGACACATATAATATTTATTGCATCTCATTCTCTTACATTATCCAATTCACTACATAAGAATAGTTGTTTTTAACATATCTAAATTCTCCAAACCAATTCATCCAAAAAGGGGTTATCTTTATAATTAACATTTGCATTAAGGAATAGTTTTTATCATTACATTTAACATTTGACTAAGGTCCTCTTACCTCACATTCTAATCTAAGGCCTGATATTAGTGGAATAAAACTTTGACTAAGGTCCTCTTACCTCGCATCCATGTGAGATGGATAAATGGGACTCCATTAGAGCCCTATATTACTTGAGCGATATGTATACTTGTGTTTATATCATCAATAAAAAAAATTAATAAAAAAATTAAAGTCTGCATTAAGTTTTTGGCACCCTTGCCAAAGATTAAAATCTTCATGAAGCATAGCATATAAAAAAGTCGCATCAAACACCATTACGAATGTCTATGAAGATCTCTTAAACGACGCAACCCATGGTTGCTGATAAGAATCTTCCGATCGGAGTAGAATTGACCACCTCTAATACTAAGTAGATCAAGGAAGCCAACAACCATAGGCAGACGAAAAGCCATGGGCATCATGATTGGGTTGTTCTAAATAAAAATAGCAACCAACGAATCGAGCCAGAACATGCTTTATGCTAAGTCTATTTTACAGGGCTGCTAAAGACATAAGGTGAACGTCACCATAGATTTATTTTGCATATTATTAGGGCAAGAACACTCAATTTTACAGCGACTGACATTCAAAAATTGGAGCAAAACTATTGACAATAAAACAAATTTTAGGATAATCCAGGATCTAGACAGGATCATTCAGAACCTTCAAGCACCCACTACCCATAGGATAAGACTTTGGAACTCCTTTCTTGAACATGATGACATTTGAATTCTCTAAGGATTAGTCACAACCTTAATCGAAAGTTTTCTTAAGCAATCCACAGATTATTTAATGTGTAATTAACTATAAAGGTATGCCTTTATAGGAAGTAGCGAACCCCAAAATTGGTATAATAACCTGAATCTCTGATTGTGGGTTTTTTGTTGTTATGACTTCTTTGCGAGTGTGCCTCCGAGAAGTCTTAAACCAATACACTTCAAGGATATTTACGTGAATTCCACTGTACGAAAGCTTCCCCACATGTTTATTTTGTTTTTCCCTATAATTGTAAGCCTTACCCATCCTATACTTTTGCTCTTCAGATCATCCACACGATCAGAAAGAGAGATATTTGAAGAGAAAGGGCTATATGACAGAAGACAAGCTAGTGACTCCATGAAAACGACACGATGACAGCAGAACTATGATGGTATCATAACATAAGGCGAGCAACGATAGTGGTGATCAGTGGTCACTCCCGGCTTAGGCATGACAATGGTCCAACGTAGACCTAAGTGTGACCATGCCCTAAAGTACTTGTTCATGGTCACACCTAACCTAAATGTCACCTTGCCCAAATGTACCTCAACATGGTCACATCAGACCTAAGCAAGTCTGTACCCAAGGTAAATGATCTTCATATGTCAGCAATCCATGGCCTTAATCCACAGATCAAGCCATTAATCAAGACACTATTTCACCAATGGTGATTCGTGGCTCATTAACCGTCCAATGGATCTCCGTCATCAACCTGCCACCCAATCAAACTGCTCTAAAGTGCTCAACCACCACCATCAAGGCCTATAAATAAACAACCTAATGAAGGGGTAAGGCACTCTAGAACACTCAAATTCATTGGCATCTACTCAGAGTAGGGGAAGTAGAAGGAAGTGTTTCTATGGCAAGCCTCCTCCTCCGGTCAAGCCTCTTTCTCTAGTAAGTCTCCTGCTTAGTTTTTTTTAACTAAGAATTTATTTTTTTATTAAATTCCATGTTAGATTTAAGCTAGTTTAATCAACCCGATAGCCTGAAATCAGGCTTTGGTTTGTGTTTGACCCAAGTAGACCCAAACTCAGCCTAACCCGAACTCACTTAGTCAATCCTAATCCTAACATAAAACCTAGATCTGACCCAATCTAGGTTTAACCCAAATCCTAACAGAAATATAAATAAAACCATAGACCTAACTAAACCCAGTTCTAGCCCAAATCATAACCCAAATCTAACATCTAAAACTGAGCCAACCAAGGTCTAGCCTAAGCCCCAACCTGAACCTTACCAAAACCTAGTTAAATTTAAACACTAGACTTGGCCTAATCTATATCTAACCTAAACACACTAAATAATCCTAGCCAAACATTAGAACCAATCAAACTTAGATCTTGCCCAACTCAATTCCTGCTAAAGCCTAAATACTAGAGCTAACACAACTTAAGTAGCTCAAACTTTAACCCAAACCTAACACAGGTCTAACCTAAATGAAACCTGACCTAAATCCCAACATAACCAAGGTTTGACCAAAATCAGGTATAGCCTGAACCTCAACCTATTCTAGGGTTGACCCAAACCATATCTAACCCTAAATTAACCTAAATCTGTCCCTAATCAAACAAAAAACCTAGCCCAACTTATGCCATCTCGGGTTAACTCAACATAACCTGAGTCAAAGCCATTTGAACCTAATCTGACCATGCTAACCTAGTTTAACCCAACTCAAACCCAACCTAAACATAAGGTAACCTGGTCAAACAAAATTAACCTAAACCCAACCTCGATCAACCCAGCTTAACTCGGGTCAAACCAAAATCAGAATTAAGCTAACTCAAGTCAATTCAGCTTTCCCATGTCAAACCAAATCAGCCCAAACCCAAGCTGAGCAAACCTAGCTTTACTAGGGTTAAACCAAATCAATTCAAACACAAGCTAGATCAATGCAAGTCAAACCAAAATCAAGCCTAATCTATCCCAGGTTAACCCAGCTTAACTTGGGTCAAAATAAAGCAACCCAAACCTAACCTAGGTTAACCCAGCTTAACTGGATGAGCCTCAAATCAAACCTAAGCTAAACCATATCATCCCAGCTTAATCCAGAATAATCTAAATTAAAACCAACTTAATCTCATGCAGCTTAAATCCAACCTAAGCCTAAATTAGCAAACTCCTATCATACGTTAGTTCAATTTTGAGTTAACCTAAGTTGGAAAATCAACTTATCTCAGCTCGACCTTAACTCAAGTATAAGATAAAGCTAAAATTACATGTTATTTCATATGTTGTTCCATGTTTCATATATGTTATATTCTATTTAAAATGTTATTTCATGTCATCCCACATGTTATTTCATGTTTAAAAACAAATAAATACATATTAAATAAAAGCAAGAATGAGAACTTCTTAGTTTTCTCTACAAACCTCAAAATGAAACCAAGTCTCAATTAAAACAAAAGAAAACGACTTAGAAAACTCTAATTTCTCTACACGACTAACAAAACCTAGGAATCGAACAAGACAATATTATAAATATTGAACTTCAAATAAATATTTAAAATATAATTAAATAAAGAATGGAACCTAAAACTAGGTAAATGTGGCAACCTTAGGTTAGTTATCTTAGATACCAAATTTAGGGTCACACACTTACTCCAAGTTGGTCTGAGAATAGAAGCCTAGGTTAATTTATGTGCCTAGTCAGTGCTAACAACAACACCATGCTAAATAACAAACATACCCTCTGAGACTAGAAGAATGTTGACCTCACTTTTGGTTAAGGTTTAGTTTCCCTCTTTAGTATCCATAGGACTTTCCTGTTGCCTATTCATCAAAAACTTGAAAGGAACCCTCACCATTAGAAATTCTAAACTCTTCCTTCCTCAACTTCAAGTTCCACATATTGGTCCTAACCTCTAGCACTTAATAGGTGGGGTCAATATGGAGGATCTCAAGGAGAGACTTCATAGGACTGCTAGACCTTAGGGCTGACTCTAGATGTTGATTCTGGAGCAATTTCACTCACTTACACTCACTACCACCTATATTCACCTACACCAAACCCAAAATTATTGACTTTGATCCCTTGATCTTTTGGGGGACTCATGTAGTTGGTCCTCTAGACATACTAGCACTATGCTAGGGTTTAGTTATGACTAGTACATAAAGGATCCAAATGAAGATTCCAACGGTTCACAACTCAAACTGGGTGGTTAGCGCCTCAATTTCACTAAAACATCCAACTCAACCTTTTTGTCCCCAAAACCAATTTAAACCAGTCAATTGAATTTAATTAGATCAAAATTCTCTCCAATTTCAAATCTAAACTAAAATTCATCTTTTCTTTATCAATCCAAACCAAATCCAAGCCTAATTGGCCCATGCTTTGAGCTCAGTTTTGATCCAAATCAAAACCCCCAATTTTAGCTGTATGACCTAAACACACCTAATTGAACCCCACAGCCTACTCAAATTCTCCTAACTTGCATCATAAATTCTTCCTAAAAATCCTACACATCAAATTAAACCTTCAATTGGCCTTGGTCAAGCCTAAATTTTATTTAATTTCAACCTACATTCAAAATCCCCAAATTTGCCTCAAATTGGCTATATTCCCAAATTACACTAAATTGAATACCCAAACCCAAAAATTGGCACCCAATTGATGTTGAAAACTCTTCCTGGCATTCATATAGACCATTTTGAACCACTAATTTGGACTTAGTTCAACTTTAGCACAACCTAGACCCAAGTCTAGTCCAACATGCCCAAATTGACCAAAATCCAAAAATCCTTCAAATTGAGCTTCCAATTAAACTCAAAATTACTTCAATCCTTCATCAAAAACATTCATGACCATCATCTACATAATGTTGAACAATCAATTGAGCTCAAAGTTATGGCTAGCCTAACCCAAACTCAACTTTTAGCCATTTTGACCGAAATTAAACCCATACACCAAAATTGACTTAGCCATCCTAAAGTCACCAAATTAAGGTTTCCACAGCCACTAAGCACACCTTATTGGCCAACTTAAATCCTCTTAAACTAACCAAGTAAGCTATGGACCAAGAGTCCCCTAATTTTAGAGATCTTATCCCATTTATGGGCGTAACCTAAATTTCTCCTCCATCATCACTTGCCATTGAGGATTAATCATTATTAACCCTCCCACTAGCTCACATGGACCTCTGGCCACCACCCCTAGCCTTATTAACAAGCCTAGTGGCCGAAAAACTCCAAAACCGAGGGCCATTATCCCTAAATCAAACCCAATTTCAACCTTGGGAGCCAGCTCACCATAAATGATCTTTAGAGCTTCTCAGCCCTCCACCTAGGAACTAATTTGCACATGAATTCAGGCCTTGGCATCCACCCTAAAGCATTTTATTTAAACCCACCCTCTCATGGCCAAGACATGTAGTGTGCAAAATCCTTGGGGAAACTCTATCCAATTGCTCTCAGACACTCTCCAAGAACTCCTAAGCTCATTGCCACCATTTTCCCCCACTGATCCCGCCTGTGAAAGCACAATTTTGAGCTCAAATATTTGCTCAAAACCAAGACAGAATTCCACAAAGCTCCACAGTCCACCAAAATAAAATTTCTTGTGCACACACCATCTCTAAGGCAAGAGAAGTTGACTCCACGAGAAAGCCCCCTCTAAACCAACGTCTAACCTAGCTCTATACCAACACCTGAAATCCACTTTGATTGAATTCATATCTAGACAATTCACCAGAGCTTGAGATTTCATCCAGAGGTTGGTTGGGTTCAATCAAAGCTACCACAATCATCTAATTGAGGCCTCCCCTCTCAGACAAAGGTATTGAGCTCTAACCCTAGCCCGAGCTTATTTTAATTCTCCATTTATAATGAATTGATTTTATACTTGATTAAACATATATATGTGTTTTTCTTGAGTAGATAAAGGTTTAAAAACAAGCCCCATGTGATTTGATTGAGTCTAGATGAAGATCTTAAGGTTTTAGTGTGATCAGCTTATGAGTTAGGTCACTTAGGGACGATAACAAAGAGTTGTCCGAATGCACGTGTATTCAAACAACAAAGGAGGTCATCCCACATGATCGGATGGTGCGTGAACCTTGGGCCACACGACATCTAAATTGGATGGCTGCGTCGAATGACAGCGCGCGACAACGCGCCGTGTGTGAGTTCGAAGCTGCCGTAAGATGAGGTGGTGTCGCGTGGATAAGTAGAAAAATATGGATTTTTTGAATTATTTTAAATGCCTAAACTTCAAAAATTCATATCTTTCTATAGAAAAATAAAAAAAAAACCTCCACTTGCTCAGTGAATAGAGGAGAATAATGTGGACTAAAAGTAAAAATTATTTGGCAAACATATGATTTTTACTGAATTAAATACCCTCTGTGATATTTTAATTCTCCATGATTAAATATTGCACTAAATGGCTTGAACTTTTTAGGGTTAATTCTTCATCACAGAGGGGGTGTTCTCTAATTTTTCCAAGGTCAGAGAGCATCTCTATACTTTTATCTGTAATTTTCAAGCTAGAGTAACCATTTTGACTTATTTTAATTACATAAAACAAAATATCACTTGAAAAATTATGAAAATAGGTTTGGTAGGTTTCTTATTATCAGAGAAGTCTAGCAAAAAATATTTTTATGCTTTGGAATAATTTGTGAATTTCTATATTTAATTAAATGCAAATATATTGTATGAATTTATGTAAATTAAATAGTTATAAAAATTGACAGAATTAATCTCATGTTGTTCATAAAAATCATGTTTTTTCATTGTAAAAATTTGAAAATTATTTGATTCAATTCAAGTATTCAAATAGATTTTCTAAGGAATCTTGTATTTTCTTACAAAAATAATTCTAATAAATTAAATACACATGGAAAAGTTATGAAAAGAGGTTTTCTGAGTTCCTTATGTTCGGGGCACTTAGGAAAAATAAAAGTTATTTATTGTAAAATACTTAATTTGTTAGCTTTATTTTGAATTTAAAATAATTAAAATGATTAAAAATCCAAAAGAAAGGTGAAAATATTTCAAAATGTGCCTACTTGTTGTCTGATCACTTGGGACTTATTAAAACATTTTTCCAAATTTTTCCTAAGTTGAAAACAAATTTTTAAGGCTTAAAAGTGGATTTTCCTCATTTTCCCATTAAATTAATTATAGTAAATTAATTCAAAAGATCATGAAATTTTGCCTAAGTATTTCTCTGGCTTAGGGAAACTTTTAATAGTTTTCTCATAAATAAAAAATCTTATCTTAGGAAGTTAAATAAATTAATTTTTAAAAATCTTATTTTTCAAATTTAAATAAATAATAAAATTAAACTAAATTTTGAGAAGCCTACATATTCTCCTCTAATATTTTAGTTATCTCATGGATATGACACTCTAAACCCTCAAAGTCATTTGGGTTGTGATTAATGAGTTATGAGGTGAAGTGCCTCAAGGGTGAAATAGTCATATTAGACTTTGGTGTCTTAATCAAAATTTATGATTAACCAAAGGGAAAATGGGTAATTTTGATCTTAATAAGCATGTTTGGATGATTGAAATACAATGAGATTAAAATGTAGAAACCCACACACCACCTTCGCATAATGCCAACAAGATGATAAATCTGCTAATCTTCATGACTTGGAAGTCAACTAAGATCAAGCGATTCTTAAGTGATGGGCTTAAGTCAAAAAAATGGAAATTTACTTTTCTTAAGCCCAAAGTTGAGGATGATTTGACCATTTGTTAAGAATACATATCACTTGAAATCAAAATTTTCATAATCACCATTTCACTTATCATGATTGTTAAGGGCTTAGTAGTGACATAAGCTCGATGTCTAAATTCAATTGATCGGATTTAGAAGATAACATAAGTGGTGATTGACATCTTTAAACACTACAAGCTTGACCTTAATTGTGGGCACCCACTCACATAACGCACCTTAGGGGCACCCACTCACATAACTTTTAAATGAAACATCAGTTGACTAATCGAGTATCATATCCTTAAGAAAAATTAAATTGCTAGGTTTCACTGAGCAACAGGGTAGTCACACTTAACCCTCAGATAATTTAGGGAACAATACAATAAGTTCAAAATGAACTCAAAATAATTCAAGAGAGCCTCAAAGTAGTTTAGGGTCATTCCCTCAACACTTTGAAACCTTCTAGATATTTTGGAGAGCAAATTGAGCTTCTCATATTTTGTTCTAAAATTATCCACTAGGATCTTCCAAGATCCAATGAAATAATATTCTGGGGTTTGGTAGCTAAACCTTCATCTACTCTTACAATCTAAGTTCGCAATATTATATATGCCTTGTAAGTACTGACCTTTCTAGCGATGGAACGAGAAGACTCGTCAGGTACGCTTTCACAATTTATAGTACACGTCTTTTCTTGTATTTTCCACACTATATTTTTATGCTTATAAAACTTGCATGTTAAACAATGAGGTCACACTGCATGAAAACCAAAACTGCTAGGATAGCCGTAAAACCAAAACCAAAACAAAAAAAATTATTCAAGATAAAATTTACTGCCACAACATTCAAAACATAAGGCAACTTAAAATTTAATTACAAACATCACAAAACGATAATTGCAACTAAATTAAGATGTATCTATCAGTTGATCGGGAATTCCTCATAGGAGGTAACCTATTGTTGCTAAAATGATTTCCCACGACTTAAATGAAAGTATGGAACCCATTAAGTTAAACTTAGTAAATTCATTTGGACTAATTATATCCAAAAGAAAATAGTGGTGCCAATATGAGGGAACCGTAGGATCCTAACTAGTGTCGCTCTAATCAACTTTAATATGCCCACATAATATTTAAATGACCATAACCATAAGGATATCTGATTTGACATTATGACCAAACACATTAGAAAACTTAAACTCATCACGATGAGGAGCTTGAAGCTAGCATCATAGGCAACACGGCCATCTTCAACAACAAGAGGATATTCAACAGCATATCTTTCTTTAGAATTAAATAACAAGCCATAGGACTTTGAAGTTGTCTGCCTAGTGCAACATAAATCCTTAACTCATCTTTAAGACTTTGAATAGCTCTGTTGTACAATGTAAGCCCTAACTCGACTTAGGATTCCAATGTTGTCATTTGTTACGACCTAAATCCTCATATCTTTCAGGCAATTTGTGTGGTCGTTTCACACAAATGTAAGCCCTAAGCAAATAAAATTGGCAGGATGAAACATTTAAATAATTTCTTCTCTCTAAACTAAAGCCAAACCATAGGATAGCGTGGGAAGTCACCAATGTTCTCCTTTGGATCTATGACATCGCCTAGTTCTTCCTCCTTTGGATTCTACAATAAATTTTCTAAATTGAACCATTCCCCTTTCACACCTCTTTGTCCAATCACTTTGAAAATTTTTATCCTTTTGCCCTCCTTGAAGATAATATTTCCTAATTTTTATCGAGAGTTTTCTTAGGTGACTTCAGCTATCTAAGTATTAATCAACTATAGGGGCTTGCCCTTATAGAAAGTTTTGAATATGGCTTAATATAATCCCTATTTAATTCTTCATACTCAATAGGAGAAATTGCCAACAAATAAAATGATTTCGTAGAACAAACAGATGTCATATATTTCTTAGTTTATTTGATTGAGCCTCATCCTCAAGTCTTGTATTT
>JXCR01144097.1:0-14457 GCA_002079205.1 Phalaenopsis hybrid cultivar | reverse complement strand
TCATATATAAAATCAAAATCATACAAACTACAACAAGTAAATAACTTATCTCTAATTTCTCCCCAAGAACACTCCTTAAAGTTCCTCTGAATCTCTTCCTTTCTTTACAGCACACAGAATTCCTCTTCGAAGTAGCAAGGAGGAAGAAATCTCTCACTTTCCTTCAACTCTTACAATCTCTCAAAGAATTCCTCATAATTGTTACACTCTATTAGAAATTCTATACACTAATGGTAACCTCCAAGGCCTGTAGACTCTCCCAATTTTTAGCCAAAATGTTCTTTTAAAGTTGTGAATAAGCTTTCCCAAGAGTTGCCTAAGCATCCCTTCAAAATTCGGCCTTATCCAAAGCTTGAGTAGGCATAACAGTCAATCTCGCCGTCGGCGGCCTCGAGGGCGCCGTCGGCAGCTTCTGAAGAATTTTGTCCTGTAGTATCGGGAAAAAACTCGTCAACGGGGTCGAGGGCGCCATCGGCGGCCTAGTTCAATTCTCCACATTTTGGTCCTTTTCGCTCCGAATTCGCTCCTTTTTGCATCTTTTTGCTCCAATGACCCTAATTCATCAGTACTGCAACAAAACATCAAAAATACCTTTCTTTAAGGTGCAATATCATTTAAAACAGTATAAAATAAGTATGAAAATCTCAACATATTTTCCTTTGGTCAGGGGGAACAATTAAGGAAACCCATTGGGATACTGGAACAACCAAGGGAATATGAATTATAGATCTACTTGTCCTCCATGTTTCAATAATAATACACAATTTAAGGAGAAGAAGTTGTCTATAGAAGAAGTGGGGTTATAAATGGGAAATCAGTTACAAAGTCAAGGAGCTAGTATTAGAAATATTGAGAATCAACTTGGACAAATTGCAAATTCATTAAGTAATAGATCCCAAAGAACACTTCCTAGTATACTGAAACAAATATGAAATATTAGAATAAGGAGTAAGTAAAAGCCGTTGAACTTTGAAGAGGAAGAGAGTTGGAAGGTAGGACTCATAAAGAAACTGAAGTAGAGAGAGAAGAAATTGAAGAATAAAAAAAGGACGCTCCAAAAGATTCTAAAGACCTATTTCTCCACTTAAAGTTAACTTAGAAAAATCACCGCCTCCATTTCCTCAAAGACTTCATCTACAGAAGTTGGATAAACAATTTTCAAAATTTCTGGAGATTTTTAAGAAGCTTACAATTAATATTCCATTTTCTGAAGCCTTGTAACAATTGTCAAGCTATGTAAAGTTTATGAAGTATATTCTCAATAGGAAAAGGAATTTTGAAGATAATGAGACTGTTGCACTTAGTGAGGAGTGCAGTGCGATAATTTAGAAGAACATTCCTAAAAAGCTTAAAGATCCTGATAGCTTTACAATTCCATGTGCAATAGGAGATAAATTTTATGGGAAAGTTTTATGTGATTTAGGTGCAAGCATTAACCTTATGTCATTATCAATATTCAAAAGATTAGGATTAGGAGAAATAACCCCTACAACTGTAACTCTGCAGTTAGCAGATTGTTCAATAACATACCCTAAAGGAGTTATAGAAGGTGTCCTAGTGAAAATAGATCAATTCATCTTTCCTATTGATTTCATGTGCTATATATAGAGGAAGATAAAGAGATATCTATCATTTTGGGGAGACCTTTCCTAGCCATAAGAAGAGAAATGATAGATGTACAAAAAAAGGAATTAATAATGTGCATCAATGATCAAATTATTACTTTCAACATTTCAAGACATTGAAATATCCTGCAAAAGGTAAATATGATGAATGTTATAGAATGGATGTTATAAGATATCTGAGTGAATGTCATTTCAAAATAACTTATGAAGAAAAATTTTAAGAAAAAGATTTGGAACACGAGCATAAACATGAATTAGATCAATGTGAAGATATTTTTAAGGAAGATTCAAACTATGTTCGAGAAAGTTTTGAAATTTTGGACACTTTAGAAAAAGATAAATCATTTGGTCCATCAATTGAAAAACCTCCAAAACTTGAGTTAAAGTTACTTCCTGATCATTTAAAATATGTCTTTTTAGGAGATTCCCTTACTTCACCAGTTATGATTCCCTCAAAGTTAACGATGGAAGAAGAAGATAGATTGATGAAAATATTGAAAAATTTTAAGAAAAGCTTTAGATGGACAATTGTTGATATTAAAGGAATCAGTCCGTTAATTTGTATGCATAGAATTCATATGGAAGAGAACTGCAAACCCAGGGCTGATCCTCAAAGGAGATTGAATCTTATTATAAAAGGAGTTGTAAAGAAAGAAATTTTAAGTGGTTAAATGCTGGAATTATCTACCCTATTTCAAATAGTGCATGGGTTAGTCCAATTCATTGTGTTCCTAAGAAAGGAGGAGTAATTGTAACTATGAATGAACATAATGAATTAATACCTACTAGATAAGTTGCAGGGTGGCGAATATGCATTGATTATAGAAAATTAAATATTGTCACTAGGAAAGATCATTTTCTACTACCCTTTGTAGATCAAATGTTGGATAGACTAGCTGAGCATAAATACTTTTGTTTTCTGGATGGATATATCGATTATCACTAAATTTAAATAATTCCTGAGGATCAAGAGAAAATAACTTTTACCAGTAAGTATGGTACTTTTTCTTCTAGAAGAATGTCCTTTGGTTTATGTAATGCATCTGCTACATTTCAAAGATGTATGATGGAAATTTTTTGTGATTTAATTGAAAAAGGGATTGAAGTCTTATTGATGAATTTTTAGAGTTTGGAACTTCATTTAACTCATGTCTGGAACATTTATTTAAAGTTCTTAAGCGCTGTGAAGAAACAAATTAAGAACTTAAATGGGAAAAATGCCAATTTATGGTAGCAGGAGGAATTGTATTAGGACATAAAACATCGGAGAATGGTATGGAAGTAGATCCTGCTAAAATTCAAGTGATCGCTAATTTACCTTATCCAACAATTGTAAGGGGAATTAGGATGTTTTTAGGACATGTTGGATTCTACAAGCGATATATTAAAGACTTTTCAAAGATAAGTAAGCCTTTATGCCATTTACTAGAGAAAGATGCAATTTTCAATTTTGATGAAGAGTTCCTAAAAGCTTTTGAGTTATTAAAAGAAAAATTAATCACTGCACTAAATATAGTTTTGCCAAATTGGGGAAAACCTTTTGAATTGATGTGTGATGCTAGTGATTATGTTATTGGAGTTGTTTTAGAATAAAAACATGATAACATTTTCAAAGTAATTTACTATGCTAGTAAAACTCTTAATGAAACTCAAATTAATTATACAAAAACTGAAAAAGAGTCATTAACAATAGTTTATATTTTTGATAAATTTAGATCATATTTAATTGGAACACATTGTGTAGTGCATAGAGATCATTCTGTTATTAAGTACTTAATGAAAAAGAAGGATGCTAAACCAAGACTTATAAGATGGATTCTTCTTTTGCAAGAATTTGATTTTACAATAGTATATCAAAAGGGGACTGAAAATCAAATTACTGATCATTTGTCCAAGCTTGAATTAAATAAATAACTCTGTTTTGAAAAAGAAATTAATGAACATTTTCCAGATGAAAATTTGTTCAATATTAATGAGTGGTATGTTTCGTGGTATGCCGACATTGTGAACTTTCTTGTTAGTGATATTATACCCTATGGAATGACATACCAACAGAATAAAAAATTTATTTCTTTAGCTAAGACTTATTTTTGGGATGACCCATTTTTATATAAATAAGGAAAGGATCTGATCATTCGAAGATATGTACCATTAGAAGAAACTTATGAAATTATCCAAAAATGTAATAATTCTGATTTTGGGGGACATTTTGGTGTTGATAAAAAACCATACAAAATTTTACAATCTGGATTCTATTGGCCTACGATTTTTAGAGATGTTACTGCATATATCAAAACTTGTGATGAAGTCAATGTTAGGCAATATTTCTAAAGGAAATGAGGTGCCCCTCAATTATATGTTAGAAGTTAAAATATTTGATATTTGAGGATTAGATTTCATGGGACAATTCATACCATCTTTTGGAAATATATATATTCTATTAGCAGTGGATCATGTATCCAAATGGATATAAGTTGTTGTTTTACCTAGATGTGATGCTCAAAGTGTTGCAAAATTTTTGAAAACGAACATATTTTGTAGATTTGGGATGCTGAGACTTATCATTACTGATGAGGGAAGTAATTTTAGAAATGTCATAATGGAGAAGTTATTAAAAAAATATCATATAAATCATAAGATTGCTACTACTTACCATCCTCAGACAAGTGATTTGGCTGAATTATCCAATACAAAAATTAAGAGAATTATGGAAAAATTTGTAAATCCAACAAAAATAGATTGGTCAGTCAAACTTGACTATGCTTTTTGGGCTTATAGGACTGCATATAGAACTCCTATAGGAATGTCCCCATATAGGCTAATATTTTAGAAAGCTTGTTACTTACTAGTTGAACTTGAACATAAAACATATTGGGTATAGGCTAATATTTGGGAAACTTGTCACTTACCAGTTGAACTTGAGCATAAGGCATATGGGCAATTAAAGAGTTCATTTATAATTTGAAAGATGCTGGTGAGAAAAGATTATTGCAATTAAATGAACTTGAAGAGATAAAGGATGCTGGTGAGAAAAGATTATTGCAATTAAATGAGCTTGAAGAGATAATGAATGAATCTTATGAGAGTGCTAAGATTTACAAAGAAAAGATAAAAATGTGGTATAATTAAATGAGCTTGAAGAGATAAGGAATGAATCTTATGAAAGTGCTAAGATTTATAAAGAAAAGATGAAGAAGTGGCATGATCAAATGATTCTTAGTAAAAATTTTCAGCCATGGCAATAATTTTTTCTATATAATGCAAGGTTAAGTTTATTTCCAGGCAAACTTAAGTCCAGTTGGATGGGACCATTTGTTGTGATGAAAGTTTATCTTTACGGAGCTGTTGATATTAAAGATCCTAAGACTGATAAAGTGTTTAACGTGAATGGTCATAGAATGAAACCTTATTTTATAGGGGATTAGAATAAATTTAATGAAGGAATGATGTTGGGTCAATTAGAATAAGCACTGGTTACATGGGCTGACGACGTTAAACAAAGCGCTTTGTGGGAGGCAAGCCATAGTTATTAGTGTGTTTTGCTTTGATTATCATTTTTGTGTGATTAAGAAAAATTAAGGTATCATTTTTAAGCTATTATGTGTTAGTATTGATTTTAAGACTTAATTTAGTGATCTAGACATGTTAGAATGAGAATTTGGATGATAAGTTGATTGGTACAAAAATGTGCACTGGCGCTTAAGTGCGGCAGTTAAAAAAACATGTGCAAAATTAAGATTTTAGAAGTTTTAACTGTCAATTAGTTAGTAAAAATGTGCCAAGGCAGTTCCTAGACATGTCTAGAAGTTATTTGAAGGATTTAGGCCTATAAATAGAAGGTTTAATGAAGGAATTTTGCCCCAGATCATTTTTAGCCCTAAAAGTCTAAGAGAAAGAGAGATTTATAGAAAATGTCTTCATGGGAGATGGATTTGAAGAAGAAGGAATAGACCATAAGGAAGATATTCATTAGTCAAAGTGCGCAATAGATGTATAACAGTTTCTTAGCCGTTAATATTGAAGGAATATCGAAAAAGATCAACAAAATTGATATTACCATGACTTTACTTGAGACCAATGTAATTGAGATTCATGCACATCTTGAGCATATTGGATGACAATTGAAAATACAATTTAGTCATACTAGTTATATAGAGGAAGCAGATAAGAAGATGTTTCTTAAGCAGAAATGGATTGAAGAAGATAGTATCAGAGCACGTCACCACCGTCCGTTTTATCAACTTTATATTCCAAATGCCCCAGGAGAGACTATGAAAGACCGGAGTTTGTCCCATCAAATGAGGAGTGGAATTAAGTTCTTTGTTTGAGTTTGTTTGTTTGGAGTTATTGTGTTTATATGTTAGTGTTTGTTTTTAGTGTTTATGACTTTTTATGAGTTTAATTGTGTATGTTTGTTAGGTGTTTGTATTTAGAAAATTTTCTCATCCGAGACTATTTGGAGTGAGAATTAAGTGCTATATGTACTTGTTATTGTTTGTGAATGAATATATATATTTGTTTGCATGAAAATTTGTGTTATTTTTAGCCTCAAATTGAATTGAGTTATAAAGAGAATTTTGAGAGAGAGGAGAATTATATGAGATGAAAATAGCCATTCAAGTGTTATGAGACCATTTAGGGGTGGTATACTTAGGCAAATAGTGCATTTTACTTAAATTTAAAAATCTCAAAAATCATGTACTGCGCCTAAGGGCCACATATCGCGCTTAAGATCGAGCTAACCTGAGAGGCAAGCGCCCAAGTGCCACTTATCCGCTCTTAAGCACCGGTTCACGAAAATCGGTTCGTGAACGGTTAAAAGTAAAAATTTGAGCCAAAAATCACCATTTTTATCCTCTCGTCACCTTCAACCTCTCGAAATGGCGATTTTGGAGAGATAGGGCAAGCCATTAAGTGGAGATTTCTTGGTGGAATCAAAAAAAAATTTGCTAGATTCAAATTTCTTAAGGTAAGAGCTTTACTTCTATGCAAAAATTTTAGATTTACACCATGTATTTTGAGTGATTTTGGAGAAATTCAAAAATTCACTATTCATGGTGAAAAATGAGGAAAAATCTATGGAAATTGCACAGGAAGTGTAGTTTATGCTTTTGAAAGTTTAGTTAGTAGTTTAGGCTTGATTTTTGAAGTTATTTTTGGAATTTTATAAAATTATAGAATGACACCAAGAATGAAGAGGAGTAAAGGAAAGAGTCTGTTTGATTCGAGCAAGTTTGTTAGTTCGAAGGCTCAAGATAGGTACAGTGATGAGTTGCAATCATGAAAGCTTATCCATGAGCGTTGTTTTAAGAATCCATGTGGATCTGTGGAAGATCTGATCATTTGTCAATAGTGGGAAACGATTCTATTATTTTTCTGCTGTTACAATTATTTTTATTGTTAGGGAGTTCTATGCTAACCTCCCTGAGGTTGAAGAAGATATAGTCATGGTTCGAGGAAAGTTGGTACCTTTTTCATCTGAGGTAATCAATTTGTTCTACCATTTTCCACGGGATACTTTTATGTTTTTATGAAAATTATAGTCTGACTGAGAAGGAGCTAAATGAGATTATTTCTTATTTGATTGTTGAAAGAGGACTTTGGAAAATCACTAATAAAAGGAGAGTCAATTTCCCCACGTCAAAGTTAAGTGCACCTTCAAAGGCATGACACTATTTTATTTCTGCTCGTCTGCTACCAACAAATCATCTTAGTGAAGTTACCAAAGAGAGCAACATTAAATTATTGTATCCAGGAAGGAAAGCTCATCAACATTGGAGCTTTGATATATCAGACTATCATCAGTTCTGCCACTGCCGTTACTACTGCAGGTCTGGGATCTGTTTCCTTGATCTTTTCTTTATATGAGCAGGCTAGAGTAAAATATGATAGCTGGGAGGAAGTACTGTTGCCTCTAAAGCCCATCACAAAGGTGAATATGAAGACTTATTCTGAACATTCTATTTTTGGCTGGAGAGGAGGATTTTCTAGGAGTTATGGAATAGAGATGTATGCTGCTTCTACCTTTGCTGCTTCTACCTTTGCTGCTTCTACATCTAGACCATCTACCTCACGTGCTTATACTTCTAGAGGTGAGTCTACTGAGACCTAAGATCAATTATTACAGAGGATGATGGATAATATTAACTATACCGCTGATAAGGTGCAAAGTTTAGAGCGTTTTGCAGATCATACTGATAGGTATAATAGGAGAAAAAGTGATTATGAAGAGAAATTTCACTCACTTTTGGAGAGCCTCTCTTGAACATTATCCTGATGTACAATGGACTCTGTAGCAACAATGACAACAACCTCTAGTACATCAGACCTATGCTTCAGTCCATAAAATTGCCCCATAGGCTCTTCAAAATGTACTGGTGCGGTACCCTCGGGTACCCACACTTTCTTCTTTGATGTTAATGCCTTGAGATGGCATGTCTCAGAGGAGGCATTAGTGCGTCGAGAACAAGTATGCTCCCCACGATGCGTACCAAGTGCACCGGTAACAAGTCTCTTCCCTTTATTCTTCTTTCGAAGTTTTCATAAACTGTAGTAGGTGGTATCCTCTGACCTAAATGTGACATAACCGGTCAACATTCTATGGGCTTCAGGGTAACCGTGACAGAATCTGTGACGGTGGCGATAGTACTGACTCGGTTCCCAAGACAAAATTTGACTGGAACACGGGATGTGGGTACCTCTACTGATCTTTGGTACTGGCAGACATGTATGATTTCTTTCTAAATTTTACTTTTCATGCAAGGTGAAACTGCATGACCCACTCGCTTGAGCAGCTCAACAACTGAACATCCCTCCTTAGCAGCTAATCTCTCAAATGTTGTATAGGCTCTGGTGATAATTGTGGGCTTCTCCCACATCTTACTATGATCCTGTGGTGAAGGTAGAGCAGTAGCAATCCTATGGAGGCTCTCATCTCTAGTAGTGTCTGACAAGGGATGAAACCAACCCTTGGAGGAGAGGAGAAGTCTCAGGTAATATGAGTTCCTCTTACTGAGGAATCTCATCAACATATACTAATTCTATTGTCTAGGCCCTAGTGGCCCTCTAAATCTTGTGATTTTAGTTTTTTTTCTATCACTTGGTCAGTGTTGTTGTCCATGAACTAGAAGCAATCTCAAATACTGACAGCAGTGCAGCAAATGCAACAACGAAATCTTCTTCAATCAAAACTTCCTTTCCCTTATCAAACGATGCAGTGGTAGTTGTAACGACTCTCCTTGACACAGAAGCGACAGTTCTGGTAGACACAGAAACAACAAACTTAACGAGTGTCGGGGCGGTAATGATCTTCGCCTTCTTGTAAGAAGGGAAGTCATGCGGTAGTTTAAATTGAATTTAGTGGATGGTTCCTGGACATCCAGAGTGGTGACCTTCATGACGACAAATGGGGCTTTGTCGAGCACAACCTTAAACTCGTCGAATTTGGATCTAAACTTGATTAATGGAGCAATGTTGTGGGTGTCACGACTGATAGTCATTTTACAAGAAAAGGTGAGAGTTGGGAACACCATCGTCGCAGCTTCAAAAAAAAGTTTTGAAGGTTAGTATCGGCCAATACCTCGTAATTCTAGTGTAAGCACAAAAATTTATGAAGGTCGTTCTGCGAACTGGGCACATCCTTCCTTATTTTCATTTTTAAATTTATTATTTATTTGTGATTATAATGTTAAAGAGTTTTGATTAAAATTAAACGAGGGTGCAGAGATGTAACAACTTGGCTTAATTTGCAAAATAACAAACCAAACCCGAAAGATACGAGGAAAAAGGTGAAGTTTAGGATCTCATACGGGAACAACTTCACAACGCACATTGCCTAAGTGAAACTAATTCACCAACACACCTATTAGGGGTTTGACCCCACACAAAAAGAAAAAGTCCTAAAGGACTCTTGAACCTCTCTGTTTAAAGATGGTTAAACAGACGGTCCTAGAATCCAAAAGAGTTGATTGTACTTGCCCAAGAAAGAAATGGACAAAGCATGCCAACAGAAGAAGGGTAATCTGATCCATGAGGGACATGGACACATTACCGATGTATGAAGATAAGACTTTCTGATCATAATTGAGAGAGAAACTAGATCCCCAGCAGAGTCGCCAGAAATTGTCGGACGACAAATTGGAAAAGCTCAAGAAGGCTCTGTGAACAATTTAAAGGGCTCTCACCAAGCAAATGACAACACTATTCTCTTTATCGTGAAGGGTGTGGTTTAAATAGTCATGGCCATGGTGTCCTGTAGAGCAATCTAAGAGGTGGAAAATGGTGCTTAGGTGGAGGGTTGAATGGTGCCAATGGCCAATGGGGGTGAGCCACATTGAATGGGTGAATTTGAAGCTTTGTCCATGGGGGAGCCTTCTTAGTTTTGAGTTTTTCGGGCACTAGGCCTACCAACTAGGCCAAGGGAGGTGGCTAGCTGCCTCAGGGAACCAAGGGGAATGTTTAATGGTGATTAGGATTGGGTTTAATCAAAATAGCTCAAGCATGTGTCACTTGGCCAAAAATGGGAAAGGATCCCCTATCAAGGGACCTTTGGTCCATGGTACTTCTAGGGTGGATTGGGAGGATCTAGGCTAGTCCTTAGGGTCTAAATGTCAGCTGTGGTGGTCCAAGATGGGTTGAACCAAGTGGGTTTAGGGCTTGGGTTCAAAACTTGGGGTTTGTAATGAACTTGGGTTTGACCTTAACTAGAGCTTGTATCTAGTCCAATTGAATGGTCAATTTGATTTAGGAAATTTTCACGAGTCATTTGGGTATCAATTGAGTGAAAAATTGAGGAGCTATGAGGTTTAATTTGAAGGAATTAAGACTTTGGGGAAAATTTGAGGATTTTGGCTTGAGTTAAATTTGGGCTTAGACATGATGAAATTGAGTTTAGATATGAAATTGGGGAAATTTGAAATAAATTTGGTAGAATTTTGGGGTGATTTGGAGACTTTAGACATTTAAGAGAAAATTTTAGATTTTGGTAAAAAATGGTCACTTTGGTCAAATTAGACCCAATGAGTGGTCAAGAGTGATTTTGGAAGTGTTTGGAATGATTTGGGAGGTTTTTTGGAATTTTTGGGCCTTGAGTGGTATTTTGGAAATTTTGACAAATTTGAGGGCATTTTGAGAAGTTTAAAAATTTTGAGGTGTTTTAGGTAATTTGGATGGATTGAAATGGTTTGGGGTGATTTTTAGGTGAAATTGGGTAATTTTTGAAAATTTAGGGCTCTAGGGGTAAATTAGTAATTTTGGGAAAGTTTGGGACTAAAAGGCCAGAATAGGGTATTTGGATAATATGAGATCAATTGAAGATGCTAATCATAAAATTACCCTTATAGTCCCATGAGACCAAAGAAATCTCATTTTAGATTCTCCATGTATTGGTCTTAGCCTTACCTAGGCCTAGAGCTAAGGGTTTGGGGGACCATCCACATGAGTTTCCAAAATAGTAGGGGAAAATGTTAAATATGTGTAGGTTAGGGTTTATGAGAAAAGTATAAGTGTGTGTGTGCAAGACCAAGACTAGCTCACTCAGGGTTAACCCCAAATAGTCCAATGGAGGCTCTTCTTGAGCTCCCCCGTACTAGCTCCACCTACTAAATGCTAGAGGTTAGGGCCAACATGTGGAACTTCAATAGAGCAAAGGTGTATTTGGAATTTCTAATGGTGAGGGTTCCCTTGCTAGTTCTTTAGGAATAGTCAATAGAAAAGTCATATAGCTAGATCCTAGGCTTCTAAGGNTATATTGTGTATTATTAGTGTAATCGTATGGTGTTATTGTCATACATATGTGGTTGTACAACAATGTTATTCATGTCGTCATATTGTGGTGTTATTAGTGTAATGGTCTGGTGTTATCATCACACAAATGTGGTGTTATTCGTTTAGTCGTATTGCTGTGTTATTTTGGTGTTATTAGTATAACGATATGGTATTATTATCATACACATGTGGTTGCACAATGGTGTTATTCCTGTTGTCGTAATATGATATTATTGTGATTGTATTGTATTGTTGTTAGTGCAATTGTTTGGTGTAAATGTGCTATGAATGTGGTTGTATAATGTTGTTATTTGTGTTGTCATATTGTGGTGTTATTGCGATATTATTATGGTTGTATTATAATGATATTAATATAAATGTATAGTGTTATTGTTATAAAAATGTGGTTGTAAATTGGTGTTTTTAGTGTATTCTATTATGGTGCAATTATGATACAAAAGTGATTGTATTGTGGTGTTATTAGTATAATAGTATGGTGCTATTGTCATACGAATGTGGTTTTACAACATTGTTATTCGTGTCTTCGCATTGTGATGTTATTGTAGTATTATTGTGGTCTTATTAGTGTATTGGTATGATGTTATTGTCATACATAATACTGTGGTGATAAGATGAAACAGTTTCTCTTCCAATACTAAATCATCAAAATCAATGCTTATTTCAGTTACATAAACTTTTGAATGAAGAACAACCACAACCAAAATTACATAAATGATCTCTGTCGATTCTTACGCCTTTTGTTTTCATTATGTTCTTTCATTCTTCTATATTTTCTTGAAAACACAAAGAACATGAGTTCACACCTTAAACTCTAAATTCTTACGCAAGACTTGTCTCGAAATAACCTACACATCTCAAAATTGCAGGTGAGAAGGATTTCAAACACTGCGAATGCTTCTCGCTTGACGACCGACACTGCAAAGGATTTCAAACAAACAAATTCCTAGCTACTAAAATCGCTCTGTGGAACCCCACCCGATGGCGATAGAAAAAATGGTGATTGATTCAACCTTCATGGTATTGTTTCCGAAGAAATGAGCTGACATTGATTAGGCATGTAAGGTTTTGTTTTCAAAGCAGTGGGCTGATTCGGGCGGGATCATTTATTAAAATAAAGAAATTTTCATTTGATTAGATATTTTCGAAGCCCCAAACATTCAAACCTTCGTATGTCCCTCCCCTTCTGGGTTTCGTCCCTAACCATCTCCGTGGCCAAACCCTCGCTATACAGTCTCAATAGAAATAGAGGCTGGCTGGAAACGCAACAACGAGATCGCGGCTTACAGTGACCCTCAACTCCCATTTTTCTCCTCCTTGCGCTCCGCTACCACCCGAAACGATCGAGAAAGGTAACTTCACTNCAACTCCCATTTTTCTCCTCCTTGCGCTCCGCTACCACCCGAAACGATCGAGAAAGGTAACTTCACTTCTTCTTTTTCACCGATTCACAGGATTTAGTAAAGCCGAGATTTAAGTCCAAAATCCATGAAATCCGGATTTACAAAAGCAGAGGCTTTATTTTGTCCAAAATGACCGTCTCACAGGATTTAGGTTAAATCCAGCTTAATTCCTGCTCTAAATCCGTTACCAGACAGGGTGATTCATTTACAGCCTGGTCCAAAAAAAACATAGGTTCGCTCCCACGGTGGCGATCGTCGATCAATTGATCGCTCGACGGGAGATTTGTCCTCCAAGCAAGGCCACACCTTGAATATAGGCGTCGTACGAGAGGAGTTTGGTCTCTCACATCTTCAGCTGAAACTGGGATAGTTATTGGTTCAGGCGTTCGGTCTTTGGGCGATGGGGAACATTTTTGTGAAGAAACCCAAAATTACTGAGGTCGATCGCGCTATTCTCACCCTGAAAACTACTCGCCGAAAGCTGGCACAGTACCAGCAAAAGGTTCTTTGCCGTTCTTCCACTCCATCTCTCTCTTACATTTTATGTTTGCCTTGTTGTCATAGATGCTTATGTTGTTTTAATTGATATAAATCACCGATATATTGATTTTATTTTATTATCATAAAAGTATGAATCATAAATCTCAATTTTAAATATTAATATAAAATAAAGATTTGAAATATTATTCTATTTAAGCATTCACTTAAAATTTAAGTACATCATTAGGATCAAGATTCATATGGCCTCATTCTCTCTTTTATCATCTTAAAAAAAATCATCATATTTATCATATTTTGATTTTATCTCATTGTCACTTCTATATCTTATTCAATTATTATAGTTTTTTTCTTACTTTCTATATCAATCTATATTAGATTCAATATAATTTAAAATAAAAGGACAAATTAACAACACACTAAAATGATAATACTTATATATACTTATATCATGTTTTGATCTTTTGAAGATATTGTATTTGATATATTAAAAATTAAATATACATAATGACATCTAATTTACATGAATAATATAATATTATAGGGATAATGACGCACATTGCACCTGAAATATTGCTATTTACAAAATCTAGTACTTGGGTGATATTTTTGAACTATCGAACCGATTTAGTTATGTGTGCCACAATCAAATCATTGGAAATTTGATAAAAATGAATCACATGAGTTGGGGTTTTATCATGAATTTGGATATTTGGGGGAGAATTTGAAAAGATTGTGAAAGACGGTGCTAGATTTGTAAATAGCAATACTTTTGGTGCTATGTATGTAATTGCACCCATATTATATACATAATCTGATTAAAGCACTACCTGAAACGCCTCAAATTCCTCGTGTCATAAAAGCATCGAGTCATTATAGCCTGGCGGAAGACTTATTAGAAAA
Source organism: Phalaenopsis hybrid cultivar (assembly GCA_002079205.1). NCBI lineage: Eukaryota > Viridiplantae > Streptophyta > Magnoliopsida > Asparagales > Orchidaceae > Phalaenopsis > Phalaenopsis hybrid cultivar. The sequence continues at coordinate 245 of JXCR01144097.1, read as the reverse complement.
AAAAGCGTCTAAGTCTCTGTTGACCATGAGATTTAAGTTTTTAGGTGATTTTTGTGCGTATTAGTTTGTGGCATGCCTCAAGATGTACCTCTCAAATGCTTTTCCAAATAAGGTTTATAAGTTTGCATAACAATAGCTTGATATGTTTTCCAGAATCATATTTTCTTTACTTTTGTTTAAAGTAAAGATAATGTTGTAAATATTAATAGAGTTGGTGATAGAATTATAGCCCTTAAGATTATCAT
>JXCR01144096.1:141388-180507 GCA_002079205.1 Phalaenopsis hybrid cultivar | reverse complement strand
CCCTTTTTAAGTGGAATTAACGTTCCGGACTCACTCGCGTGGTCCGTTTCGTTATTCGGGGTTGTTCGGACCACTTTTTTAGTAATCGAGTCCAAAATGATAATTTACGCATTTTTAGCCCGCACACGAAGAGTTAACGACATGGACGTCTTCCTTAGGTAATATAGACGTCTCGGACACACATAACATCAAAAATTGATGCCAACAAACTTCTTATAGATTTTTATAAGGAAGGTAATCGTGGTTATGTGACTTTTAAGATGGATATTAAAAAGGCTTTTGATACCATTAGATTGGAATTCATTATTAATATTTTAAATATCATTGGTTTTAGTGAGGAATTTTGTTTACTTATTTAAAGAATTCTTGACAATAATTTCTATTCTTTGTTGATTAATGGGAATAATTGGGGGGTGATCCTTTATCACCTATTCCTTTTATTATTGGCTTTGATTATTTGTCAAGATGTCTAAATGCTTTATACAAGAAATTTCCTATTTTAAATTATCTTCATCGCGTGAAGATTAGTATTTCTCATCTTTGTTATGTTGATGATTTAGTTATTTTACTAATGCTAATAAATGAGCTATCAAACTTCTTTGGAAGGTTTTGGGGCATTTTAAGGATGCTTATGTATTAAATTTTAATATTGGTAATTGTTTTTTTATTGTTCAAAACTTATTTCTTCTAGAAAGAACAACTGGATAATGGGCAATATGAACTGTAATAAAGGCAATCTTCTTTTCATCTATTTGGGCTGCACTTTTTATAAGAAGCATAAAAGGGAGCAGATGTTTGATACTTTGTTTGATAAGGTTAGGAAGAAGATTCTTTCTTGGGAAAATAAACTTCTCTCCTTAAGTGGTAGAATTACCATTCTTAAGAGCATTCTCACTTCTCTTCCTCTTTATACCATGCAAATAATGAAAGCTCCTGTTTGTAATATTAAAAGGCTTTTAAATAAATTTCCTTGGGATGGTAATCGTAAGAAAAATATTCATTGGAAAAGTTGGAAAAAAATTTGCAAAACTCTTGATAAAGAAGGTTGGGGGTTTAGAAGTTTTGTTGATATTATGAAAGTTAATTAAATGAAGTTATGGTACCGTTTTCGAGCTAATAATTCTTTATGGGCTACTCTTTTGAATGCTAAGTATAATTGTATCCTTTAAATGTTACTCAACTAAACATGATTCTTTCAATTGGAAAGAGATGTTAAATGTGATTGGTATCACTAAAATGTTATATGATGGGTTATTGACAAAGGTAAAGTCTCCTTTCAGTATGAGGACTGGCTGGACAATGGGCCTTTAGTCGATTTATATGGCCGCCCTTATGAGGTTAACATAAAGGTTAAGGATTTGTAGAAAAATGAGTAGTGGGACACTTAAAATCTTATTCAGAAGCTTCATAAGGTTGATGATGATTTTATTAATACTTTCCATATTAATAAAGAGTTAGAGGATATTCTAAAAATTAAAAAGAAGAATGATGTTTCTATTGCTAAGACTTTTGTTAACTCCTTTCAAGTTTTTTAGGGTGCTAATTTCAAATGGCTTTGGAATAAATGGGTCATACCTTCTCAATCTTTTTTTAAGTGGAGAGTGTTTCATAATATCATCCCTACTGATGATATAATGAAACTGAAATGTTTAAATTTTCCTTCTCGTTGCTTGCTATGCAGAGATGACGAGGAATCTCTTCTTCATATTTTTGGGAATTATTGGTTTTCTAAAGAGGTTTGGAAGCATTTTCTCACTTCTTTCGTATTAAAATGATGGGTGAGGACTATAAGTGGGATTCCATTGAAAGCCTTTGTGTTGTTTGAAAAAATCAAGGTCATGCCTTCTTTTCTATTATACCCATTATTGTTTTTGGTTTTTATGGGTTACTAGAAATAGTGCTAAACATAATGACATTGTCCCTAACATTGATAATACTTGTGCTATGATTATTAAATATATTTTGAAATGATTATCTTATCATGATTTTTATAAAAAATCTAGTAAGAAGATTATGGAATTGTTTTCTAAGTTGCATATAAACTTTTTTAGAGCTTCTAATAATGTGTTAATTAGGATCAGGTGGTTGAAACCTGAAGCTCCTTATATCAAAATAAATGTTTATGGAAGTTGGAAGGTTGATATGGCTAGAGTTGGTGACGTTTGTCGTGACTTTTCTGGTTTGGTTTTATACTGTTTTGTTGCTCCTTCTATCCCCATTTCCCTCTTGTTGTCAAAGGTGGTGATGTTGTTTCTGGTTTGATGTTGAACAAAAAATTTGGTTGAAATGTTGTTCTTACAGAAATGGATTCCTTAGTTTTATGAGATTGTTGCAGAAATTTTACTGACTGGCATTAGAGTATCATGTTGCATAGGAAGAGGATAGCAGATTTCAAACAAAGATAGACAATTTGCTATACTCATACCAAAAGAGATGGTAATGGAGTGGCCAATTGGTGTGCTTGAGTTGGTTCTTTATTGAATTCTATTGTTATTTCTAAATATCTACCTAATGATCTTGATTCTCTTTGTTCTTTGAACCTTTGAGTTCTTTTTTTTTGTTCCCTGTTGTTTTGGTCTTCCTGGTTTGTGTGAGTTGTATCTTTTTTTTTGTTTTTTGGAAAGAGGAACTTAATTTTTTTTGTGTGAGTTGTTTAGGGGTGTGTTGGTTCCTCTTACCCAATTTTGTACTTATTTTTTGTGATATTATTTAAGGAGCAGTATAATGCTTTAAAAAAAAAAAACTAAGAAGTTATTAAGAGAATATGGCAACCTTGAAGGCCTTTGAGGAGTTTTTGAACTTGTTAATTAAAACCCCCACATATAAGAATGAAAGGATAATTTCATTAATGGTATTAATTTTTTCTTGAGAAAAATTATAAATAAGCAAAATCTTTCTTTTGAGTGGTTCAGTACTAAAAATTTCAAGAAGCTAATGAAGAAGTTGTTGCATCCCTTTTATAGTTTTATTTATATTAGTCATTATACATTAACCTTTTCAAATAGCCTCTGCCTTTTTGTAGAGATGGATAATAAATTATAGTAAATAAACCAGGTCAATATTAAGAGAAGCAAAAATAATAAATATAAAGACATCTCGTTGGAAAAACCATGTGACATAAACTGAAGTAGAGCGATCTGAAATAAAAAGGATCATAGTCGACTTAAACAAATATATAAGAAGAGCCATATGATAGTTTTTGTATCTGAACTAGAAAAAAATTAAATTTATTTTATTTAGAGTTAAAAGAGGTCTCTCATCGAGACATATCCCTGTGGTCAATTACATCTCAGGGGATATCTAAGAATGCTCTCGGCAAAGGTCTTATGCTTTCTTTTATAAACTATATGGATAGGATATTAAGGAGATTACTATCATTTCAATAAGGAAAATTTCCTACTATCAACTATAAACTAGGCTACTAGGCACATGGTGAATCATTATAACATAACAGATAACCCCTTCTTAATAAAAGAGGGCCTATAAAATTAATTACAAAGTACATCAAATAGGCATGACAGGACCTAATGAACTTATCAACATATAGGTAAGAAATTTCTAGATTGGTAGAGATAGCCTAGTCAGCCCTCTAAGGATATATCATTCCAAACTATTAAGACCTAAAGCCTACCTAGTCGTGGATGTAGTCAAGCAACATGGAATGAAACTCCTTATTAGCAACCCATGTGTTGCATCAACAAAGATATAAACCTAAAATCATAGGAAAACAATTTATGATCCAATGACCTTGTCCAGACAAGAAAGATAGAGTAGAGCTTATACCTGACAAATGTATGGCAATGAAACCTAAGAAGTGTAAGAGAATAGATGACTCAATTCACAAAAATAAATCACCCCACTAAATACTTCAATCCTGTTTGGGTCAGGAATGTATCTAACACCCTAGTCGTACTAGAAAACCACGTAAGAAAATAAAACTTGCTTGCTCAATCAGATTTGAGAAGAAAGGATAATTCTTTGGAGGGCATGCACATGATGCAAAGTTATTTGGATCCATAATGTGGAGGCCATGTTAATGTAACTTTGGTGATGACCATGTAATGTTATGTCATTTTAAAATTAACTTAAATAACCATGTAAGAAAAAAAAGTTTTTGTAATGAAATTTGGTTAATTTTAAGCCTCAAATTTATTAAGATAAATCATTTAAATTATGATTTTTAAAAAATATATTTCCCTAAGAGTGTGTGAAAATACAATCCCATACAAATCACAATCATGAAAAATAAAAGGCGACACATTACATAATGCAAACATACTAAAACAATAAAATTAAAAAGGACATGTTTTATCAGGTCTGTAATATGCCCTAAAAAGGAATAAGTGTGGTCAAGCTCTGCATATACACACCTAATCCTAAGTTTATATAGCAAATAAATCTTGAATTAAGGTATAAGGCATGAGCATATAGATCTTGATCCTTGACCTGACCTGCAATTACACGATTATTTAGTTTCCAAAAGATGGTCAAAAACTTGACTCAATATATTTTAGCAGCTAGTGTGTACAATAGATATGTTATAGAACTTATAATTTGATAAATAGTTTGCACACTAGAGTACTATGCAAGTATATGTATCATTTCAAGTAATATAGGATTTTCTTTTAAACCCCTAATATCGATCCCACAGAGAAGGCAAAACTCTTTTTATCCAAAACTTTTTTTATGACCTTACTTAAACTCCAAACAATTATCTAAGAAATATGACAGCAAGTTTAGGTGTAAAACAAGGTAATTAAATTCCTACTAATTCTTTTTCAAAGCATTAAGAAAAATGTAGTCTTTCTAAACTAGTTTTAGGAAGAAGAGTTCAAATTATGTGAAAGCTCTTTCCCCTTGCAAAGAAATCATAACGAGTGTAAGAATCAAATGTTTAAAGGTTAAAATCTAGTTTTGTGACAAATAGGAGCAATCATATTCTTTATCCTCTCCCGAGTTCATAAAGAATATTGGCTAATCTAAAGTTAAGTTCCTAACTCTCAGGTTATGCTGGATAGGTTTTATACCTCTAGTTTACCCACTGCACCCTCTCTATAGGACTAACTGGTCCTTAGGTTCCAAACTTTAGATCAAATTGATTTAAGTTTCTAGCTTGTACTCTATAATCATCAATTTACGTCCATCAAAACATATATTCCTATCTATTTGCAGTAACTCATGGATTACCTTCTCACCCATGAGATTAATGTGATTTATACTAGTTGAGGAACAGTCAGCCCTCCCAAGTCATTATGGATTCAAAACAAGCTTTAACACATCAATTGGTCATATTGAACATGTGAATGATGTACGAAGTAATGAATCATCACAATATGGAATAAGTGAAATTTTAAACAATTCTAATCCTACACATGATTATTTCTTATTGTAAGGAAAAAGATAAAGAAACGTACTCAAAATTCATGGATATAACACAATAAAACATGATTTATATTAAAAATCCAAGTCTTCACAATTAAAACAAAAAAATAAAACAAAAATATAAATTACTTATATGGGACTTCTCCCCAAGCAAATCCTTTGAACTTCCTTTGACTTCTTTCTCCCACAGACACATCAAAGCACACATTACAAAAACTCTCACTTACAACTCACAGACACACACACAAGAGAGCCTCACACCCCCTCCAAAACTTATCACCACTAAACAAATGCCTTTCTTCAATAACATACACACACACACCCACACCCACACACACCCACACCCACACACACTTTTTCGATCAGCCAATTTTTCCTTTAAATAAAACTCTTAAAATCATCAAGAGTCACTTCATGCATCTCTTCAAAATTCATACAAATTTGTTACCAAAAAGTCCAAACCTTTTCTGGCACCTAGGCGCCCAACTGTGGTGCCTAAGCGCCAGCCATCTATAAGACTATTTTAACTACCTAGACGCCAAGTCACTTTTTCCTCCTTCATTTGACCTTGTTTTGCTCCATTTTTGCTCTTTTTGCTCTTAAACTCCATTTCTTGTACCTGAGATCAAAACACACAGAAGACATTCCATTAAAGCAAAATATCCTTAAAAATAAGTATAAAATGTATTATAAAAATAACAAATTTTAAGGCGTGTCAATCCTCCCAACATGATCTCAGAGGGTCAAGCATTTTTCAGGAATCAATGCCCATACTTTAATTCTAGTACAGACTCATCTTAGGACTACAAAAGTACATAAGAAAATCTATAAAATAAAAATTAACATAATTTATGACAAGCAACATGAAATGAATGATATTCGACAGGAGTAGAGATTAACAATTTTATTACCTTCAAAAAATGTGTTATTTATGGCTTTTATAACTTTTAGCTGCTCCATTTTGGACATGCATGTCTCCAGAAGAATGTCTCTACACATACTAATGCATAGGTCCCAAGTCTAGAAAACACACAAATTATGATAAAAAATGTAACTGGTGGGACTAGCAATAGGTACCTTGATCTCAGAACATTTCAATCTAAATAATTTGATGCATCCTTCAAAGAATAATATATGAATGCAACTTTATATATGCTTAAAAATATAAGATAAATATTGACGTAATAAATATTCAATAATTGTAAAGTCACACTTATCAACGTAAGTATACGTATCGCTCAAGTAATATAGGGCTCTAATGGAGTCCTCGATATCGATCCTACAGGGAGTAGGATTAGATATACGAACGAAGATTTTAGAAAAAATAATACTTTAATCACAACAATGAAGTTCAATTTGCTTATCTGTCACTAATAGGCAATTACAATAAATATGTAATTTTAATAACTATTAAATAACGAATGATACTAATAAAGGTTTAAATGTGATATTCAATATATAAGAAAACATCCTTCTCCTTGTCAATAAATTATAGTGAATGGATAAAGTGAATTAGTTCAAATTATATTGTGCCAAATAAGAGCATATATTTCTTTACCCTTTGGTCCAGGTATAAAGAATATTGACTAATCCTACGCTTGTTTACTGAATCTGCGGCTAGGTTGGGAGGATACCGATGCACTTTGGAGCTCCCACGTTCCCCTCACCTGAGGGCTAACATCTACACATCAACACCCAAACATAAAGAACATTGACTAATCCTACGCTTGTTTACTGAATCTGCGGCTAGGCTGGGAGAATACCGGCTCTTACTTTCGAGCTCCCACGTTCCCCTCGCCTGAGGGCTAACATCTACACTTCAACACCCAAACGATAGGATTGAATTGAGCTCCCACGTTCCCCTCGCCTGAGGGCTAACATCTACACTTCAGCACCCAAACGATATGACTTACCCTTTGGTCCAGACATAAAGAACATTGACTAATCCTATGCTTGGTTACTGATTCTGTAACTAGGCTGGGAGGATACCGACTCTCACTTTGGAGCTTTCATGTTCCCCTCGCCTGAGGGCTAACATCTACACTTCAGCACCCAAACGATAGGACCGAATTCGAGATTTTAGTCTGTCACTCTAAAATCTCCAATTGTACGCCCGATAAACATTTTTAAATCCATTGGCCAGATTGAAAGTAAATTAAGATCGAAGTGAAAAGATCATCACAATTTCTTAAACATTTTCATGGCTTCTCCAATTCAAATCACCATTTCACAAATCTCAAGACAAGGAGAAAGACAGAGAAAACTACTCAGATCTCATAAGAAAAACACAACAAAACTCGGAATTCATATATAAAATCAAAGTGATACAAATTACAATAAATAAATAACTTATCTCTAATTTCTCCCCAACAACACTCCTCGAAGTTCCTCTGAATCTCTTCCTTTCTTTACAGCACACAGAATTCCTCTTTGAAGCAGCAAGGAGGAAGAAATCTCTCACTTTCCCTCCACTCTTATAATCTCTCGAAGAATTCCTCACAATTTTTACACACTATTAGAACCTTTCTAACCTCCAGGAACTCTCTCTCTCTCTCTGACGTCTAGGCTCTTCAATTTTCGGCCAAAACAATCTTTTAAAGTTATGGATGAGCTTTCCCAAGAGCCTAAGCATCCCTTCAAAATTTGGCCTTATCCAAAGTCTGATTGTGCATAACTGCCGAGCTCGCCGTCGGCGGCCTCGAGGGCGCCGTCGACGGACCTTCTTAATGAATTAATTTTGGAGTCTCGGGAAAATCTCGTCGCCGGCGCCCTAGTTCAATTCTGCACATTTTGGCCCTTTTTGCTCCAAATTCGCTCCTTTTTGCATCTTTTTGCTCCAATGACCCTAATTCATCATTCCTGCAACAAAACATCAAAAATACCTTTCTTTAAAGTGCAATATCATCAAAAACAATATAAAATAGGTATGAAAATCTCAACATATTTTCCTGTGATCAATATACTATCTTGAAAGATAAAAATATTACTTTAGAATGTCTCTAATCACCCAGATTATGAAAATCTCCATGATTTGTGGGTCTACAAAACCAAGGGTTTCTCCTCTACCTTACAAGTGTAAAATAAAATTTATTTTATGTTTGGTCTAATATCCCTATGAGGAGAATCCATCATATTTAATTACATATTAGGAGTTGTGGCTCTTGAGAATACTCTCGATTAAAGTGTTGGCTTATCTTATGCATGATTATATAGTAAGTGTGTGAGATTAATGCTTGGGCCTTATATTGATAGACTCAATATATGAAAAGATTTCATTGGAATTAAAGGATTGAGACTTATAGTCTAATGATGTTGTGTCATGAAAAGGCTCAGGAGAAGGGTTGGCTAAATTTGGGAAGGAAATACACCAAGGGGATTGGAAACTGTGACTTTGATTTGGATTTATTCTCTTGAGCTAAAAACTTGAGTTGGTTGGCTTTGACTTTTAATTGATTTGAGCTTGTTCAAAGTTATGATAGTTGTTTGTTTAAGGTATATTTAAAGTATTTTGAAGTTTATTTGAAGTTACTTAATTTAATTTGAGGGTGTGTATATATATATATATATATATATATATATATCTGTTTGTTTACATGCTCAAAATTTTTTTAGGTTATATAAGATTCATACTTAATGCTATTTAAAGTTATTTGTTTTGTTTTAAGATTTTTAAAATTTATTTAGAAGTTCTTTATGATTGGTTCGAGATGCTTAAGTTTTGTNGTGTGTGTTTGTTTACATGCTCAAAATTTTTTTAGGTTATATAAGATTCATACTTAATGCTATTTAAAGTTAATTGTTTTGTTTTAAGAATTTTCAAATTTATTTAGAAGTTTTTTATAATTGGTTCGAGATGCTTAAGTTTTGACTTGTAATAGTTTGATTTACTTTAAAGGTTATTGAACATGCTTAAAGTTTATTAAAATTTATTAAAGTTAGTTAAGGTTTTTTAAAGTTGGTTAAATTTAGTTAAAGTTGATTATAGTTTGTTAAAGTTTGTTAAAGTTGATTGAAGTTTTTAAATGTTTTGTTAAATTTTGTTGAAATTTGTTTAAACTTTTTTATATTCCTTTTAAATTATTTTTAGGTTTAGTTTTTGAATGGTTTTAAAGTTTTAAATGTTTATGTTTTGAAGTCTTGGGGTATTTTATAATTTTAAATGGTTTTGAAATATATTAAAATTTGAAAGATTAAGTGATTGAATTTTTAAATTTTTGAAAGTTTTGAGGCTTATATTTTAGGTTTTAAAATGGATTTATATTTTTGTTTTGTTTTTGAAAAAGTTTTTGATAATTTTTAATTTTTCTTCNCTATGAAAATTATGGGGTCAGTTTGACTTCATCTTTTTCAAAAATAAAAATTNATAATTTTTAATTTTTCTTCTTTGAAAATTTTTAGGTTTTGAAAGTAGTTTTAAATAATTTAGGGTTCTGGAAAGAGTTTGGTGTTTGTTTTAAAGGAACTCTATAAGCTTTAGGGTTTTAAAAGGTTTGGAAGTTTGAAATGATAGTTTGNCGGGATTTCAATTCCGATGACCGACAGCTTCTTACGGGCAAACCCCACACCAAAAATAGTGCCGACAGTTTTGTTTTTGAAAAAGTTTTTGATAATTTTTTATTTTTCTTCTTTGAAAATTTTTAGGTTTTGAAAGTAGTTTTAAATAATTTAGGGTTCTGGAAAGAGTTTGGTGTTTGTTTTAAAGGAACTCTATAAGCTTTAGGGTTTTAAAGGTTTGGAAGTTTGAAATGATAGTTTGAATAAAATTTATGGTTTTAAAAAGGTTTGGACTTGAGGTTTGAGAATGAAGACTTGGATTTGAGTTTTGAAATGGGAGGTTTGGATTTGAGTTTTGAAATGGGAGGTTTGGATTTGAGTTTTAAATTGAAAATTCAGTTTTGATGTTTCATTTTGACCCTAGAATAGTGTCGGCCGCAGAACATCGGGTTCGATCCTTAGTGGTGTTGGGTTCTCAAATATTTAGGCACATGACGCGGGCTCTCATCATGGGGCCTAGCACATGGGAAATCGATATTTAGGCNTAAATAATTTAGGGTTCTGGAAAGAGTTTGGTGTTTGTTTTAAAGGAACTCTATAAGCTTTAGGGTTTTAAAGGTTTGGAAGTTTGAAATGATAGTTTGAATAAAATTTATGGTTTTAAAAAGGTTTGGACTTGAGGTTTGAGAATGAAGACTTGGATTTGAGTTTTGAAATGGGAGGTTTGGATTTGAGTTTTGAAATGGGAGGTTTGGATTTGAGTTTTAAATTGAAAATTCAGTTTTGATGTTTCATTTTGACCCTAGAATAGTGTCTGCCGCAAAACATCGGGTTCGATCCTTAGTAGCGTTTGGTTCTCGAATATTTAGGCACATGACACGGGCTCTCATCATGAGGCCTAGCACACGGGAAATCGATATTTAGGCCTTTGTCAAATACTGATTTCCTTTTAACAATATATATATATATATACATATGATTTTGAAAAGTAATATTTTAATTTTAAAAGTACGAGGTCGAATCAATCTCATATACGCAATAGTTTAAATAAACAAACATAACACCACAAACGATGCATCTATTCCAAGGAAGGGACACATTATTTGATGATGAGACTCGATTAAATAAACTATAGAATCTATGCCATTTGTTCTGTTATGTGAAACCGTTCATGTTGACCGAAAAATTCTTCTATTTAATAAAAAAGATTAAATAAAATTTATATTAAACTAGGTTTTAAAGTTCTCTATAGAAGCAAACCCAAATAGTTAATTAGATCTTAAATGAGTGAAATCACTTAAGAAAATTCTTGATTCAGATCAGTGGTTTTACCTTCAAGAATTTTAAAGTTTAAGTTTTTCACAATTGGACATTGAAAGTTCAAAAGGAAACAGATCAAAAGGGAACAATTATTTTTAAGAATCCAAAGGAATTACATGTAGGAGATGTCATTGACTCAAGGGGAACCTCAACACCTCTTAAACTATCATATTATTTGGTTTCAATTTAAGAAAAAAGTTACTTAATGTTTCAACATACCAATTTTATTTACTTAGGGCTTACACTCTCATGACACAGTCATACAAATAACCTGGAAAATATGAGGGTTAATGTTGTAATGAATGACAACCTTGGAGCCTAAGTTGAGTTAGAGCTTAAATTGCACAACATGATTGTGAAAAAGCCTAAAAGATGAGTTGAGGATTTACGTCGTGCTAGCGGACTACCTCGAAATCCTATAGCTTGTTGTTTAAACTAATGAAGATTTTTGTTGTTGTAGACTTTTTTGCTCTCTCAAAGATGTTCTTCTATTTATCTTTGTCATGTTGCCCATGGTATTTGTTCCAAGCTTCTCGTTGAAGTAGCAGTCCTAAAGTCTAAGGTTCAAAGGGCTTTACCATTTATGTGATAGGTTTTGTTGTTGTTGTTGTTGTTGTTGTTGTTGTTGTTCAAGTGTTTCGTTAAGAGAAAATTTAATTTAATTAGAGCGACACCTATTAGGATTTCACGGTTCTCTCATTCCAGCACCACTATTTTCTTTTGGATTTACTTAGTCTAAACAATTGTTAAGCTCATTTAAACCAGGGAAATCTCGTTAGCAGCACTAGGTTACCTCATCCGTGTGTTACCAAAAGTACATATTATGTTGTTTGTTGTTTTGAAAATTTTTAAGTTTACTTGTGAAAAAAAAGTTTATTTTTTATTTTGAAAATTGTTGTTTTGGCTTTTGAAAAAGTGTTTCAACCAACCATGCAAAATACATTAAAGCAGTTGTAAATTACAAAAATAAAATGACAATAAATAAACTATAAATGCGTACCTGCNCCATGCAAAATACATTAAAGCAGTTGTAAATTACAAAAATAAAATGACAATAAATAAACTATAAATGCGTACTTATCATCTTCTCGTTGCTCCCGCTGAAATGTTAGCATTCATAATCATGTATGTATTGCAAAGTAAAAGTATGAGCAACTACTAAGTAACAATGAAGCCTTAATGGTTTAAATTCAAAAGAGACTAAATTCTTCAGAAAAACAAATAAAAACTATTATAATTCTAATAAAAGAATCTTTAGAATAAAAGAAAATAATACAAAAAATAAACAAATTAGAAATAATAAATGTTGGATATGTAAACAAGAAGGTCATTATGCAAATAATTGTCCTCAGAAAACTAAATTAAGTCATGTAAAATCTATTTCAATAATAAATGAATCCAATCTTCAACCCATTTTTGACTTATCAGAAATAGACAACGAAGAAAAATTATACGAATTATCTGATACTGAAGAAAATCTTAATGACATTATTTATTCTTATCATGAAATAGATGAATACTTGTGTTATGATTAATGTCAGAAAATCATGAGTCTGATATAATTAANTAAAAGTATGAGCAACTACTAAGTAACAATGAAGCCTTAATGGTTTAAATTCAAAAGAGACTAAATTCTTCAAAAAATAAATAAATAATATTATAATTCTAATAAAAGAGTCTTTAGAATTAAAGAAAATAATACAAAAAATAAACAAATTAGAAATAATAAATGTTGGATATGTAAACAAGAAGGTCATTATGCAAATAATTGTCCTCAGAAAACTAAATTAAATCATGTAAAATCTATTTCAATAATATATGAATCCAATCTTCAACCCACTTTTGACTTATCAGAAATAGACAACGAAGAAAAATTATATGAATTATCTGATACTGAAGAAAATCTTAATGACATTATTTATTCTGATCATGAAATAGATGAATACTTATGTTATGATTAATGTTAGAAAATCATGAGTCTGATATAATTAATGATAATAAAATCGAATATGAAAGATATATTACATTATCTGAAGAAGCCTATAATAGAATAACAAAAAGAAAATTATCCTTAGGATTTTTGCATCTTAGCATATTTTTATGCATTGTGTGATTCACTATAGTTCTATGTTTTTGAGTCAACATGTTGTTGACAGAATTGTAGTTAAACCCTAAAAATGACCTATGATGAAAATAAGAAAATGAGCATCACCTGCTAGCTTAACTATGTAGGTAATGCAAATTATCCTAATATTACCAGATCTTATATAATTATTCTAGGCATATATAAGTGAACTAAAATTCGACAGTCATGTGATAAGTATTGGTCCACTTAGATACTCAAGACATGGCCAAATTTGGTGACCTTGTCCAGATCCTATGAGTATACCCTTAGCCTTTGTACTAGATGACCTCACATAAGTGTTATGATTAGGCAACACCTTATAGATGTTTTATTTTTTACTAGGTTTAGGTGTAATTAAGATTTTTTATATGCAAAACTATAGTTACCTGTGTTTGTGTGCTGATCATTACCTTTTGACTTGTTCCTATTATGTATTTATTGGGGTTAAGATGTACAAACTACTATATTAGGGGTGGTATGCTTGCAGAGGCCATAACTAAAGTGGAGGAGCTTAATTATTAAGCAATTCAATAATAAGCTTTTGACAGTTTTTATTGATAAGCTTTCCTCTCATGGTGCATGATTCATCATACATTGCATGATATATACTTATTGCATGACAAGCTCTGGTATTAGGCTCTGATATCAGAGAGACAGGCAATGATACCATTTTATTTTGAGGTTTTTTGTCACTCATTTGACAATGCTTAATTATAGAATGAAAAATTTCGACAGCATCAGATATTTGTTTTAGTAATATTTTGAAAAGATTTTCATCTTCTAAATAAATCATTCTTATCATCCCACACTTATATAATTCAAATATAATTTTATGGTCAGAATTTCTGTATATAAAAGTAACTTGATAATTCCCAATTGCATGAAAATATATTTGGGAATTAATTCTTTCACTATATAGAGAAAAGTGTTGTCATTCATTGGATATTTCTGTAATATTCTTTTTAGGACTTATATCCTTGATTTGTAGTTTTTTTTTGAATAAGAAGGTTCATAATTAGAATAAGTAGATGCTTCTTTATTAATTTTTAACTTATTTAAAATCTTTATCTCTTTAGATGTTGATTCTTCTTTTATATTTTTTAGATTAGAAAAATCTCTAATTTTTCTTAATTCTGACACATGTATTAATTCATCTTCCTTGATTTCTCCTTTGAGATAATATCTAATTTTTATAGATTCTTTCATAATTCTTTCATCATAGGATATTTCACATTCTAACTTCCATATCTGTAAATCCAATACTTCGAGATAGCATGTTAATTCTGAGTTGGACTTCATGTTTTTTTCCAGATTTGTATCGGATAATTCCATGTTTTTGAATTGTAATAGATCTATTTCATGCATAATTCATGAGATAAGATATCAGCTAAAACATTTTTACTTCCTTCTATAAATTATAATTTAAAAGAGCAAGCAGAAAATCAGCTTTGTTATCTAGTTATTATTTTATTTGGTGAAGAATCTATAATTTTTCCTTTAATAAAAGATATAGATGTTTTGTTATCAGCTCTGATTAAGAATGTTTCATTAAGGAATATTTCAAAATTTTAAATAGCTTTTTTAATTGCTAAAAGTTCTTTTTTGTTAATATGATAATTCTGCTCAGTGGGAGTATACATACCTGAGCCGTATTTGCAGAGAAGTTCTTTCTCATTTCTTCATGCTTTAAGAACAACTCCCCATGCAATCTCAGAACTATCAGTTTCTATAATTAAATAATCTCCTAGTATTGGTAAATGAAGTTTTGGTAGATTTTAAAAAAAAAATGTTATCACTTGTAAAGTATTTTGATATTTTTCATCCCAGTTCCATGCCATATTTTTTCTTAATTTTTTTTTAGGAGGAGCTCTTAATTCTGCTAAGTTTTTTATAAAAGCTTCTACATAATTAATGCATCCTAAGAATCGTTGCAAATCTTTTTGATTGTTTATATCTTTAAAATAATTTAATTTTGTTAAGATATGATCTTGTAATTCTATAGCTCATTTATCTATAATTAATCCTAAAAATTATATAGTATTTGTGATAAAAACTATTTTTTCCTTACTTAATGTTATTCCATGTTTTTATAGCTTTCTGAGATAACAGAGTTAAATGTTTTAAGTGTTGAGTAATGTTTTCAATAAATATTAATATATCGTCTTCATAAATTAAACAAAAATGAGAAAATTTAGAGATCCATGCTTCTTTGAAATATTTGTGAGTCATTTTTAAGACCGAATGACATAACATTCCATTGATAGTGACCATGCGGAGTACTAAATGCTATAAATTCTTTGTTATTTTGATGCATCATAACTTGCCAAGAACCAGATTTTCAATCTAATTTTGAAAACCATTTGGCGGATTTAATATGATTTATTAGTACTTATTTATTGGGTAAGAAGTATCCATCAAACTATGTATTTTCACTGATTTTTTTATAATCTATCATCATTTGAGCTTCTCTCTAAGTTGTTCAGCATGATTTCTAACAAAAGAGGCAGGACTACTATGAGGACTTTTACTTGGTTCTATTAATTTCATTTTTAGAAGTTCTTGTATTTGAATTTGGAATTCATTTTCATCTTTTGTAGTGTATTTCATTGGTCTTACATGAATAATGAGATGAAGATTAATTGGTTCTATAATTGCTACAGGTTCATCTTTTCCCCGGAATTTTAGAGGATTTTCTGAAAAAGATTGATTAAATAAAGATGATGCAAATTCTCAAAGTTTTATTAATTTGGGATTTGTAATTTTATATATTCTTGAATCTGAATTAAATAAATGAGGACATTTTGCTTTTATATCTCTATCTAGTGGATAGTCATCACGCTGGCTGCGAAAGTCAGGAGGTGTTATTTGAATTATTGGAAAATGTAATAATGCACATTGTAATTCATTATTTGAGGGTGTTATTAGGGTGATTTTTTTGTGAGTTTGTATAAATGATGAGAAGGTTTTGATGAAATTGTTTCCTAGGATTAAGTCAGGTCTTTTGTCAGTTAGACACCATAAGTTTGTAATTTTTATTATTGCTGAGCTATTAGAAGCAATTGATTCTCCCAGAGTTCATTAATGGTTCTAAGACCATTAAAGGTTTCTAATACGAGATTTTCTTTATGTGTTTGTATATGTGGTGGAATCATTAATATTTTGCATACAGTTATATTACTACCAGTAACACATAAAGCATGTATTGGAATAAGTTCATACGTAGGGATATATAAATCTACATTAATGTAACTATGAAATTTCATTAATTCTTTGTATAGAATTAATATTTATTTCAACCTTTTCATGATTGAATGTAATAGCATGTTGTTGTAAAAAATCCATTCCTATTAGTATTTTAGTTGAATTTTTATCATCGAGTAAGAATAAATGCTGAAAATCTATTCTTTGATTATTAATATACCAAAATCCAAAAAGTATATTAGATTCGTGAGTACAAATGTATTCTTGTCCAACATAATCTTCATAAATATAAAGGTTATTTTCTTAAGATATGTAATTTTGACGGAATTAGATTTTTATTAATGTGTGATTTGTGTGCACCGGTGTTAAGTAAAATTGTACATTTATTATCATGAGTAATATAATATCTAGACAATAATAATTAATTATTATTGTATTCTTGTAGGCATGTAATGGTAGATTTTGCTCTAATTAGATTTTTTGGGTGAGTAATTTCAAGAGATTTTCTTGGTTGGATACTTAATGTATTCCAATTATCAATATAATCTAATTGTGGATATCTTTTACTTCATAGACTTGAATTTTCACCAAAGTCAAGTAGAAGATTTGAAGTAGGTGGAGTTATTTTTAACTCATCTATTTCCTCAGGTTGGATTGTATGTCCTATATGAGAGAATAATGGATCTAAATGTATGGGATCTTTATGTGTCTTAAATGATATAGTGTTATGTTGATTACTATATGCATAAGCAATTTGATATGTAATGTTATATACAACAATTCCTTCTCTTAGTATTATTTTATCAAGTTTATGGCGTAGTATCCAATCTTTTTGTGAATGAATAATTATGTCTTCATAGATCCATATTGTAATAGAATTATCTATTCCTTTTCTTATGCCTTATTTCTAACCAAAATTATTCAAATTTTTCTAAAGTCATGACTACCACATTTAAAAGACAAAACTTTAGAGGTCCTTAATGAAACTCACTACTACACATTAAAATATGTTAACATATTTTTCAGAAGAAATAAGTTACTTGAGGACAAGTAACAATTAATTTTGGGGGATTTTGACATGCCTGAAATATGTTGCTTTTATTTGTACATTTAATGCCTATTTATAATGATATTGCACTTTAATGAAAGATATTATTGATGTTTTTGGTTGTATGTACATAACTGGAGTAAATGGAGCAAATTGAGCAAAAATGGAGAAAATTGGTGTCAAATGAAGCAAAAAGGCTAATGTTGATCTAGCGCCTAGGCAAAATAATATGACTCCTATATGCCAGACAACAGAGATCACGATGCCTAGGCACCATAATCTGACGCTTAGGCGCCAACAACGGTTATCTAGAATATGCATTGAATTTAGATGAATTTTGAAGAGGTTTTTGAATAGACTCTTGATGATTTTAAGAGATCTATTTAAATAGACTTCTAGACATTCAAAGGAGAAACTTTTGGGAGGAAGAAAAGGGAATTTATTGTAGAGATGTGGATCCTAGAGAGGAGAAAGTCTTGAAGGCTTGCTGCAAATTTGAAGGAGAAGAGGAGAAGTGAGAGACATCTTCTTCACTACATATTCCAAGTAAGTTTAGGGTGAATTGTAAGGAGAGTGAGTGATTCAAAAGAACTTGAAGGATTGTTTGGGAAAGAGTTTAAGATAAGTAGTGTACTTCGTTTGTTTTACTTTATCTTGTCTTGCAAACTTTTATTTATCTATAAATTCATGTATTTTTGTTTCTTCCCCATGAGATCTAAGTAGCTTTCTTTGTTTTTCTCCCTGCAATGAGGAATACTTTTGTGTAGGAATGTAGTTTAGTAGAAGTGCTTTTAAAATTCCATAAGTTGTGATGATTCAAACTCTATGCTTCATTTACTTGTCAATCTGGCTAATTGATTTGTTAAAATTTATTATAAAATGTAGTGAATCGTTTTTATGGGCTATGTTCCAATATAGTAAGAATCACATTTAGTCTCATGGATGAGAATGTAGTCCGTGAGGATAAGAGAAATTAAATAGGAAAATAAGTTTTGATGGGTGTAGAATTGAAGATTTTATGGTGACAGAATAAAATCCCAAATTTAGTCCAAATGTTTGGAAACTAAAGTGAGATGTTAGCCCTCAGGTGAGAGGAAGTGGAAACTTTAGAGTGATAGCTAGTATCTTCCCAGCCTAACCACATGTTTAGGGACCAAACTCTGGATTAGACATTGTTCTTTATACACTTGGTTGATGGTAAGGAATAAAATTGCTCTTATTTGGCTTAATACCTTAGTTATATTATGAATTATTTTCCTACACTAATTATAAACTCATTAAAAGAGGAAGGATATTTTTATACAAATTTGAACTCTTCATACATTAATTGTTTGGAGTAGAGGTAACTTTGCAATTTAAAAACCTTTTTAAATAGTCTTACATTTACATTTACATTTGCTTTGCATACTAGCATTCCTTTAATATTATAGGATTAGATATTTCTAAGAAAACTTGTGATCATTCCCTATATAAGTTTTTCTACAATTAATAGTAAGTTTTATTAAAGTTAATTTTATAAAAAATTTAGCCTTTTTCCCGTGGGATCGATATTGGACTTCTTTAAAAAAAATCTTATATTACTTGAAATGATACGTACATCTGCGTAGTACCTCGAATGTGTAATCATTTTTATCATCTTTATATATTATTTAATTTTGCACACTAGCTGTTAAATATAAATTGGGTCAAGCTTTTGACCATATCTTTGAAATTTAATAATTGCTACAGGTCGAGTCAATACCCGTTTTATAAGTCCTCTGCAGTAGGCATGATCTTCTAGTGAACAATAATTGCTAACAAGCACTCTCAGTGTGATCTTTTGGTGAATTCTAATTGACAATAAGAACACATGTTATATTAACACAATGACATAATAGGGGGTCCTTCATTAGAGTCATTTTTGGCTTATTTTGATGCTACTCTTGTAATGAGTTGCCTCAAAACCGAAGTATTTTTCCTTCAGAAAACATGAACTCAAACTACTCTAAAGAAAGGTACACACTATGACACCACTATATAACAATGTAATTCCATAGTGGTGGTTAACAATGTCAAGTTACCAAACCACACGTAGGCATCATGGTCTACATGGCAGTGCCTAACACTGTATTTCACCTCAATGGGCACCATGGTGACACATGTGGAATGATGAGTCCATTGAACATGGCTTGTCATTACATGAAATCTACATTGAGCCACAATGTCACACCTTTGACATCGTGACATTGAGCAATGATATCCTAAATAATAACATGGAAATTTAATTACACTAAGGTTCCAACTTGCAAGATGATGGCTAGAGAATTTCTAGAAGTGTCAAGAAAGATAAAAGAAGTAAAAAAATATTTGATGAACTTATGAAAAGAAAGAAACTTATAAAACTAATTTTGATTCCCAAAGGAATATTTTGACAAAGTGTTATAAGAAAAACTACAAGAGGGGGTGCAAGAACTACTATGATAATTGGTTTAATAAAAGCTCATCATCTATAAGTTGAGATTTTAAAGGTTAAGTGCTTGGTTATAAAGCTAAAATCTTCAAGCTTGAGACTTAAATGCAATGACCTTAAGAGAGTATGACCATCTAGAAATCCCTTGAGGAGTTTTCAAACTTGTTAGTTATAAAACCTCCTCGTATAAAAAATTATTAAGGTATCATTTCATTAATGGTATTAAGTTATGCTTGAGAAATTTGTTAATAAGAGGATCCTTCTTTTTGAGTGATCTAGTATTGAAAATTCAAGCCATGGAGCAATTGTTACACCCCTTTTGTAGTTTTCCTGATGTTAGGTTTTTTATATTCAACTTTTCAAACAATCTCTTCTCTATTGTAAAGACAAAAATAGAAGATGAGAGAAATAAATTGGGTTAATATTAACAAAAGCAAAAAGGGTAGATACAAAGGCTTCTCATGCAAAAAACCTTACAACATAAGTTGAAGTTGTTTAGTTAGAAGTAAAATGACCATGCTCGACTCAAAAAATATTTAAGAAGAGCCTTATAATAGTTTTCATATCAAAATCAAAGCAAAATAAAATTTGTTTTATTCTATATTCAAAGAGATCTCCCATGGAGACAAATCCCTATGTTCAATTATATCCTTAGAGATACCTAAGAAGACTCTCAATAAAGGTATTATGCTTGCTTTTATAATGCTTATACATAGGATATAAAATAGATTTTCATCATTTCATTAGGGGAAATCTACTAGTACCAAGGATAAACTAGGCTATTGGGCAAAGGGTGAACCATTGAAACCTAATAAATAACATCACTCAATAAAGAGGGCCTTTGAAATGACTACAAAGTATGTCAAAGAGGCACTACTGGGATTAAAAGGGCGTGTCATAAGGCAAAGAAGGAATTCTTAGATAGATAGAGATATCATAAATAGAACTCAATGCATCTAACATCCAATTATAATAAGACCCTAGTTTTACCTATTCATAGAGGTGGTCAAACCAACTTGACTGGGAGCTCCTTATCAACAAATCATGTGTTGCATTGTACAAGGTATTTCAATAGAATTAAATTCACGAAAAAAAAAATAAAACATTTTAAGATCATATAACTCTATTCAAATAGGAAAGATAGAGTAAGTTTATACTTACCAAGAGTATGAAAAAGAAGACATGAAGTGAAAGAGAGCAGGTAAAAGAATTCATAAAATCAAATCACCTCACAAAGTACTTATAATTTAGTCTATTTTCGGCAAGCCTCTAACACCCTAGTCATTTTAAAAAGCCACAAAAGTGAATAATACATACATGGCCAATTAGATGGGAGATGTAATGATGAGCACTGCAGAGTCCTGCATGCACTTCTTTAAAAATTTCCCGAGTTTCTGATCTTATTTCAGACATCTCAACCACATCTGATTGAAATATCTTCTATACAAAACATTATCTACTAAGCATATGACAATGCTCTTTTCCTTAACTACTAACTGATCATCTGGAGATTTTTCTATTTGCAAATATTCTATAAATGGTTGATGTCAATCTTCTGTAGCCTCAATATCTGCTACTACTGTTTCATCATTTCCCAATTTATGCAGAGTATCCCTGTCAATTTGAGATAAAAACCTGATGTCTTTGTATTGTTATATAAAAATGTCTTTCTCCGGACATGCAAATTCTTTGGTGAGCTTGGCTAGTGCATCTACAAGAGCATTCTCTCCTCTCATAATCTTGTATAATGTCACATTAGAAATCTTCTCTAATAACTTCATAGTATAAAGGAAATATTATTCCAATTTGGGCTTCAAAATTTTGTATCGTCCGACAACTTGCTGGATAATCAATTGTGAGTTTTCATAGATATTAATATCAATTATGCCCACTAATATTGTCAATTGTAATCCAATTATCAAAGCCTCATATTGCATTTCATTATTTATACAAGACTCTTTCAAATGATAAGAATACCTTAACATTCCTTACTTCAGTGTAATGAAAATTAGTCCAATTCCTTCCTTACCAAGCTCTATCGTTTGTGATTCCTTATTTATTCATGTCGACGAGGCTCTATGAAAGTAGATCTTCCAACATTAGGCATTGGGGTATTCTAGATTCATTATCTGTTCATCTAATAAGTCATCATTGAGAGGGGACTCAGCGCGTAACAGGTGCACCAAAAGGAAATCTCCCAAAATTTGTTCTTTTACGGAGCGAAGAGATACAAAAGTTATATCGAATTGCAATAATATCATCGACCACCTTGTTTATCTATCAAAAGTATCAATCGAGTCATCAAATATTGTAACCAATTAAACTTCGAGATAAGGTTGACCTTTTGAGAAGGCAAGTAGTGTCTAAGCTTTTGAGCAGCAAAAACAAAAACTAGACAATGTCTCTCAATAAGAGGATACTTCACCTCCACTGCTACTAGACAATGACTTAAATAATAAAAAGCATTTTCCTTTCCCTCATCATTGACCTTAGCTAACAGGGCTCTGAGGGAATCATATAAAGCTATGTAATACATTATTAATGGTCTACCCGAGATTGAGGTTGCTAGTACTAGAGGTGTCATTAAGTATTATTTAATAATTTGGAAGTGTGTTGACATTTATCATCCCAAGTAAACTTGACAAATTTCTTGGTCAACACAAAAAAAGTTTGACACCTACCAAATAGATTTATAAATAAAGCTCCTTAGATATTGCAGTTTCCCTTGAAAAGATCATAATTGTTTTAATTTCTTAGGGGGCGGCATTTCTAAAATAATTTTAATTTTTTGAGGATCAATTTCAATTCCACGATGACAGACAACAAATGTTAAAACTTTTTCAGAGGTGACACCGAAGGCACACTTTAAGAGATTCATTTTAAGATTAAATTATCATAACTGTTCAAAAATAATTTTCAAATCATAAGAATGGTCATCTTTCTTTTTTATTTTAATGAATAAATCATTCACATAGCATTCAACCTAATTGTGAATGAGTTTATCGAAAAGTCTTGTCATTGTTAGCTAGTAGGTTGCACCACCATTCTTTAGTCCAAAAGACATTATTGAGTAGCAATGTATCCCAATCGGTGTTCTGAAAGTCATGACATTTTCATTTTTTGGTGCCATTATAATTTGATTATATCCAGATAAACCATCCATAAAAGAGAAATTTACATGAGTGGACACAATGTCCACCATTAATTCTGAAATTGGTAATGGAAATCCATCCTTTATGCATGTTTTATTCAAATCCCTGAAGTTGACACAAACCTGGATTTTGTTGTTCTTCTTTTTAACCTGCTAACCATGTTAGATATTTCTCTTCACAAACAAAATAAACGTCTACTAGTTTATTAACTTAAATTATAACTTGTTTAATTTCAAGACACATTTTTCTAGCAGATTGTTTGACAAGAATTGCAGTTTTATCTAACTCAACTTATGAACTGAAACTTCTAAAGCTAGTTTAGGCATCTCCTCATAACTTTAATAATTTTTTTTTTGAATTTTGATAACAATTTAATCATATCCATAGATTCTCCATCATTGAGTAGAGAACTAATAAAAGTTGGTAGGAGCTCTTTTTTAGTTCCCAGATTAATCTTTTTTAGTTCTTTAATTTTTGATTTAATCTTTTCTTCAAACTTAGGTGGAGTGACTTTTATTGAAGAATCTTTAAAATTATCTGAATCTTCTAAACAAACCTCATTCAGATCATCAGTAACAACCAAAAAAAATTTCTTATCATCAACCAGCTCTACTATGCCTAATCCAATACCTTTCTTTGAGTTAAAAGCTAGATTATTATTGTTCCAAAATTCTTCAAAGTGGTGTGATTGGTATTTTTACCATTATTTAGGAACATCATCATGTTGAAAAAGTTTTTGAGCACACAGAGAATACCATCCAATAGGCAATTCAATTAATTTAGAAGAAATATCTTCTTATAGCTTTACATTAGTCTCATAACTAGAAGAAAAAAAGAACCATGGTACACCATGTACTTCCTTGACCAATAAACCCCAACCTTATGAAGATGGATCAGGGTTAGGACCACGATTTGCACATAGTGGTTAATTTTATCATACATTGACTTATATTCACATTTCTCTTCATCTTCCAAGGAGATCTCAAACGGAGGTTTCATTTAATTTATCATCATTGCATTATTTTTATTTTTTTCTTCCTCAAAATTTTCCTCCAAGTCAATGATGATAATTGGATTCTTTCATTCTAGAACCTTATAATTTCTTCCTCGAACTCGTTCGCAAATTTGACCTCAGATCTGAGTTATGGAAGAATTTTCACAATCTCATTTCAAAGGAGCGGTGGGATATTATTGAACTGGAACGAGATGGTCTCGATATTGCAAATTTTTTGAACTCTTTACTTTATTTGAGATAACATCTCTGAATAAATTTGTCTTCTTCTAGGGAGTGGAGTCAGTGACATCCTCATGAAGACCAATTTCATGTATTGAGAATGGTTGTAAATCCCCTTTTATATATAATTATTTTCCTTCATAATAGTATTTTATGCATTGGTTTAAAGATGAAGGAGCCATCCTATGCTCATGATTCTATGGTCGGCCTAGAAAGATGTTAAACAAAGTCTCATAATCAATGATATGGAATTTTGTAGTTATTACTAAATCGCCGATCTTCAGCAATAGCATAATTGATCCAAAAGCTCTCTCTCTTTTTTTATTAAAGCCTCCTAACATCATCTTATCAGTTGTTAACTTATGAGCATCCTAATGTTGGTAAATTCATTATATTATTGGATGCTCCTAGGTACACTAATACTTTGGATAACATGAATTTATTCATATTGACTGAGATATACAGAAGACAATTATGATTAGCAGCACCAAGAAAAAGGTCTTCAACTGTGATAGTTAGTTTTGACTATTCCTTTAATGAATAAACCTCATCTAAGAATGTACTAGCGAGCTGAGCTAAACAAATTTCTAGATCAAACAACACTTTGACTAGTGTCTCCCTCATTTTCTATGACATGATCAGTGCATCGTAAATGCTCAACTTAGCAAATGACTTTCTAAGATGGGTTAGTACATCGTAGTCTAATATATTATTCAGTTCTCTAGTTTCTTATCAAACAAGTGCTTCTTCTATTGGTATAATTGATTTTTCTTGAGCAGCTACTTGTTTTGCTTTACCCTTTGGATCCATCCTTAAAAATAAATCTTTTTCACTTAAATTTACTTATGTTATCTCCTCCAATTATTGAATTGAATCTGAAGGTATAGACTCTTCTAAAATTGCATATGAATCTGAGGATTCTAGCTCAATTGCAATCGACATAAGGAGAACTTTCTATCCTTGATTAGCAACTATCACGTAGGAAAACATTTATGATGACACAATCCACCACAGTCCTTAAATCACAAAAACATTCAAGAAGTTCTTCGCTTTTCTATTTTCTACTAGCTATAATCCTTGCATGCTTATTTTAGGATTTTAAGACTTAGATCTTTTTTCAATCACAACCAACTAGGTTGACAATATTAGTAAATTAAATTTTTTTTTACATGAATAATTGTTTAACCTTTCCTCGTATGATTGATACAGGGATTCTTAAGCCACATATTACTTTACATGTATACTTCCATAGCACCTACTACTTACTTCATGTTAAGTTTTTAGAGATGATCTAATAATTGAGAGCCTGGAAAATTGGCGTCGTGAAGGTGGTGCGTAGGCACTAGAGATTGGGCACCCCCACACCAATATGGGCATCTAGATGCCAGGAGCTGAATAATTTGGGCCATTTTACCGATCACATGGAAATCCAACAGTAAAATTGGAGAGCCAAGGTGCCATCGAGTAGCGTCTGGTAGTAGTGACACTGACACCGAGGCACTAGGATGAAAACGACACCCCGCCGCCATAATGGGTGAGTAGGTGCTAGAATGTAAAATTTGATAATTTTAGTAGTTGTAAGCATCAGTTTGCTGGTAGAAAGTATTTAAGCAATGCAGACAAATGGAGGGGCATTTTCCTCATTTTTTTTATTATTTTGAAGCATGAGACATTAAGGAGGAAGACCAAAGAGGCCTCACAAGGAGTTTTTGTGTGGAGAAAGGAGATGTGTGAGAGGATTAAAAGTATATTAACTGCTTGTTTTTCTTTTCATCCATCTGGCTTTGTAACAAAATGAGATAAGTACACTTTGGTTTGAATATTATTCGATTTTTTGTGAAAAACTTTGTGTGTGATTTCTATGTTTAATTCAAAGGTTTAGTGGAGATTTTTATAATGAAGAGTGAGTAGATCCTTTATTTCTCCCTTTAAATTGAATGACAGAAAGATATAGTTGAAACTTTTTATGTGATTCACATGTAAATTGTCATAATAGTGTTGAGCTAACTGAATTGCTTCATTTACTTCCTACTTGGTCAATATGAATGTTGATATCCCTTATGAACAATAGATATTGGAATGAAAGAGTTTAACTATATAGACTCTTTGGAATATGAATATTGTCTTTTAGATTATGCTTATGTTAAGGGAGATGTCATTTATTTGAGACGATCAAGGGAGTTAAGGAACTAAACTCTTGATAGTCAAAATTTCCTTGAACCACTAGAAGGGGATAAGGAATAGACAAACTTCCGTTTGACACTAAATTTTAAGCGCTTGTCAATTATATTCTCCATTAGATCAATTATATGAGGGAAACTTCTTGAAACTTGAATTTCTCACAAACTTTCCTTACCTTGCTAGGATAGACTTGCTTAATCTAACTTTAGGATAGATATTTAATTGAAGTTGCTTATCAAACTTTTCAGGCTAGGACTAAGATTAGTAGATTAATACTTTTTCGTAGTTGGGTTTACGTAGTTCCAAATTGGATTGACAACGAGACTCTAATTTGATACTACTGATACACCGCGTATACTTCAGTGAGTCGCCTGTGCTTCCTAGCACTTGGAGCGTGTCATTTGGGTTTGTCTTGAACTTAAATGAAAACCTTTTAATTCTTGAAATCTTGATTCATACGTGTGAGTCATCACTATATCATTAAGCAAGGTTGGTGGTTTGGTTAATAGTAGCTCATGAAGCAATTCACTTTTGAAACTCAATACCAAGAAACTAAGGAAATTTCAAATAAAACTAAGACTTTGAAGACCAGTTATTTGAATTTATTTTGATATTCTAATGCGAATCTTTTTTAAGTTAACATTGATAGATTTTCATGAACACCTTTATATAGAAAATTGCAAAAACGTTGTTGTAAAGACTTCACGTAAGATTTTCAAGATATAGTTGAACTTTTGAATGTAGTCACCGTTACCTGATTGCTACTGGGCTGTGTAGATGAAAAAAAGCAATTCTTGTATGATGACATTTAAGAGAATTGTGAAATTCAAAATACTCATCAACTTTAATAATCGAAACATTATTATCACTCCCAGTGAATCTTGGCAGTTCAATTTTTGTAATTTTAAGAAATGACGTGATCTCTACTACTGTTGTTTTGTTTATAGTCGATGAAGGTAAGTTTGGACTGATGCTACCTTAATCTCCATAACTTTCTTGATTGACAATTGATGGAGCCCTGTTATATGATATATCCTCCAATCATTTATCCGAACCCATTATACAGAGTTAGAATTATTGTGAAGTTTGATTGATTGTTGGACATTGAGTATCTGAATTATTGATGGATTCTTGTAGAGTTACAACTTGTATTTTAGTGCTTTCAATGCTTTTGCCAAATTTGAGTAACTCATGGTTGAGAGAAGAATGCCAACGAAAACGCCAATTGATACAATCCTTCTAGGCACAAAACACTAAAAAAATGGGATGTATCTTTCAGGCAGAAACGAGCTCTAGCATATGGGAAAAAGAGGGGAGGATTCAAAAATTTTCTTAGCCTTCTGAAGAATTGGGTTACAATATTATTTTAAATATTCCCATAGCTTATGATATTTGGCATATAATTTAATACATAGATGCTTACAATATTTTCCAATACTGTAGTTCTTCTAATGAGCCTATATAGCTTCTATTTATAAAGTCTTATAGCCAAGATGGTTTGTTCTCATTTCTTGCTAATTTAGCTTCTCAGATATTTCTTCTATTTTCTCTTTAGCTTATGAGCATTCACGTGCTTCCTCTCCTTCATATGTAACCATTTCTCACATTCATCTTTTACTATTTTTGGTTCAAGAGTTATAAGTAAGTTCGTAATATTATCCAAAAAAAATATTGTAGTTCTTGCATAAAATCTCATAAAAGTGAGATTCTGATAAAAGCTGAATTTGCAAAAAAACACATGGGTTTTTGTCATACTACATAAAAATCTATTATTCTTTTTATTTTGCAAAACTGCAAGTAAAGCATCAGCTATTGGCAAAGCAACATGTAAAGGCTTTATAGTTTTAGTTTTCCATCATTATGTTAGTGATAATATTAAATTTCATTGTTTCATCAATTATTCTCATAAAATTTTTAATTTTATTAATTTTAATTCCCCATTTTAGCAAAATGTAATTACTTTTATATTGTTGATAGTTTTATTGATTACCATGTACATCTTTTTCCTGAATTTATCGTTGAATTTTTGGCTACTTAATTCTATGTGAATTTAAGATTATTAGGATACTTGGTTACACTTAAGACGTTAATTTTTCCCATGTTTAAAAATGTGTAATAAAAAATTATTGTTTTAATATTATCTTATCAGGAAGTAGAATAGTAGAATTGGGATATTAATTGAGTTTTAAAAGTTATTTAATCAAATATAAAATTCCGAGTTTTAAATATGTGATTTGAGATGTTTTTAATGCTATTAATAAAAATCTTTATATATGTGCTATATATATATATATATACACTATTTTTTAAACTTGTGCATACCTTGACGTGTTATTTGGCGGGGCTCTCTATAAGTCCTCTCAGGTTAAGGTTTCAAATTCCCGTGATGTAGTAGTCCTCAAATAGTAGCCCATGATGAGGCTTCTCATTATAGGACCTAATGCATAAAGAATCAATTCAATTCTTAAAAAAATATATATATTATTTTAAAGAGTACCAAAAGTTTAGCATATGGTGTTCCCCCAGCGNCGAGCTTCTCTCTCCATTTAAATCAAGAAAAAAAAATATCTTTATACATCGGTAATGTATTCATGTCCCTCAATTCAATTCTTTAAAAAAAAAGTATATTATTTTAAAGAGTACCAAAAGTTTAGCATATGGTGTTCCCCCAGCGGAAGTCGTGTCGTCATTCTTCACTTCTCTGCCCGTGCCATCGCGTCTCTTACAATGCAGTTAACAACCTCTTGGAGGGCATTCTCAACTCTCGTCTTCCCGCTCCCCAAACCATCCTCCTCCCTCTTCCTCCCTGGCCTAAAACCGTACTCCTTACTCTTTTGTCCCTCCTCCTCCTCCTCCTCCACCCCTTACCCGCTTTACTACGAGCTCATTCACTACCGCCCGGACCGCCGCCATCCTCGCCGCCCTCTAAACTCCTCTACCCCCATGGCCGCCGCAGACTCCGGCGATGGAGAACCCTTCTCGTCCTCTGGCGAAGTTCCCGGCGACTCTAAACAGATGGATCGTGCCAAGCGCCGGTACTATCGTAAGAGGCAGAGGCGCATGTACGGCGACTCTGGCTCGGACTCCGACTCTGGACGTCGATCCGATTTTGTGGAGCTGAAGCCTGAGATCGTCGACTTCCCTAGGCTGCACGCCCGCGAGCAGGAACTCTACTTCCACGACGCGTTTGCCTTCCCCTGGGAAAAGGATAAACACTACCGGATGGTGTACCAGCTCGAGAAGAAGTTCTTCCCAGAGCAATCGTTTGACAAAGCCTTTTTCGACCCGGCGGCGGAGGTGGTGCAGCTGCATAAGAAGGGGAAGAGCACACCTAAAAAGGATGAGGGAGAGAAAAGGGATGCGAGGGCTTTGGTTTTCTTTGACAAAGAGAAGGATACTGGGCAGGAGAAGAAGGATAGGGGTGGCAATGTTTCAGAGAAGAAGGTAGAGGAATTTTTCAAGTTCTTGAAGAAGGTTCCGAAAGTTCAGAGCCAAAGCGATGCTTTTGAGGAGGATAGTGCTGAGCCGTTTCTCTCAAGCAGGGGAACGGGACTTCCTGCAAAGTGGGATGGGCCATCTGGAACTGTAGTGCTTGTGGACAAACCTAAAGGTTTGCTATCGTTTTTCCCTTATTTTCTTCTTCAATATTTCATTTCATGCAAGCTAGTATGATACGCCAGTTTACAACTCGGGACGTTCGTGCTCCCGTATCATGTTTTGATTTCTTCTGTAAAGGGGACAGTTATACCGCAGGTTAAACTACCTTGGGATTTTCAGTTTTGTACCCTTAAATTATACACAATTATCTTCTTGAATTGTTTTTTATATCCCAAGAATTCTTGAAGATTGACGAGCTTTTATCAGAATCTGAATACCTCCGCGTAGCTTATAAATGTTGACACCTTTTATTATTTATAACATTTTTGGCTTATCGATGGTTTGAAATTCAAATTCTTCATAATGTGTCACTTCATCACTGGGGCTCGGCTTGTTAAGCAAATGGGTCAAATCTTGTATGTTTTGGCTTGTTAACTTATTAATAGATGTTTCAATCTCTTCACACNCTCGAGAAGAAGTTTTTCCCAGAGCAATCGTTTGACAAAGCTTTTTTCGACCCGGCGGCGGAGGCGGTGCAGCTGCCTAAGAAGGGGAAGAGCACACCTAAGAAGGATGAGGGAGAGAAAAGGGATGCGAGGGCTTTGGTTTTTTTTGACGAAGAGAAGGATAATGGGCAGGAGAAGAAGGATAGGGGTGACAATGTTTCAGAGAAGAAGGTGGAGGAATTTTTCAAGTTCTTGAAGAAGGTTCCGAATGTTCAGAGCCAAAGCGATACTTTTANATGTCTTCACGTAACATGATAACATTGATATGGAAATAATATATTAGTTCATTGTCGCTCATAGGGGCATCGTCATAGACCCCCCACTTGGGATTATAAATTGGGTTGCTCATTATAATATCGCATCCATGGCATTTGTATGGAGGTCAACAAATGTTTGAGCTATTTTTGTAGATCTCTATTAAAGGATTTGGATACTTAATAAAAATTTCTGATTGATTGACAGCAATCAGTTGGTGGATAAACTAAAAGAATTAACAGAGTATGGATGCTCTACATCAATGATTAATATGGGACATACATCAAGTTGGAATTTGATATTGCATATGAATAAATTTGCAAGCACTAATTCATTTGAAATACTTATGGAATTTCAACTTTACCACATGTAGATTTAATTAATCCTTCTGTTTACATTGGGTGACTTTCACAATTATCGCACAGCACATCAATGATTGTATCAGAATACTTGCAGGAAACCTAATGTTAATTATGACTATTAAAAAACTATTACAGATGTAAATATTAAATATATAAAAAAACCAAGCAATAAGTTAAGGGCTCATCAAGTTTCTTATAGAAATCCTTAAAAAACTAACTTCCAAACAATAGGATCACATATACAAAATAATGAGGCGAATGCTTCAAAGTTGAAAATATCAAAACAATATCAGTATTAGTTTCCTTTTTAATGCATGTAAATTAAGTTGGTCATGAAATTTCAACTAAAGTTTTGAATTTTTCTTATGAAAAACTTCTTCAAACTTCAACTGCAACACATCATTTACATAATTTCAAACAATTATACTAACTTGTGCCATAAACTATGGTAGAAGATGAAATCAAGTTCACCATTGATAGTGATTATCAAATATAAGCTATGCACTGGAAAGACTAGCACGTTTGATGGCTCATAGGAATCACTATAGGAAATACAAATTTATGCTTAGTCAACATCAATTATATTATTTGTTGGAGTGGAATTTTTTAAAACCAGGAAAAAATTATGCAAATTTTGGAAGTCTTTAATTGTCAAAAATGTAAAATATATATGTTATGATAAACAACTAAAAATTAACTTCTAATTTCCTGTAGTATTAAAGTTGTACTAAAGTCAGTATATGCATCCTAGGCTATCCGCTATTAGCCTATCATAAGAGTTTAATCTATGCTCAGATCCAATTTAATTTGTACTTGAACTTCAATCTTACTGTTGCCAAGAAGATTTTCAGTCTCAAAATAATTTCTTGTGGTATTCTTCTGGTATGTGTCTCTTGTACGATTCAAGCTCTTCNATATTAACATCTATAGAGAGATATCATTGTAGGAAGGCATTCTAAACATCTAATTGTCATAAAGACCAGCCCACGATTACAACAATGTTGAGAACAAGGGGTATGATGGTGGGGTTGACAAATCGAATGTCGTTGTTGTAAATAGATGATAATTGGTGGAAGCCATTTGGCAAGGAGGAAAACCATGAAATTGCCTAAAATAAATAAAGGTATATTTAGTTTGAAATTTTCATTTGTAACTAACAATTATTTGAGTTGGTTTGGATAGAACAAACTGCCAAAACACATTCCGAGCAAGAGTGCCATGTTTAACAATCGTTTAGGATCGATAAGAGCTTGGACTATAGTGGTTGGCTCAAAGTTAAATATTAGAGATTTTGACAGACAGATTAATTTCTAGAAGGGTTTGCGGATATCATTTTTGGCATCGATAATCCTTTTATTAGTACTGAGCAGTTGGATGGCAATGGAGGAGAATGTAGGCACTGAAGGTTTGTAATAACTAAAAATATTGAGTTCTGGGTAGGGTCTGGTGTTGGTTAGGACTAGTAATGGTAGATTAGAGAGAGGTGGAGAGGATACCACATGATGGCAGAGGAAAAGGTTGAAGGATGGATGGTGTTGTGGGNAATCAGGTGGTTGGGCCATATTAACATCTATAGAGAGATATCATTGTAGGAAGGCATTCTAAACATCTAATTGTCATAAAGACCAGCCCGCGATTACAACAATGTTGAGAACAAGGGGTATGATGGTGGGTATGACAAATCGAATATCGTTGTTGTAAATAGATGATAATTGGTGGAAGCCATTTGGCAAGGAGGAAAACCATGAAATTGCCTAAAATAAATAAAGGTATATTTAGTTATATTTAGTTTGAAATTTTCATTTGTAACTAACAATTATTTGAGTTGGTTTGGATAGAACCAGCTGCCAAAACACATTCCGAGCAAGAGTGCCATATTTATCAATCGTTTAGGATCGATAAGAGCTTGGACTATAGTGGTTGGTNAAGTCTTAACACTAGAGAAAGCAAGAATTGGAGAAAAAACATTAATAAATAAAGTTTTTTACAAACATCGCAACCAAAACATTAGGGTTTGCATATATCACACCCAAAGTTTAGTATTTACATATAAAACGACCAAGATCTATCTAACTACTCAACTTCAACACTTTGTTAATGCACTGTTACTCCAAACAGAGAAACTGTTCTGGAGTTGTTGAACGTCTGCAGTAGGCCTACATGCCTCCCACGTACAAAGAGTTGGGAGAAAGAGACCGGCCGCCCTTTGCCACCGGCAATGATTGGAGTTCCCGCGAGAAGGCTACATCCATGGAAATATCCCGCTCATTGCTAGCAATCATTAATACTCTTGCAATAATTTTTGCGAATAGACCAGAGCAGCCCTCCAACTTATTTCAGAAGGGTGGAAAGATGGTAAAAGGCTTTAAAGATTAATGGAGTACTCAAATATGTTTTACTTCAATCTCTTCACCAAGAAAAAAACTAATTCTCCATAAAAAATGTCATTCACAAGAAAAGAAGTTTGTGAGAGTTTAACTGAAGCATCCTTGGTTAAGCAAAATAAAGAACATGAATTGAAATTATCTTCCGTACTTAATACACAAAGAGCATTATAAAGAGCAATGTTATTAGTAGTAGTAAGAATGATGAAGCAATTGTGAATAATGGCAAGGCCGTTCCATCTTTGATCAAAACACTATTGAAGCCAATGTAGGAGGAATCTAGAGAGAAATTGTTAAGAAATTGTTAAGAAACTATGAGTAATGGAGACAATTTTGGTGGTAAAGTGGGCCCGAGATTGACAAAAAGCAGTGGATCCAAGGAGTGAAATGTGAGGTGGACTCGCTTGTTGAACTGAAACAAAGCAAAAAACCAACTATCACGAAGCAAAAAGCTCTTGTATACCATTTACTTAACAATAACCAAGATATGGAAGTAAAAGAGAATGATCACCTCGAAATTGTGGTGGTTATTTATTGAAGTGGTGGTTGGAGTTGAAGAATGGCTGACAACTTTTATTTTGATTGGTAGAAGAAGCAAATAGGTCTCAGCCCACATTGTTGGTGCGAAACTCCTTAAGTAGAATAAAACTGAACATCAAGGCGTCTTTTTGGTGTAACAGTGGGATAGGTGACCTCCTAGAAATTTGCACCAGAGGGATAGAATCGTGAGGACAATAGACCAAAGAAGACAATATCTAGATGGATTAGAGTTCGGATTGTTACAAATGACATCAAAGCATTACACCAACCTCAAGATGGGAACTAAGTGTCATAAAAAATAAAATGCTACCCAAGATAAGATAAAGTGCTACATGATTNATTTTTAATGGTGTGGATATTGTTTTTCCCATAGTGTTTTCTATTTGAATGAGTACATTCCTTATTAACATAGTGAAAAAGGACTTGATTAGAAACTATAGTTTGTTCAACATTCAGTTTTGGTCGAAAACACTAACTTCAAATATTCAATTTATTCTTTCCTAGNAATAAATGAATTTTTAATGGTGTGGATATTGTTTTTCCCATAGTGTTTTCTATTTGAATGAGTACATTCCTTTTTAATATAGTGAAAAAGGACTTGATTAGAAACTATAGTTTGTTCAACATTTAGTTTTGGTCGAAAACACTAACTTCAAATATTCAATTTATTCTTTCCCACGTATTCTCAAACAAGTTTTTGTTTCGAGCAGCTGAAGTTTTGATGCTAGAAGTTTATTTTTGTTCTTCTATCATTGCTATTTGTTTCTAGAATTTTTGCTTCACTTTTTGCTGAGCTAGTTGCTATACTTATTGACAAATTCTCTTAAATTGTGTAATTTTTTATTGCTCCACTGAGTTTACATTCTTTCTCTTTTAATATAATTGTGTGTGTGGGCTCTAAAAATTCTTGCTCCAGTCTCTCTTAATGAAAGAGTTTTTTTTTTAAATTCTCTAGAGCAACTTTTCAGAAGGTAGATTAAGTTGCAGATAAGATTATCCACTTGAAAATTTTGTCCTGATTAGATTAAGTTTCCAGCAGCGGAGCTGGATGCCGACGCAGAAGCCGCAGATTGCAGCTCGACAAGGTCGACGCTCGACGCAGAAGCTCACGTCGTTGNCACACTTCTCATATTGTAGAACCTATTGTGGGTACTACTGTTCCTTCTGGTTCAGCTCTACCCCATCAGACGAATTATTCGGAGGAATGACAGATTTACAGTTCCAGGAGGAAGAAGAAGAATGAAGATCTACTAGAGCTCAAGAGTCTTATGAAT
Organism: Phalaenopsis hybrid cultivar; assembly: GCA_002079205.1. Taxonomy (NCBI): domain Eukaryota; kingdom Viridiplantae; phylum Streptophyta; class Magnoliopsida; order Asparagales; family Orchidaceae; genus Phalaenopsis; species Phalaenopsis hybrid cultivar. The sequence goes on along the minus strand of JXCR01144096.1, from coordinate 145,003 downwards.
GATACTTTGGTTACTACGGGTAATGGTCAACACCTTATCAATCTGCTAGCTGGTTCACTACCGAGAACTAGAGCCAGAGGCAAGACTAGATTAAGATGACCCACACTTTTTCAGCGCCCGGGTAGTTTTTGGGTTTATTTATATTTTTTTATGTACCCATCTTTTACATTTTTTAGTATGTTGTACCGTGTAGGTTGGGTATTTTGGCCCACCTATACAAACCTGTCTGTATCTTTATCTTTAATATATCAGCCCTTGGGTTTTTTTCATAATATATATATATATATATATATATATATATATATATATATATATATATATATATATATATATATAGACACACACACACACACACACACACACACACACACACACACACACACACGTACATACATATATATAATGTGTATGTGTATTTCAGTTTTTTTATGGGTATACAAGTATTTTAAAGTCTCTTTTTGAGGGAGTTGTATTCCGTATGAGTGGGCTCATTGTACCCACTCACTAGAATCTTTATATCTTTCCTTTTAAATCAATGAATTTGCCTTCTATTAAAAAAAATAGTGTAATTAATTAATTCCGTACCTCTTCTTTTATTTTCTCCTTACTAAGTTTATTATTTGCGCAGCTCAAATTTCACCCCTTTGATCTCGTGCATAGATAATTTCATGTTTCATGATAAAACAGTGGCCCGAGTGATTTGGGCATCTTATTTAGGTGAATTTGATGTTTCAAACACATCTGCGCAACTTCTTTTATGATTGGATGACATTTGAACAAAGTTGATGGTAATTGAAGGGCTTTGCTCTGATTTGCATGACATTGCACTCATAATCTGTCATTTTCATCACGATCGATTGAATGGGTCATATTAGTTGTGAAAGATCTTTCTTAGGAGAACATTGTCACAGTTCGTTTTAAGAACTAGAACCATTTAGGAAATTTTGACGGAGGTTGAAGCATATAAGGGCCAATTTACTTGATGTCACATTCTTCTAGTGCATCTTCATCATCAGACAATTAAATCGGCCATGGAGAGTCCCTCACAATTTCAATGCTTTGAATGCATTGATAAATTTTTCTCTACAATCTATTGATGTTTTAGGTGGTTTTGAGTGATTTTTTCCTTTTCCATTGTGTGACTCGACATACAATATGGATGTCCTTCTTTATTCATTCACTACACTTTGAACTCATTGTTGAAAGTCCATTTTATGGAAGGAATGCTTATATAATTTTGATTGAGGTTGATGCTTCTAGAGCTTGATTTGTGCGATATGTTGATTGCAGTTCATTTTTCTTCACCATTGATGCATTTGACCATTTCACCAGATGGAGCATATAAGAAAGTCAATAAATGCCATGATGTGGTCTAGAGCAGATTTATTTTTTGCAAACCAATCAACCCCCATAGATCTTGAAGAACTTGTATAGATGTCACGCCAAGTGATTTGACTTGACAGATCTTTGAGGATATTCACGGATGTCGATACAAAGTATGAATTTGGGCTTTTTTTGTAGATGATTGTATCACGGAAGATTGGTCCTTGTTTGAGGCTGCATCCTAACTTTGCAGTAACATTGGAGTTTGGCATCCACTTTTTAATAGATAAATCCAAACCAAAGACTAGATGTTAGATTTAAATTTAAATTTTCTCGGCTCAGCTGTAATAACTTGATGAGCCAAATGAGTTTGCAATCATCAATTCATTGCCTTACGTTTGATAGACTCGATAACTATGGTTTCTTTTTGATATTGGAATTTTTTTCTATGCTAGCTTTATGTTTCAATTTACTAAATGAAATAATTGATCAATTTTATTTCTATCATTTATCAATGACATTGAGTTTGCCTTCGACCCTATGCTTGTTAATTTGATGGGCTTGATAAAGGAGTGGATCTGATTTGGGCTTATTAACTTGTTGAAAAATTAGCTTACTTTTTATATAATGCATTTGCTTTGGCAAACTTGATGAAGGATACACGCTGATGGTCTAGTAGTTGAGGCTTGTGATAGGTCAATGGTAAGAAGTTGTGAACCCAGCATTTGGTGCCTTGATGGACTTATTGATGATAGAACTCTCCTTGTTCAATCTTGAGCTTTGTACGAATTTTGGGATAAGTTCTTTGGTCCTATTACTTACCGTTTTGATGACTTGTTGAAAAGAAAGTTTCTTTTGATTTTTGCTTTGTGGTTTTAGCTTGATGATGACGTTGTGCTCAGCTTATTGTTTTCCTGACCGATAATCATCTCTTCGATTTTGTCCTATTCTATTAATTAGTTGAGAAAATCTCTTGGATCTGAATCACTTAAATTTGTCAAATTGAATAAACATGGTGTAGGATTGCCAGTCTATAGATTGACAAAATAGTGACTTTTGCTAGACTTTTGTTGCGGTTTATCGAATGAGAAATTTTGTTAGTTTGAGCTTTATTGAGTAAGACATTTAAAACTTGCTTGAGCCCAAAAACTTGAGCTATAGGAGAACATGTACTTTCTAACTTGACATTTTAAACTTTACAAGTTTAAAAATTCTCTTGTTTCACCTCCAAAATTTTAGTTAGGGAAATGAAACTCTAAAATTTGAAATTATTTTGTTTGAAAATAGATCCACTTTGGCTTAGGTGACATCTCCAACTTGAACAATGTTTTAAAAATCAAATCAGAGCGACTGGTTCAACCGGTTCTACCATGAACAAGCCATACAACAAGTCTAGTTAATCTCAAAAACCTTTTTTGGTTCAAACCGGTGAGAATTAGTGTGAATCGTTGATTCAGTTGATGAATCAGTGCATNGCGGCTGGTTCAACCGGTTCTACCATGAACAAGCCATACAACAAGTCTAGTTAATCTCAAAAACCTTTTTTGATTCAAACCGGTGAGAATTAGTGTGAATCGTTGATTTGATTTGTGAATCAGTGCACCGGTTCTAGTTACGTTGAATCGATCGATCTAAATAATATTTTAGAATTCGTTCTAATTCTCAATACAATGGTGTTAATTTTTTCTATTAAAATTAAATATATAATTAATGTTAAGTTAAACATATAATCATAAATTTAAAAATCTCAAATCTAATTAATTTTAGCTCAATGAAGCTACTATATAGCATATCAACCTCCCAAGTGAATTACAAGTTTAAATTTTCAAAACTTTATTTTTACATGAACAAAACAAGACTANCTAATTAATTTTAGCTCAATGAAGCTACTATATAGCATATCAACCTCCCAAGTGAATTACAAGTTTAAATTTACAGAACTTTATTTTTACATGAACAATACAAGACTCTCCCTTATGACGTGAAACTAAAAATTATGAGTATACTGAAATTGGAGTGGGCTGCAGAAATAAATAATTGGATTTTGAAATATTAAATGGGCTGTGAAATGTGAGAATATTATAAAAACATTTTAATATTTAAATTTTTTATTTCATAAACTTTAAATTGTTAATAATTATTTTGAAGTATATTCTTATTACAAATTGTATTCTTTCTATAAATTATATATATATATATATATATATATATATATATATATATATATATATATATATATATATATATATATATATATATATATATATATATATATATTTTTTATTTTATCTT
>JXCR01144096.1:92759-126720 GCA_002079205.1 Phalaenopsis hybrid cultivar | reverse complement strand
TTTTTTTTTTTTTTTTTTTTTTTGAACGGTAAGGCCAACTCACCTTTAGGGGGTGTCATCACCACCTCCTTAAAATTATGGTACTTCCATTGATTTATAAGGGGGCATGATTATCTAGATATCAACAATTTAGCTACACAAAAACTCTCCTTCATAAACTAGAACAATAGCACGGAAAATCCCTATAATGAATTGAAAGAAAGGCGCAACTTGTCTTGCCTTAAGCTGGACGGGTACTGCTCTGGACTAGGATGGTGTTGCTCTCCCTCATAAAGAGCACTACAACAACATGGGAAATCCCTTCAGAAAAGTACAACCGCAACGTAAAAGAGGAGCCACATTTATCAAACAAACAAGTCAGGGGACTCCACCTTTTTTATTCTAGGAGCCTCATTGATCATATAAACAGGCCAGGGGAGTCTACTTTATTTCTTCTGGGATTTCTTATGGGAGTCTTGTTGATCACACAAGCAGACATGGGACTCGACCTTTTTTCATTTGGGAGCTCTATTGATTACACAAGCAGGCCAGGGGCTCTATCTTTTTCTTCTAGGTGGCCCATTGATCGCACCTGTAGGCTGGAGGACCCCACTTTTTTTTATTATAGAGTCTCTTTGATCGCATAGGTAGGTTGGTGGATTCAAATTTTTATTTCTTATGGGAGCCCTGTTGATTGCACAACAAGGCCGAGGCACTCCACCTTTTTTTTTATTTTAGGAGTCTCATTGATCGCACAAATAGGCAGAAAACTGCACTTTTTTTCTATATTAGGAGTCCTGTTGATCGCACGAGCAGGCCGAAGGACTTAACCTTTTTTCTTCTAGAAGCCCTGTTGATCGCAAAAGTAGGCCAGAGATTCCATCATTTCCATCCACTTTGTGGCCTATTCGTAAGCTTAAAATGAAAAAAAGCAAAAAAAAAAAAAATAACATAATCATATCTAGTATTATTTTGGCCTACAAATCATTGACGTGGCTATCTACAGTCCATTGGATTGTTCTTGCCTTCCTCCATACGATACCACATTTTTCAGATTGTTGACGTGGTAGTCTGTCATCCATGTCGGTGGATTGTCTATGTGGCCCTCAACAATCCATCGAATTACTTATGTCTCTCTTCATTTGATCCCGCATCCTCGAATTGCCCAACGCTATGCCTCCTATCACTAGCACAAATCACCACCACCGGTGGCCTCCACATCAGTCATCGTTGGAGGTTGCCACCTCTGGCCGCCATCATAGGCACGGTTGTTTGCTCAGGCTTAAGATGCCATTGCCTCTGCCAAACTCCAGCAACCGTCGCCAACCACCTTAAGTTGCTAAAAAACTCCAACATCTGTTGTCTCCATTCAACTTTGACACCCACCGTCAACCACCTCCAACATTTGGCCTTTCCCTTCAACCTTCAGTTCCTGCCACTGCAGATTTGGCCAAGCTTCCCATCACCATCGCCCGCTGTCTCTACCTTTGTATGATGCAACTCTGACCACCTCTAGCCCACTCCGATCGTCGGCTACCTCCAGCCAACTACGGGCTCCGTCGTCTTTAGCAACAAAAATAATTAATTTTTTTTGAAGGCTAAGAGATTCAAATCATTGACCTCACATAAGTAAAATCAATGAGTTTTCAACCGGACAAAACATAATTCCTTAATGAATATACACAACAATATATATATTTAAAATTTAAATAAAAATCTTATAAAGCTTTGCTTTAGCAAACCTACTATTAAACTAACTAGATTGATGAGGCAGACATAATGATATTAAAAGTTATCCAATTTGAGTCAATTCGAGTCTAGATCAAGCTATTAAACTAACTAGATTTATGATACAGACATAATGATATTAAAAGTTATCCAATTTGAGTTAAATAACATTTAGAAGTTTTCAACGTGTAATTGGAAGGTCAAATAAATTTCAAATTTGATTCTATTATTATCAAATCTATCGCCTATAATTCTAACGAGCCAAATATTACTTAATTATGATATCATCATGACACCAAATATTTAACTAAACACTGTCCAATCAAGGGAATCACTACAGGCCTCTGATGGAATGGTATAAATTCCTTCTTTATTTATAGAGAGGCCTCTTATGAAGTCTATAAATAGAGCCTACACCACTCTAAAGAGGAGAGCTCCACCTTGAACCAAAGGAAATGTTGATCCGAAAGAAGGACCTGAAGCAGAGCGTCATTTCTACATTGAAGGTTTGTCAAATGTTTCTCATTTTTATAACCGCCGCCCACTGTTGCTTAATGTATATTAACCACTCTCGACCACCGTTGGACCCCTAACTTGTTGCAATGAAAGACCTTGCAGAATCACAATATGAGTTAAGGAATCTCAACAAACATTGCACAACAATGAGGTATCTTCTAGTACAACACACCTCAAAGATTATGGAATAATGCACCTCGGCTATGGTGCAACGAAGCACCTTGATTATGGTGTAACAATACATCTCACATACGGTGCAATGTCATCTTCTGAAGACAATGTGATAATACACCCATGAGAGAGTAGCTTTTTCCCAGACTCCTAAAGCTCCCGACATCGATCTTTGTGGCCTGCAGATGTTGCATAGCTCACCACTACGACCTAGATGACCAACAATGACCTACATGGTCAATAGCTCGTGCAACTCTCAACTCCAACCTCTGCGACATACGTGGTTCACAACTTATGCAGCTCCCTGACATTGACCCTATGACCTACAAACATCGTCACAACTCACTACTATAGCCTTTATGACCAACTAAAACCCAAGTGGCATATAACTCATGCAACTCCCGACTCTGGTCAATGTGGCTTACCACCAGCGCAGCTCTCGACTCCAGCTCTTGCGACCTGTAGACGTCATCACAACTCATTGCTACTAACTATGTGACCAATTACGACCATGCGACTTACAACTTGTGCAACTCATGACTTTCAACCCTTGTGACTTGTAGACGTCATCACAACTCATCATTACAACCTATATGACCAATTATAGCTTAAGTAACTTACAATCATTCATGACTAAAAACTACCTCCATAGCAATCAACTATGGCCCATGCAACCTGCTATCAATGAGAACTACATTCATTATAACCAGACTATGATTATTATCAATGGATTACTATTATACCTCTACAATAATCAACTTTGTAACTTCATATTCTCCAATTCATAAGAAGAGTAGACCTTTATACTCATTATTCACAGTGAATTACATCAACTGAGTTAGTCTCTGTGATTTTTCCCCTTTTTCAAAGTTTTGCACATAAAAATTGAGGTGTCTCATTCTGCTAAGTTCTCTTTAATTAATTGAGTGTATTTTTGATTTTCATGCAACATTAAGAAGATACTACTTTCAAATGCAATACTATAGCAGTTATATAATTCATGGTTTGGTAGAATCCACAAATTAAAACAAAAAGTTGATCCATTTTGTTCCGAATCATTAATCAAGCCGAGACCAATTTATCAAAATCGTCACAAAAAAAAGGCGCCATGATCCGCATACAATGAATACAAACTGCTCTGTACTTAGCTCGGGATAGGCCCTCGATGAAGGGATAATAACAGCTGCATCAGACGAAGTTATCCAAGTTAAATAAATGCATCCGCAATGGCATTCTTGTCATTCATTCAAAAGAGTGAGCTTTCACTCTTCGGGCCGAGCAGAGCTGAAGCGGTCTGTATCAAAGATCGCTGTTTGTTTGTAAATTGCAAGAGAAGTGTGGTTCACTCCTTTCATCTGAGAAACCATTTCAGGTTCCCTCTCATTGTAGCTTTGCTTTCAAGCTTTTAGCGGCGAAGGGGACACATATGCTTCTGATCTCATCCTCTTCTAGCTTGCTCGCCGTTTTCGATGTGTCTCTAGATCCCGACTCCATTCTTTTTTGTCTTCTTCATGGTGGAGGAGTTTGTAGCTCTGGCTTGGAAGCCATATAACTGCTCCGTCGCTTCTTCTTATCCCCGTTACTAAGTCAAGATCGGGATAAAAGATGGAAATGTGGCACATTCCTTACCGATTTGAAGCTCGCTTTCCAGATCTGCGGTGCAAGAACTTTTTCTGAAACGAAAGAAGGTAGTTTGAAGTGGTTGTTGATCAGTTGGTAGGTTTAGGTTTAGGCGTACTGTTCTCGCGGTCATTTTGCGTGTTCCTGTGGGTTTTTCTGAGGTTGTGTGGGGAATGGATCGAAGTTTTAGGGCACCGGAGCTGAGGGGAAGGACTCTGGCATCAGTGATGAAGGATAAGGAAGAGGATCTTGTCCTTTTCATGGAGATGAGGAAGCGCGACAAGGAGCGGAACAATCTTCTGCTCCAGAACTCAGATGAACTCGATCAACCGTTAGGTATTGCTTCTGTCTCGTACATGTAAAGCATTTGCTTTCATCTGGTTTCCCTTAGCATTGATGGTTAACTGTAGAGAAGTTTGGTATCTCCTATTTCTGATAATCTTTCTGATTTGTAGAGTCGCATCATGGGGGATCTCCATTATTCAAGATTGTGCCTTCAGCTGTAAGGAAAACAGGGATGGATGATTTTCTGAACTCCGACAATGAGAAGAACGATTATGACTGGTGATTCAACTAAATGATCTCCATTTCTATTTTCATGCAAATGAGCTAGTTTAGGTGTGTGAAGAATGGCATACAATTTTCAATCCAAATTACTGTTTGCATGTGTTCTTTGTGTGCTTTGCTCTTTATTTTGTTTTTTATTTTTTGTTTATGCCCTGCTACTTACAGGTGTTGGTTGACACACTCGAATTTTTTTTTAGTCAAGCTCAGGCTTTTGTCATGAATCTCTTATGGTTCGGATTGTGACAATAGTCTGTCTTCTTTATTTCACGGTTTTCATTAATTTGCCTTTTCTTCTGAACCTTTTTGATGTATGAGAGCGGCATTAGGGTGCAAATGAGCAGAGCAGGCTCGATCACGAGCTCACGGGCCGAGCTTATTGAGCCACAAGCTCTCGCTCGTCCCATCTCAGCTCATTCACGCGTGAGCTGGCTCGATTGCCCTATCTCTAGTTATTTTGATGCATTTTCCGGTGAGCTCCCACTATCCCCTTGACCTCCTCTTGCCACCAATACCTTCTTGGGTGAGCTCCCATAAAAAAATTGTGTTTTTAGTTCTAGCTCTCGAGCCGTCTAATACCAGTACGAGCTGCCATTCGAGCTCGACTTGAGCTCACAATTTGCCAGACAAGCCGAGCTTGAGCATGGCGTGGCTCGAGCTTGACTCGACTCGTTTGCACCCCTAAGTGGCAGTATCTTACTCTTCCCATTGTTGTACGCGGTGCGCCTATGCCTGAGTAAAAGCTGCAGAAGAAAGAAAAAAAAAGGAGTTCTGTACAAATTTGCTAATCCAACACAACTGTGAACTCTCTAGTAAACTATTTCTATAGGCCTAAATTGTTAAGATGGCCTAGTTTCTGTTCCAGTATGATGGAAACACTGAATCTTTATTCTTTGAAATACATTGTTTCTTTGACAATGAGGTCTAGTAAAGTATTTTCCTGCTGTAATTTTGTATTGCTATATAGAGTAATTTATTCCATTTCAATGCATTTAAGTTCTTAAATATCTTAATTATATTCATTTTGGTTGTATGCCTTTTTTTTAACCATCCATTTTAATGTCTTAGTTTATCAAAACTTAACATTTTTGGACCATCTGTTATGTCTCCTTTTTGGAATTGATTGAAGTTGGTCTCAGGAGTTTTTAGTTGAGAGGATAATTTTTATCATTGAATCTGAGAAATTGCATAAAAGGCCCTTTTTAGTGACTATTGATCCTCTATAGTTTTGAGTGATGTATCGACAATTGAAAAGGGTGTCGGGATCTCCTATAAAGTTATGAAAGGGTTGGGGAATAGTGATGAGATCTGATCAAAACTCATCCACACTAGCAATTTTAGGGGGCGTTTACATGCATATCACTCAGTCCGTATGTAATTACGTATCTCACACCAAAACTTTCTTATTTACACGCATAACACTCAAATCTTTAATATCACATCAAAAATAGCATTTTTATCACTTTTTAAAAGTTAAATATGCATTTTCATGCATATGAAAGTTTAGGTGTGGGACATTTGAAGGCATAAGAATTGCGTTCTACGTATGTAAATTTTTAAAATTGCAACATCAACCTTGCTTACCGCGGTTTCTTTCAATTTCAAATGGGTGAGATAACAGAAGGGCCTAAAAAACTAGGACTTGATAAATTGAGTGGTACTAATATGGACACACCAAAGTAGCTTTTGTAATCACTTTTAGACCTTTTTTTCTATGAACACTCCAAGATGCAAACACTTGATGAATTACATGGTAAATAATTGGTTGTTTCATTTCATGTATTAATTGTAGCTTGTTAACAATTATTTTTTCAGGCTTCTCACACCGCCCGGTACCCCACTCTTTCCATCTCTGGAAAAGGAGTCTCACCGATCTCCTATAAGACATCTTTCTACTCCAAAAGGCCCCCCTGTTCTTATGAAATCTAGAGTAAGTGATAAAAATCTTATGAAAATCTCTTTTAATGTTTCTTATTAAACCTTACTTTATTACAAGCCGTGATGTTGATATTTGCAGCATTTATCTAAGTTGATAGCTTTTGTAAACAACTATTTTTAATGACTTCCATAGCACACTGGCTTTTGTATTCTTTACCTTATTGTGAATCTTTTGTTTCCTTGTCCCTACTAGTTAAAATGTTGGAGCTACATTGATTGGTAGCCTGACATGAGATAACATGAATGCAGTATCAAGATTTAGGGGAACAATATGTACCCTTTGAAATTAGTCAAGTGTAGGTGCTGGAATTTAAGTTCTATTATAATAAATCTTGAAAATGAAGATGATGATTCCATGCAAAAGAAAAAAAAAATGAAGATAGATGGATATTAATCTAGTGATAGAGAGAGAGAGAGAGCATGATAATATTAGCTTTAGATTTAATGTTGCAAACTTAGATCGTACTTGTTTGCAATAAACTATTTGGTAAATCGTTGAACTTATAATGCAATGAAATTTTAAGATTTATTGTTTTTGTTTTACCCAACATAACTTAAAGGACTTGCTAAATAGATTATTGTTTGCAATAATACTTGAGTAATTTACATGATTTGTTCACATGATCTTCAAATCACAATGGAGAAATATTAATTAATGCTCCATGCTCATCAATTATTTAAAATAAATGTTTCCAATTCATTATCATCTAGCTTAATTATATCATTGATTTGATTGAAAACTAGGTTTATAGATTCTCTTATTTTATTTCCTAGAAACAATGACTATTTGCATTGTTTGCAATTATAATTTTGCAATTCATTGCATTTTGATGCTTTCACTAAGGAATTCTTTACTTAATCTATTGTTTTATCATCATTTTCATGACATTTTCAAGTTTTTTTAAACTCATGCAATTTCTATATCACACTCCCAGTTGGCGAATCCTCCTGATCCTTCTTCAAGAAGCACTACAGCTTCCACGCAACTGATGAACTCTTCTCTTTTGGGAATGAGAAGACCCTCATCTTCTGGAGGATCTAGTGTCACTTCTTCTAGGCCTCTGACTCCTAATGGCCGGCCTTCATTGCCGATAGTATCCAAACCATCCAGATCTTCAACTCCTACTTCTCGTCCTACAGTATCCACGAGATTAGCGGCTCCCCCGCCTAGATCATCCTCACCTGCTAGGTCTTCTACACCAGCATCAAGATCATCTCTACCACCAGCCAGCAAGCCTTCATCCAGGTCAGCTACCCCAACTAGAAGGCCTTCTACGCCGTCTAACTTACCTGCTAGTTCTGCTCCGCCAGGCCGGTCTACATCTGCCACTAGGTCTGGTACCGCCACGAGTTCTGTAGCAAGGTCAAGTTCTTCAACAACTACTTCAAAATCTCAACCAGCAATGCCTATTACTCGGTCCATATCCACAACTTCTAAAACTGCGGCTCCATCTCGAGGAACTTCTCCAACTGTAAGGTCTAGACCCTGGAAACCTTCTGAAATGCCTGGTTATTCTCTCGACGCACCTCCAAATTTGAGAACATCATTACCCGAGAGACCGTCTTCTGCTTCCAGGGGCAGACCAGGACCGCCCAGCTCCAGATCATCTTCAGTGGAGAATCGGCCAAGTACAAGACCCAGGCAACAGTCTTGCTCCCCTTTGCGAGGAAGGGCTCCTAATGGAAATTTCGGTGGTGGTGGTGGTAGCAGCAGCTCCGTTCCAGCATTAAACAGATCACGGTTGAACAACACCGACAACGAGAGTCCAGTTGTCATAGGAACCAAGATGGTTGAGCGGGTGGTGAGTTCGAGAAGACTGGCACCTCCAAAGAACGATGAGCTGCATTCCACCATTAATTCCTCGGGTAAATCCACAGTGACACCAGAAAGTGCTGGTTTTNCTCATGCAAATGATGAAACAAAAGCATGCATGTGCAACAAGGTGCACCTCATGATTGTGTGCCTCAAACAAATGATGAGACATAAGCCTCAAGATACTACACATGTCGCAGGCTGAGATAGGCCTCGAGGAGAATCTTAAATTGGACAATTTTAAATAATCATTGTGAAGCAAGATAAATAGTGAACATTTTTTACGGCTAAAAATGACCGATAGTTGACAGTTGCACAAGGTCAATTGCTTGATCTAAGAGGTAGGGTGAGCAAAGTCATAGAAGGCAACAAGCAGTCATCAATTTGACTTGAGAATTATGGAGTAGTTATGAACCCAAAAGGTTGAATATTTAGTGATCGAAACAATAAAGCAGTTAAGCAATATTATTTTAAGTGGAAATAACAATAAAGGATTTGGGAGAGAGGAGTTTGAGAACCAGAGTGAGGAACCTTGGAAATTTTCATGCATAGGTTTAAAGCACCGAAGTGTTGTGTAAGTGTGTATGCAAATATAAAAGTTTNTTTCTAGAGAGCACTGACGATGATGTCAATTAATTAGGTGGGAGAGACGTGAAGCCCCTTAAATAGAATGAAGTTGAACTCTTAAACATCAGAGCTACTTTTGATATAACGGTTTGAGTTTTGATAGGAACTCCAAATTACCTTTTTGTAGATTCTTGTTGATCTTGTTCCTTCGTAAAAAAGTGAATATTAAGATTTTTCATTCGTAATTATGCTATAAAATTTCATTTGCATCATTTACAAACCATTCATCTTTTGAAGGTCATCAAATGTATATCATCAATCAAAATTCTCATGCAAATGATGAAACAAAAGCATGCATGTGCAACAAGGTGCACCTCATGATTGTGTGCCTCAAACAAACGATGAGACATAAGCCTCAAGATACTACACATGTCGCAGGCTGAGATAGGCCTCAAGGAGAATCTTAAATTGGACAATTTTAAATAATCATTGTGAAGCAAGATAAATAGTGAAGATTTATGACGGCTAAAAATGACTCTGAAGTGACCGACAGTTGCACAAGGTCAATTGCTTGATCTAAGAGGTAGGGTGAGCAAAGTCATAGAAGGCAACAAGCAGTCATCAATTTGACTTGAGAATTATGGAGTAGTTATGAACCCAAAAGGTTGAATATTTAGTGATCGAAACAATAAAGCAGTTAAGCAATATTATTTAAGTGGAAATAACAATAAAGGATTTGAGAGAGAGGAGTTTGAGAACCAGAGTGATGAACCTTGGAAATTTTCATGCATAGGTTTAAAGCACCGAAGTGCTGTGTAAGTGTGTATGCAAATATGAAAGTTTAGGTGTGAGATATGCAAATACATAAAATTGTGTGCTGTGTATGTAAATTTCCCAATAAGAAACTATATTTATATCATTTTTATTGGATTGGTTCTATTTAAACAAAAGATTGTAGAAATGTTTAAGCTGTAACTAGCTAGCAATAATTCATGACACTAGCAACAACTCATGAGTCATGACTAGCACCACAGCTCAATAATACTAGCTAAAAATAAAGCTTTAATGTCCAGTTTATATTTACATCTAATGATTAGCTAATAAGATCCAAAATAGGAAATAATACAATTGTCGAAGTTTTCAAAGATATAATTAGCACCAAAATTTAGTTATTAGAATTTATTAATCATGTAAACACACATTTCGTTATATATAATCAGACTGCCAATATTAATATCAAACATCATAACCTTTTCTCAAAAATACTTAAAAAGTGATATGATTTCGATCTTCACGCCAACAAAACTACAATTCTTTAACATTTAAAGAAACCAGATGAGCCCTAAGCAAACAAAAAAGCGAGCATTTTGCTTTTAAGGAAGCCATTACCTTATAAACGAGAGAATTGAGCAAAAATCTAGCCGGAACGAAACCCAGGGCAAAAAAAATTGCAACGAACAAATGTGCGGCCTCCGGCGCATTGCCAACATTCTCGATCAGACCCATCTCGTCGGCCAGATCAGCGGCAACAACTCCGAAAGGGTACGTCAATAGATTAACTGAAGAATATCGTTAGGTGCCCGATGGGCACAATGAGAGGATGAGCGCCTCCGCATCCAAATCAAAGTTGCGGGGACAGAGGAAGAACGTGAAGAGGCGATGTATGGGGAGGAGATTGGATCTCGGTATCAGAGAGAATGTCGGGGGTGGTGTTGTTTGGTTTTTGATGGAATTGAGGTGAGCCGAAAAGAAGGGGAGAAATGGGGAGCAGACTCCCGCCTTGCTCTCGCTCTCCCTCCTTTTACGCCATGCTGGCCAACTCGAATGGTATGGATGATAGTGCTATTTGCCAAAAGGACTTGGCTAGCATGCCATCATGGAGCTTCCGGGCTGCGGCGGGGTCCTCTTCGCATTTAATGGCTGGTTCTTTTTTCCATATTAAAAAGGAATAGTATCTAACATTTAAAATTATTTATTGATGGAGATAAAAATCTATCATTTTTTTAAGATACTTAAGGCTGCTCTAAATACTGGCTTCTAGTGAAGAGATGATTGTCATGTTGCTTTTGAGTAAGGTGAACGAGCCAAACCCAAAAAGATTTTTGGTCGTTCGTGTTCGGCTCATTTTGACTCGAAATTGGGCATATGCTTATCAATTGTAAGTCTCCCCCCGAGTGTAGGGTGTGATACTCGAATTCTTAGGTGCATGAGAGATGGTCGGGGCTCGTATAATAGCCTCTGACCATTCTTTTTTGAATATATATTGATGAGTAGTATTTTTAAAAAAAATTTGATTGATTGTATGGTCACAAATAATTATAATCAAATAAAAATATTAATTAAGAAAATAGAATAAAAATGATTAAATTAGATTCAGATGATGTTTTAATATAAATAATAATTTTTAAATTTTGTTCCAATCTTTGACATCTTATGGCTGCGCGATTAGAGTTGTCAAAACGACTCTTTCTTCGTGAACAGTTTGTGTTCCGTTCGTTGAGCAATCGATTCGAACACGAACACATTTTTTAGCTTGAAATATAAATAAGTCAAACGCAAGCTAAGCTTAGTGTCACTCGTGTTCGGCTCGTTTACACCCTTAAGTAATTAAAGACATACTTGGTCTCACTACCCTTTTATTTGAAACCAGCCTTAGGAAATATGTTATATATAAACCGCATTATTTTTTTATCAAATGATAAGCTCTAACATAGTGATGGGAGAAAATATTGCTAATAACTCATATAATATGTTAGTAAGATTCTCTCAATCACAAAAACTTGCTACTTGTTGATGAACAAGACTGCATTGACTCATGTATTCTCAACACGAAGGATGTGTCCATATTTTAAGGCTTGCATTATTGGTGTTCACACACATCTCCTTTAAAGTTTATCTTATAAAGACCATAGGTATATGAAATGTTGATCAAATGTTCAGTGGAATTGTGAGAGTTTGATATTGAACACCTACCTCGATTAGACATTAAATCACAACGAGCAATCTCTTTCCCCTCTAGTATCACCTCAATGGACATTTTATGTCAAATAGAGCTTTTAGAAGTTCTAGAGCATGTTTTGAACTATTACTAATATCTCGATTCAAGACATATTGGAGCATAGACTCCGCTTATAATTTCCAGCATCCAACAACATCGAGTATGAAGCCTTTGTTGTTAGGCTAAAGCTTGTCATTGATTGTGAAGTACAAAACTTAGTTGTCTATACTGACTCCCAACTTCTAGTTTCCCAAGTAAAGGAAGACTACGACGCTCATAGCTCGCAGCTGGCACAATATCTCGACCTAATGAAGAAACTTCTCATGAGAACCAGAAGATAAAAATTCATTCATATAATCCAGGAGCAGAATACTCAAGTTGATGCTCTCTTCGAACTTACAACTTCAATGATGGGAGATATCCTCAAAAGTAGGTGCATCAAATAAGTACATTTCCCCAACAATTCTAAGGCACGTGGGAGATATCTTCAAAAGAATCTTCTTGGATTGACCCCATCATTTCTTTCTTTCGGGGTGAGACATTACCAGATGATGAAACCACTTTTTTTTGCTTCCGACGATGAGTTAGAAACTTCATTATCATTAGGGGTGAATTATACCAGAGGGCGTTTGTTAGTGCATACCTTATACCAGAGGTCTTCTATTGGAAGTGAAGTCTCATTCACCATTATCTTCAAGTTTGAGATGTCGAGCTTATACAACATCCAACTGGTGAATAAAACCTCATTTGCACCTCTTAAAGAAGCATTCTTTGACATGGGGGGGGGGACAACTTTAATTACATTCTTAATAGGTCATTCACGTCAACTCCCTATACACAATTGTAGTGGGGTAGACTTCTTACATCTTATGAGACATAAAATCTATGATTACTTCTTTCAAACCGGGGACAACCTTCACTGCAGTCTTGAGAGATTATTCACATTAATGTGTTGGGAAACACTATGGTGGGTAGTCATCTCGCATTTTATTAAGGCATCCAATCCTCAAGATTCACTTCCATACTAGATGAATTCACCAATAATGACTCCTCATCTTGCCCCTACCAAACTAGAGTTCTTGCTCAAGTGGACTAATCTGATTTTTTCATGGTTTGATACACATGTTGCTTTATATGCTCGAAAAACCCCTCAATAGGAGATAATAAATTCAAAAGTAACAACTAGTTAGCTGCAAAACATTATTCTTGAGTATGATCACAACCATATTTTAAGAAAAAGTACGATACATTTTGATCTACACCCCAGTCTCTAAACATGTAAAAAAATTTTCTTACACTACATTCTCGGCTTAATCGCTTCTGAAGGGACTCGATTCAACAATTTCTATCCCTTGCTACAATTTTCAAGCATGGGCTTCAACTAATAATCTCAGATGGGTCAATAATTTTTTGTGGTTTCTCTTCAACTTTTTTTTGTCATAGGCTACCAAGTTGACAAACTTTGACCAACAGCATAAGAAAAGTTGAGCATTTACAATGGCATGCAAGATCTTCACCTATACCACTAGAATATAAACCTAAAAGCAAAGTCTAGATAGGAAGCTAATCTTGGATACATTCTCACTGGAAAGACTCCTTTAAGGAAAAGTTATAGACAAGGCCTTCATCCATCCTAAGAAGTACAACTATAAGGAAAGATTCGATGGGAAGACGCCATACCCTTAGAAGTCGAGCCAAAGAGGCAAGACTCGATGAAAAGCTATGATACCCTTAAAATACAAGCATGGGAGAATAGTCTTGATGGAAGCTACCATGTCCCTAGAAGACAAGTTTGTGAGGAAAGTGTCGTTGGGAAGTTAGCAGGGAACAATATACTCATCAGAAAGACTCCCTGAGAGCATGTGCTTGATAGGATCTCAACTTAAAGAACTTGGAAGGCTAAAAGCCTCTGAAGACATGAGTACATTAAAGATCTCAAAATATTATAAGCTCGAGAAGGCATAGGTGCATTACAAGCCCCAAAAGCATAAGCTTAAAAAACACAAGGCTAAAAAGGTACAAACTATGAAAGCACAAATCTCAGAAGGTACAAGCTACAATTAATACATAATTTTTCTTTATACATATCATATGTGCAAGCTTTGATTGCAGACTTCTACACATTTGAGAAGTGAAAGAGTCTCAGAAGGCATAAACCTGAAAAGAACTTGATCACTATATACGTGCTCATGAGATGGATACAACAACATATAAGTGGAGGAGAAATAACTTAGAAGTCAGGGGACATCTTTCTAGGAGTTGGGAAACAACACCTCAGAAGTGGAGTAAAAACATCCCAAACAAGGGGCAACCACAACTCATAAGAAAATACAAAAGCAAGACAGAAGCAACATTGATATTTTTATGACGTCAATCNAACATATAAGTGGAGGAGAAATAACTTAGAAGTCAGGGGACATCTTTCTAGGAGTTGGGAAACAACACCTCATAAGTGGAGTAAAAACATCCCAAACAAGGGGCAACCACAACTCATAAGAAAATATTAAAGCAAGTCAGAAGCAACATTGATATTTTTATGACGTCAATTATAAGAAAAATTGTATAAACAAACACATTATCACTGTGTACAAATGTCATATAGAGATTGAAAAGATACAAGTCAACAAAAGCAAATATATTAATCAACTACAACATCCCCTTATTATTATAAGGTATGTAGCTTCATATTNAGATTGAAAAGATACAAGTCAACAAAAGCAAAGATATTAATCAACTACAACATCCCCTTATTATTATAAGGTATGTAGCTTCATATCCTTGTTTTCAAACTACAACATTCTGACTTGAAAAACCTTCAAATTCTCTACACTTTAATCAATGATTCATGTGATCTCTAATGAAGTGGTCGATCTTTACTTGCTCTATTTTTCATGCCCTCGAAGAAAGGGTGAGCTCCTCTCTTTTTTTTTTTTTTTGAACGGTAAGGCCAACTCACCTTTAGGGGGGTGTCATCACCACCTCCTTAAAATTATGGTACTTCCATTGATTTATAGGGGGGCATGATTATCTAGATATCGACAGTTTAGCTACACAAAAACTCTCCTTCATTAATCAAAACAGTAGCACGAAAAATCCCTATAATGAATTGAAAGAAAGGGGCAACTTGTCTTGCCTTAAGCTGGACGGGTACTGCTCTGGACTAGGATGGTGTTGCTCTCCCCCATAAAGCATTACAATAACATGGGAAATCCCTTTAGAAAGTACAACCGCAACGTGAAAGAGGAGCCACATTTATCAAACAAACAAGTCAGGGGACTCCACCTTTTTTATTCTAGGAGCCTCGTTGATCATATAAACAAGCCAGGGACTCTACTTTATTTCTTCTAGGATTTCTTATGGGAGCCGTGTTGATCACACAAGCAGACAGAGGACTCCACCTTTTTTCCTTTGGGAGCTCTATTGATTACACAAGTAAGCCAAGGGCTCTATCTTTTTCTTCTTGGAGGCCCATTGATAGCACCAGTAGGCTCGAGGACCCCACATTTTTAATTACTGAGTCTCCTTAAATCGGATAGGTAGGTCGGTGGATTCAAATTTTTTTTTCTTCTGGGAGCCCTCTTGATTGCACAACCAAGCTATGTACTCCACCTTNCTTGGAGGCCCATTGATAGCACCAGTAGGCTCGAGGACCCCACATTTTTAATTACTGAGTCTCCTTAAATCGCATAGGTAGGTCGGTGGATTCAAATTTTTTTTCTTCTGGGAGCCCTCTTGATTGCACAACCAGGCTATGTACTCCACCTTTTTTTTATTTTAGGAGTCTCATTGATTGCACAAATAGGCAGAAAATTGCACTTTTGTTCTTTTGTAAGAGTTCTGTTGATCGCACGAGCAGGCCGAAGTACTCCACCTTTTTTCTTCTAGAAGCTCTGTTGATCGCAAAAGTAGGTCAGATATTCCATTATTTCCATCCACTTTCTGGTCTATTCGTAGGCTTAAAATGAAAAAAAAAACAAAACATAAACATATCTAGTATTATTTTGACCTACAAATCATTGATGTGGCTATCTACAATCCATTGGATTGTTCTTGCCTTCCTCCATACGATACCACATTTTTTAGATTGTTGACATGATTGTATGTCATCCATGTCGGTGGATTGTCTATGTGGCCCTCGACAATCCATCGAATTACTTATGTCTCTCTTCATTTGATCCTGCATCCTCAAATTGCCCAACGCTATGCCCTCCTATCACTAGCACAAATCACCACCACCGGTGGCCTCCACATCAGCCATCGTTGGCGGTCGCCACCTTTGGCAGCCATCATAGGCACGGTTGTCTGCTCAAGCTTAAGCTGCCATTGCCTCTGCCCAACTCCAGCAACCGTCGCCAACCACCTTAAGTTGCTAAAAAACTCCAACATCTGCTATCTCCATTCAACTTTGACACCCACCGTCAACCACCTCCAACATTTGGCCTTTCCCTTCAACCTTCGGTTCCTGCCACTGTAGCTTTGGCCAATGCTTCCCATCACCATCGCTCGCTGTCTCTACCTTTGTCCGATGCAACTCTGACCACCTCTAGCCAACTTCAGCCATCGACTACCTCCAACCAACTACGGGCTCCGTCGTCTTTAGCAAAAAAAATAATTAAANCACCACCGGTGGCCTCCACATCAGCCATCGTTGGCGGTCGCCACCTTTGGCAGCCATCATAGGCACGGTTGTTTGCTCAAGCTTAAGCTGCCATTGCCTCTGCCCAACTCCAGCAACCGTCGCCAACCACCTTAAGTTGCTAAAAAACTCCAACATCTGCTATCTCCATTCAACTTTGACACCCACCGTCAACCACCTCCAACATTTGGCCTTTCCCTTCAACCTTCGGTTCCTGCCACTGTAGCTTTGGCCAATGCTTCCCATCACCATCGCTCGCTGTCTCTACCTTTGTCCGATGCAACTCTGACCACCTCTAGCCAACTTCAGCCATCGACTACCTCCAACCAACTACGGGCTCCGTCGTCTTTAGCAAAAAAAATAATTAAATTTTTTTGAAGGCTAAGAGATTCAAATCATTGACCTCACATAAGTAAAATCAATGAGTTTTCAACAGGATAAAACATAATTCCTTAATTAATATACACAATAATATATATACCACTCTAAAGAGAGCTCGACCTTGAACCAAAGGAAACGTCGATCCGAAAGAAGGACCTGCAGCAGAGCGTCATTTCTACATCGAAGGTTTGTCAAATGTTTTTTGCTTATACAACCGCCACCCACTGTTGCCTAATGTCTATTAACCACTCTCGACCACCTTTGGACCCCTGACTTATTGCAATGAAATCCCTTGCAGAATCACGATATGAGTTAAGGCATCTCAACAAACATTGTAGAACAATGAGGTATCTTCTAGTGCAACACACCTCAAAAACTGTGGAATAATGCACCTCAACTATGGTGCAAAGAAGCACCTTGATTATGGTGTAACAATACATCCCACATACGGTGCAATGTCATCTTCTGAAGACAATGTAATAATACACCCATGAGAGAGTGACTTTTTCTAGACTCCTAAAGCTCCCGACATCGATCTTTGCGGCCTGCAGATGTTGCATAGCTCACCACTACGACCTAGATGACCAACAATGGCCTACATGGTCAATAGCTCATGCAACTCTCAACTCTGACCTCTACGACATATGTGGTTCACAACTTATACAACTCCCTGACCCTGACCCTATGACCTACAAACATCGTCACAACTCACCACTATAGCCTTTATGACTAACTAAAACCCAAGTGACATACAATTCATGCAACTCTCGACTCTAGTCCATGTGACTTACCATTAGTGCAACTCTCGACTCCAGCTCTTGCGACCTGTAGACGTCATCACAACTCACAGCTATGAACTATGTGACCGACTACGACCTATGTAGCTTACAACTTGTGCAACTCACGACTTTCAACCCTCGTGACTTGTAGATGTCATCACAACTCATCATTACAACCTAGATGACCAATTATAACATTAGTAACTTACAATCATTCATGACTCAATACTACCTCCATAGCAATCAACTATGACCCCTGCAACCTGCTATCAATGAGAACTACATTCATTATAGCCAGACTATGATTATTATCAATGAATTACTATTGAACCTCTACAATAATAAACTTTGTAACTACATCTTCTTCAATTCATAAGAAGAGCAGACTTGTATACTCACTATTCATAGTAGATTGCATCAACTGAGTTAGACTATGTGACTTTTACCATTTTTCAAGGTTTTGCACATAAAAATTGAGGTGTCTCATTCTGCTAACTTCTCTTTAATTAATTAAGCGTATGTTTGATTTTCATGCAACATTAAGAAGATATTACTTTCAAATGCAATTCTATAGCAGTTATATAATTCATGGTTTGGTAGAATCCACAAATTAAAACAAAAAGTTGATCCATTTTGTTCCGAATCATTAATCAAGCCGAGACCAATTTATCAAAATCGTCACAAAAAAAAGGCGCCTTGATGCGCATACAATGAATACAAACTGCTCTGTACTTAGCTCGGGATAGGCCCACGATGAAGGGATAATAACAGCTGCATCAGACGAAGTTATCCAAGTTAAATAAATGCATCCGCAATGGCATTCTTGTCATTCATTCAAAAGAGTGAGCTTTCACTCTTCGGGCCGAGCAGAGCTGAAGCGGTCTGTATCAAAGATCGCTGTTTGTTTGTAAATTGCAAGAGAAGTGTGGTTCACTCCTTTCATCTGAGAAACCATTTCAGGTTCCCTCTCATTGTAGCTTTGCTTTCAAGCTTTTAGCGGCGAAGGGGACACATATGCTTCTGATCTCATCCTCTTCTAGCTTGCTCGCCGTTTTCGATGTGTATCTAGATCCCGACTCCATTCTTTTTTCTCTTCTTCATGGTGGAGGAGTTTGTTGCTCTGGCTTGGAAGCCATATAACTGCTCCGTCGCTTCATCTTATCCCCGTTACTAAGTCAAGATCGGGATAAAAGATGGAAATGTGGCACATTCCTTACCGATTTGAAGCTCGCTTTCCAGATCTGCGGTGCAAGAACTTTTTCTGAAACGAAAGAAGGTAGTTTGAAGTGGTTGTTGATCAGTTGGTAGGTTTAGGTTTAGGCGTACTGTTCTCGCGGTCATTTTGCGTGTTCCTGTGGGTTTTTCTGAGGTTGTGTGGGGAATGGATCGAAGTTTTAGGGCACCGGAGCTGAGGGGAAGGACTCTGGCATCAGTGATGAAGGATAAGGAAGAGGATCTTGTCCTTTTCATGGAGATGAGGAAGCGCGACAAGGAGCGGAACAATCTTCTGCTCCAGAACTCAGATGAACTCGATCAACCGTTAGGTATTGCTTCTGTCTCGTACATGTAAAGCATTTGCTTTCATCTGGTTTCCCTTAGCATTGATGGTTAACTGTAGAGAAGTTTGGTATCTCCTATTTCTGATAATCTTTCTGATTTGTAGAGTCGCATCATGGGGGATCTCCATTATTCAAGATTGTGCCTTCAGCTGTAAGGAAAACAGGGATGGATGATTTTTTGAACTCCGACAATGAGAAGAACGATTATGACTGGTGATTCAACTAAATGATCTCCATTTATATTTTCATGCAAATGAGCTAGTTTAGGTGTGTGAAGAATGGCATACAAATTTCAATCCAAATTACTGTTTGCATGTGTTCTTTGTGTGCTTTGCTCTTTATTTTTTTTTGTATTCTTTGTTTATGCCCTGCTACTTAAGGTGTTGGTTGACACACTTGTAATTTTTTTTAGTCAAGCTCAGGCTTTTGTCATGAATCTCTTATGGTTCGGATTGTGACAATAGTCTGTCTTCTTTATTTCACGGCTTTCATTAATTTGCATTTTCTTCTGTGCCTTTTTGATGTATGCGAGTGGCATTAGGGTGCAAATGAGCAGAGCAGGCTCGTGAACGAGCTGGCTCGATTGCCCTATCACTAGTTATTTTGATGCATTTTCCGGTGAGCTCCCACTATCTCCTTGACATCCTCTTGCCACCAATACCTTCTTGGGTGAGCTCCCATAAAAAAAATTGTGTTTTTAGTTCTAGCTCGCGAGCCGTCTAATACCAGTACGAGCTGCCATTCGAGCTCGACTTGAGCTCACAATTTGCCAGACAAGCCGAGCTTGAGCTCGGCGTGGCTCGAGCTTGACTCGACTCGTTTGCACCCCTAGGTGGCAGTATCTTACTCTTCCCATTGTTGTACGCGGTGCGCCTATGCCTGAGTAAAAGCTGCAGAAGAAAGAAAAAAAAGGAGTTCTGTACAAATTTGCTAGTCCAACACAACTGTGAATTCTCTAGTAAACTATTTCTATAGGCTTAAATTGTTAAGATGGCCTAGTTTCTGTTCCAGTATGATGGAAACACTGAATCTTTATTCTTTGAAATACATTGTTTCTTTGACAATGAGGTCTAGTAAAGTATTTTCCTGCTGTAATTTTGTATTGCTATATAGAGTAATTTATTCCATTTCAATGCATTTAAGTTCTTAAATATCTTAATTATATCCATTTTGGTCGTATGCCTTTTTTTTACCCATCCAATTTAATGTCTTAGTTTATCAAAACTTAACATTTTTGGACCATCTGTTATGTCTCCTTTTTGGAATTGATTGAAGTTGGTCTCAGGAGTTTTTAGTTGAGAGGATAATTTTTATCATTGAATCTGAGAAATTGCATAAAAGGTCCTTTTTAGTGACTAGAGATCCTCTTTAGTTTTGAGTGATGTATCGACAATTGAAAAGGGTGTCGGGATCTCCTATAAAGTTATGAAAGGGTTGGGGAATAGTGATGAGATCTGATCAAACCTCATCCACACTAGCAATTTTAGGGGGTGTTTACATGCATATCACTCAGTTCGTATGTAATTACATATCTCACACCAAAACTTTCTTATTTACAAGCATAACACTCAAATCTTTAATATCACATCAAAAATAGCATTTTTATCTCTTTTTAAAAGTTAAATGTACATTTTCATGTCATGCATATGAAAGTTTAGGTTTGGGACATTTGAAGGCATAAGAATTGCGTTCTACGTATGTAAATTTTTAAAATTGCAACATCAACCTTGCTTACCGCTGCTTCTGTCAATTTCAAATGGGTGAGGTAACAGAAGGGCCTAAAAAACTAGGACTTGATAGATTGAGTGGTACTAATATGGACACACCAAAGTAGCTTTTGTAATCACTTTTAGACCTTTGTTTCTATGAACACTGCAAGATGCAAACACTTGATGAATTACATGGAAAATAATTGGTTGTTTCATTTCATGTATTAATTGCAGCTTGTTAACAATTATTTTTTCAGGCTTCTCACACCGCCGGGTACCCCACTCTTTCCATCTCTGGAAAAGGAGTCTCACCGATCTCCTATAAGACATCTTTCTACTCCAAAAGGCCCCCCTGTTCTTATGAAATCTAGAGTAAGTGATAAAAATCTTATGAAAATCTCTTTTAATGTTTCTTATTAAACCTTACTTTATTACAAGCCGTGATGTTGATATTTGCAGCATTTATCTAAGTTGATAGCTTTTGTAAACAACTATTTTTAATGACTTCCATAGCACTTTGGCTTTTGTATTCTTTCTCTTATTGTGAATCTTTTGTTTCCTTGTCCCTATTAGTTAAAATGTTGGAGCTACATTGATTGGTAGCTTGACATGAGATAACATGAATGCAGTATCAAGATTTAGGGGAACAATATGTACCCTTTGAAATTAGTCAAGTGTTGGTGCTTGAATTTAAGTTCTATTATAATAAATCTTGAAAATGAAGATGATGTTTCCTTGCAAAAGAAAAAAAAAGAAGATAGATGGATATTAATCTAGTGATAGAGAGAGAGAGAGCATGGATAATATTAGCTTTAGATCTAATGTTGCAAACTTAGATCGTACTTGTTTGCAATAAACTATTTAGTAAATCGTTGAACTTATAATGCAATGAAATTTTAAGATTTATTGTTTTTGTTTTACCCAACATAAATTAAAGGACTTGCTGAATAGATTATTGTTTGCAATAATACTTGAGTAATTTACATGATTTGTTCACATGATCTTCAAATCACAATGGGGAAATATTAATTAATGCTCCATGCTCATCAATTATTTAAGATAAATGTTTCCAATTCATTATCATCTAGCTTAATTATATCATTGATTTGATTGAAAACTTGTTTTATAGATTCTCTTATTTTATTTCCTAGAAACAATGACTATTTGCATTGTTTGCAATTATACTTTTGTAATTCATTGCATTCTGATGCTTTCACTAAGGAATTCTTTACTTAATCTATTGTTTTATCACCATTTTCATGACATTTTTCAAGTTTTTTTAAACTCATGCAATTTCTATATCACACTCCCAGTTGGCGAATCCTCCTGATCCTTCTTCAAGAAGCACTACAGCTTCCACGCAACTGATGAACTCTTCTGGTTTGAACTCTTCTCTTTTGGGAATGAGAAGACCCTCATCTTCTGGTGGATCCAGTGTCACTTCTTCTAGGCCTCTGACTCCTAATGGCCGGCCTTCATTGCCGACAGCATCCAAACCATCCAGATCTTCAACTCCTACTTCTCGTCCTACGGTATCCACGAGATCAGCGGCTCCCCCGCCTAGATCATCCTCACCTGCTAGGTCTTCTACACCAGCATCAAGATCATCTCTACCACCAGCCAGCAAGCCTTCATCCAGGTCAGCTACCCCAACTAGAAGGCCTTCTACGCCGTCTAACTTACCTGCTAGTTCTGCTCCGCCAGGCCGGTCTACATCTGCCACTAGGTCTGGTACCGCCACGAGTTCTGTAGCAAGGTCAAGTTCTTCAACAACTACTTCAAAATCTCAACCAGCAATGCCTATTACTCGGTCCATATCCACAACTTCTAAAACTGCGGCTCCATCTCGAGGAACTTCTCCAACTGTAAGGTCTAGACCCTGGAAACCTTCTGAAATGCCTGGTTATTCTCTCGACGCACCTCCAAATTTGAGAACATCATTACCCGAGAGACCGTCTTCTGCTTCCAGGGGCAGACCAGGACCGCCCAGCTCCAGATCATCTTCAGTGGAGAATCGGCCAAGTACAAGACCCAGGCAACAGTCTTGCTCACCTTTGCGAGGAAGGGCTCCTAATGGAAATTTCGGTGGTGGTGGTGGTAGCAGCTCCATTCCAGCATTAAACAGATCAAGGTTGAACAACACCGACAACGAGAGTCCAGTTGTCATAGGAACCAAGATGGTTGAGCGGGTGGTGAGTTCGAGAAGACTGGCACCTCCAAAGAACGACGAGCTGCATTCCACCATTAATTCCTCGGGTAAATCCACAGCGACACCAGAAAGTGCTGGTTTCGGGAGAACACTATCAAAAAAATCGCTCGACATGGCTCTGAGACATATGGTAATGAACTTCTCACCATTTATTTTTATAACAATTCCTCATGCAAGTCTGCTACATTGATTTTGATTACAAATTAGCACTTGTGGCACCTTTATTCCATAGCATTATTTTGATTTTGGCTTCTATTTACATCATGAATAGGATATAAGGAGGAGCATGCCTAATAACCTGCGGCCATTGATGGCTAACATACCAGCATCCTCCATGTACAGCGTGAGGTCAGGGAATTCGAGAAGCAGAGTAGTTAGTATGTCAGATTCTCCTCTTGCCACCAGCAGCAATGCGAGCTCCGAGCAGAGTGTCAGTAACAATGCATTCTTTTTGGATGGAAATGAACTCTTGGATGAGTTTTGCAGTGATAAAGGAGGTATCTCTTCTCCTTCATTTTCAATGGGAAGATGATCACTGGATTTGTTTCTCTTGTTTGCCATTTTGTGTGATCTTGGAAGATTGTTTTCTTTATGCATCATCAATTCCATGGCAGCATTGCTGCGTCTAGTTACTTTCTTGTAATCCTTAAAATATTGATTCCGATTCTGCCTGTTTTTTATATGGTATTTGTTCAAGGGATATTTTTGATGCATGTAAAAGATTCGATCACACTATTATAGAAATTATGAAGTGATGCTCTCCTTTGGAGGCTCTGTTCGTAGTGGTGTCTTTGTTTTGATGTAACTTTGGCTTCAGTTGCTATATTGTTTGGCTGTTTTGTTATGTTATTTGGTAATGCATCAAGTCATTTTTATTATTGTAGAGATGAACAATAAGCTTGCTTTCTGTGGTTATTAACAATAAGCTATCCCACTCAAACTCCATATTTGAGCTTATTGAGTCTGATCTTTTTGACCCTCTTGAGTCTTAGACATGAATCGTGGTAGAGCTTGTATCCTCCAACTTGAATCATCGAGGCTTGCAAATTTCAAAGTTTTTTTAGCTGCAGTATGAGAATTTTGATAAAAGAAAATCTGTCATTTAAATTTCATTTTGCATCTATGTTCGTCTGGTGGCGATTTCTATCAAATATTTGAGGATCTAAAAAATTTAGACTCGATGTCAACTCTAATATTTGTTGCTTTGATATGAAAAATTTTGGCATCTTTGGGGATCTCGGCATAACGCACAATTCCAACTGAAGCAATGAGCCCTCTGACTTATAAGTAGAAATTAAATATATTTTATATAAATATTATAAAATGCCCCCAATTTTATGGGGGGGGGGATAACATAGTTTGAGAATACAAATTCAACATTAGCTCAAATGAACTAAAAAAATGCTCCCAGTATTGTGGGAAACAGTTACAGTAACTTTGAATGCTTTCTTATTTTACAAGAGAATTTCAAATATATATGAAAACGAAACAAATTATTTCCATTTTCAAATGAAATTTTGAACTTAACATCCATGAGTTAGTCATTGTGTGTATTACTTTTTCAAGTATGGACTATTGATGAGAGGCATTGGTCGTTGACCTTCTAAATTGATAAGCTGACATACGAGCCCTCTCAGTTAGGCATAAATTTGCCACAAACTTTTTGATGGGAAATGATTGGCCTTCTCAGCACTAGCACCAATTCCCTTTTCTGGAATGTTCTAGAATGCACCTTATGAACAAAGGCTTGGGACATCTTTGCCCTGTAAATTTCCAGGTTCTGTTGAGCTTGCAGTCTCATTTCATCCGGTGCATCTAACTCTTCCATTCTCAAACGAACATTTTGTTCCTGTGCAAGATTATACTGGACAGCTACTCAAAGTGATAGCAACTCAACTTCAAGTGGTAATACTGCTTCTGCTCCAAACACCGATGCATAAGAAGTAGCTTTAGTTGGTGCTTTATAAGTTGTGCGATAAACTCACAACGCTTCCATCATCTTAGTATGTCATTCTCGTTTATTTTTAGTGAGTATTTTCTTGAGGAGCTTAACTAGTGTCTTGTTAAAAGCTTATGCTAAACCATTTGCCATTGGGTTGTATATCGAAGAATATCGCTAATCAATCTTGTGTCGATCGATGAATTTGTATATCTTCGTGCTTATAAAAGTTAGGCTACAACGTGGCACACCAAATCTATAGATAATATTGAGTGAAGAAATTTATCACTTACTTAGCAGTAACTTCTCTAAACGGGACAACTTCCGCTCATTTTGAGAAATAATCAGTTGTAGTCAGGATGAAGCGTTGTCTTCTTGATGACGGTGGATCAATCGGCTCGATCATATCCGTACCTCAACATTCAAACAACCGGGATGCAATGGTTGGGTGTAATGAGTTATGCACCCGGTGTATTACATCATCATGAATTTGACATTCATGACATTTCTTCGTATGCTCAATGCAATCTTTCACTATTGATGGGCAAAAATAACCACTTCTTTTGATTTTCATTTCTCGATCACATCCATACCCCAATTTAGGTGTGCGCCATAAAGTCTTTCAAGTACTTCAATGAAAACTTTGTCAGCTTCGTCTGACCCCAAACATCGTAGCTACATTTGTTCAAAAGATCTACGGTAGAGGGTTTCATTGACAAAAGCAAACCGTAGGGCTATCTTTTTTATTTGTGCAGCTATCAATTTATCTGTAGGCAGTTTTTCTTCTTTGAAATAATCAATGAAGGGCTGCCTCCAACTATCTCATTCCTCTGTCGTGAGAAAATATCTCGGAGGGAGCGTGAGGAGCAACAAAAGTTACATCTTGCTTGCTTGAACTTGATGACTCCTCTGCCTGCAGGAGTTTTGAGTCGAACTTTTCCAAGACTCGTCGAGTATGCACGTCGATTAATATTGGCTCAAAATTCATGTTGGTCATCTCTTTAGCTAATTTAGCTAAATAGTTAGCTTTACTGTTTCACGCTCGAGACACTCGGGTCAGTGTGCATGCAGGATTTGCTTCATCAGCTCAGTAGCCCTCTTATAATAAAAAGCTAATTCAAGCTTATTTATCGTATAAATACCCAACACTTGATTTATGACTAGCTATGAATCACAAAAAAATGTGCTGTTTTTTAGCTTTAATGCGATAGCCATCTCGAGGCTAGCTATCAGAGCTTCATATTCAACTTCAATATTACTCTCGGGCCCAGTTGATCCATATGAATACCTCATTATGCCTCTCTTTGGTATCACAATGATAAAACCAATGTCGACTTGTGCTTTTGGAAGATTTGGAGGTTGGGCAGGCTTGATGGAAGGGGCTCCATCAAAATATAACTCCAAAATTTGCAGTTTCTCATTCTCCTGAATGATTAGAACTTGCTCCTCGAGCAAATCATCGTTGAGTGGAGAATCAACAAGAACTGGATGAACAACAAGAAAATATGCCAGAACTTGTCCTTTCACTGCTTTTGGAGGAACATATGTGATATCGAATTGTAAGAGCAGGACTGCCCATCGAGCCAACGAATTGATGCTTGAGATGAGGGTGATTTTGTGAGACAACATGTAATGACAAAACTTTTGAGCAGCGAAAACGAATGCCAAATAATGTTTCTCAATTGAAGAATATCTCATTTCAACTCCTTAATCCTTCGATTGATATAATATAGAACATCATTGCCTTCTTCATCGTGTTGAGCCTATGTACAAATGAAGAGGTTTCCCTAGAGTTGGTGTTGAAAGAATGGGTGGGCTTAAGAGGTATTTCTTAATAATATCAAAAGCCTCTTGACATTCAACATCACATTTCAATGGAGCGTTCTTTATCAACTTTGAAAATGATTGACATCGGTCTGATAAGTTGGATATGAAGCGTCAAATGAATGCACGTTGTCCTTGCAAAGAACGAAGCTGACAAAAATTTTCGGAGGAGCATCTCAACAATTGCCTTGATTTTATTGGGATCAATTTCAGTTCCTTTATGGCGTATGATATACCTAAGAAATTTTCCTGATGATACCCCAAAAACACACTTAAGAGGATTCATTTTGAGATTAAGTTTTTTGATCCTTTCAAAGATGATCCACAAGCCTTCCAAATGATATCGATGATCTTTACTTTGGAAAACTAGAACGTCAACTTAACACTCCGCCTTCTGATGGATCAAATAATCAAATATATGAGTCATGGCTCTTTGTTATGTTGCTCTCACATTCTTTAAACCAAATGACATGACCGTATAGCAATAAATTCCAATTGACATTCTAAATGATGTATGTTTTTCATCTTCAAGTGTAATTTTGATCTAAATATATATGGATGGTCTATCCATAAAGGAGAACATATCATAAATTGATGTGTTGTCCATGAGCAATTCTGTCAGTTCAGACATGCCTTATTGAGATCCCGAAAATTGATGCAAAAGCAAATTTGGCTGTTCTTTTCTCTTACAGGCACAATGTTGGCTATCCAATCAATACATTTCTCTTCTCTTATGAAGATTGTTTCAATGAGCTCCTTGGGTTCGGTAATCACTTGTTTTTCAATTCCAAGTCTCATCCTCTTTGAATCTTGTTTAACAGGTTTGCATCTGGATTGATAACTAACTTGTGAATTGCTATATCTGGAGATGAGCCGGGCATTTAGTATATGATCGAGCGAAGCAGCCTCTGAATTCACAGAGCAATGTTTTTATCTTTTCAATTTTTTCTTCAGACAAAAGTGCATTGACGACAGTTCTCATGAAAGAACCGACCAAAAAGGTCACGAAGTTTGAGAGACATCATATGCTGAAATGCATTGGTAAGAAGCAAGCTGGGCAATTCTTACTTCATAGCATCATGGTTTTATCGAATATTAAGATATTGTGACCAGACATAGATCAGTTAGACATTGAAACTGATATAACCAATACAACATGTCTCCTGACATGGTGATGAAAATCATCCAAATCAAAGATGGTGTCAAATGTGTGTCACATGAACAGAACAATCCAACCTTGCAACACTTTTGTAAGCTTTAACAAAGCAACCGTAGCTTGAGATTTTTAGGGGGCATGAAGATATCTCACCCATGCAGGGATCAACCAAGCAAACTAATGGCTTGAATTGGTGCAACATTTCTTTTGACATGGTGAATAGAGTCACACCAATTGACACCTCTAATTTCTATATTGAATATGGATATACTTAATAAATAATGTAAGAAATATTATGCTAAATAATGCAAAAATAAACTTATTAAATTTTGATGCAAATTTTATAAGGCATTTTGGATGACAAGTTATTTATATCCACTAGTTAAGAATGCTATCAATTATTTTTCAATATCCAACACTTATAATATTTACATCTATGCCATCTTTAATTGAATGTTAGAACTTATTTATTTAAGAGATAAAATTAGGGATGTCAATTTAGGTTCATGGGTCCAGTTCGAGTGTGACATGAAATTGATCAGACTAGAAACTGTTTTAACATGAAAACTACACGAATATTAAAAATGTTATAAAATTCAACCCAAACTTGACCCCCATAACCAATTTAACATAACAAATAATAGCTATCTGAGCAATTTTTGAGTCGATTTCAGGTCAATCTCATGTTGGCAGGTCAATGTCAAGTTATCTTTGGGGGTTGACTGGTATGTTTCTGGTTAATATATGGCTGGAGGATCAACTCGAATCAGACCCTCGACTCGAAAATAATTGGAGTCCACTCAAATACGAATGTTTCGACTCAAATTGCTNGTAGAGATGAACAATAAGCTTGCTTTCTGTGGTTATTAACAATAAGCTATCCTATTCAAACTCCATATTTGACCTTATTGAGTCTAATCTTTTTGACCCTCTTGAGTTTTAGACATGAATCATGGTAGAGCTTGTATCCTCCAACTTGAATCGTCGAGGCATGCAAATCTCAAAGTTTTTTTAGCTGAACTATGAGAATTTTGATCAAAGAAAATCTGTCATTCAAATTTCATTTCGCATCTATTTTCGTCTGGTGGCGATTTCTATTAAATATTTGAGGATTTAAAACATTTCGACTCGATGTCAACTCTAATATTTGTAGGTTTGATATGAAAAATTTTGGCATCTTTGGGGATCTCGGCATAACGCACAATGTCAACCCAAGCACCGATGCATAAGAAGTAGCTTTAGTTGGTGCTTTATAAGCTGTGCGATAAACTCACAACGCTTCCATCATCTTAGTCTGCCATTCGCTTAACCATTTTCTTGTTGAAAGCTTATGCTAAACCATTTACCTTTGGGTTGTATATCGAAGAATATCACTAATCAATCTTGTGTTGATTGATGAATTTGTATATCTTCGTGCTTTTAAAAGCTAGTCTTTTATTCAAAATAATGCAATGTGGCACACCAAATCTATAGATAATATTGAGTGAAGAAATTTATTACTTAGCAGTAACTTCTCTAAACGGGACAACTTCCGCTCATTTTGAGAAATAATCAGTTGTAGCCAGAATGAAGCTGTGTCTTCTTGATGACGGTAGATCAATCGACCCGATCACATCCGTACCTCAATATTCAAACAACCGGGATGCAATGGATGGGTGTAATGGGTGTATTACATCATCATGAATTTGACATTCATGATATTTCGTCGTATGCTCAATGCAATCTTTCACTATTGATGGGCAAAAATAACCAGTTCTTTTGATTTCATTTCCCGATCACATCTATACCTCAATTTAGGTGTGTGCCACAAAGTCTTTCAAGCACTTCAATGAAAACTTTGTCAGG
This sequence comes from Phalaenopsis hybrid cultivar, assembly GCA_002079205.1. Lineage (NCBI taxonomy): Eukaryota > Viridiplantae > Streptophyta > Magnoliopsida > Asparagales > Orchidaceae > Phalaenopsis > Phalaenopsis hybrid cultivar. Next base: position 96,789 of record JXCR01144096.1, on the reverse strand, counting down.
TTCGTCTGACCCCAGACATCGTAGCCACATTTGTTCAAAAGATCTACGGTAGAGGGTTTCATTGACAAAAGCAAACCGTAGGGCTCTCTTTTTTATTTGTGCAACTATCAATTTATCTGTAGGCAGTTTTCCTTCTTTGAAATAATCAATGAAGGGCTGCCTCCAACTAGCTCATTCCTCTGTCGTGAGTGTCTCATACTGATTTTAAGAAAATATATGGGAGGGAGCGTGAGGAGCAACAAAAGTTACATCTTGCGTGCTTGAACTTGATGACTCCTCTGCCTGCAGGAGTTTTGAGTGGAACTTTTCCAAGACTCGTCGAGTATGCACGTCGATTAATATTGGCTCAAAATTCATGTTGGCAATCTCTTTAGCTAATTTAGCTAAATAGTTAACTTTACTGTTTCACGCTCGAGACACTCGGGTCAGTGTGCATGCAGTATTTGCTCCATCAGCTCAGTAGCCCTCTTATAATGAAAAGCTAATTCAAACTTATTTATCGTATAGATTCCCAACAATTGATTTATGACTATCTATGAATCACAAAAAAAAAAAAAATGTTAAGTTTTTTAGCTTTAATGCGATAGCCATCTCGAGGCTAGCTATCGGAGCTTCAGATTCAACTTCAATATTACTCTCGGGCCCAGTTGATCTATATGAATACCTCATTATGCCTCTCTTTGGTATCACAATGATAAAACCAATGTCGACTCGTGCTTTTGGAAGATCTGGAGGTTGGACAGGCTTGATGGAAGGGGCTCCATCAAAATATAACTCCAAAATTTGCAGTTTCTCATTCTCCTAAATGATTAGAACTTGTTGCTCGAGCAAATCATTGTTGAGTGGAGAATCAACAGGAACTGGATGAACAACAATAAAATTTGCCAGAACTTGTCCTTTCACTGCTTTTGGAGGAACATATGTGATATCGAATTGTAAGAGCGGACTGCCCATCGAGCCAACGAATTGATGCTTGAGATGAGGGTGATTTTTGTGAGACAACATGTAATGGCGAAACTTTTGAGCAGCGAAAACGAATGCCAAATAATGTTTCTCAGTTGAAGAATATCTCATTTCAACTCCTATAATGCTTCGACTGATATAATATAGAACATCATTGCCTTCTTCATTGTGTTGAGCCGACAGAGCTCCAAGGGACGTTTCTAATGCTGCTATGTAAAAATGAAGAGGTTTCCCTAGAATTGGTGTTGAAAGAATGGGTGGGCTTATGAGGTATTTCTTAATACTATCAAAAGCCTCTTAACATTCAACATCACATTTAAATGGAGCGTTCTTCATCAACTTTGAAAATGACTGACATTGGTTTGATAAGTTGGATATGAAGCGTCGAATGAATGCGCGTTGTCCTTGTAGAGAATGAAGCTGACAAAAAATTTCGGAGGAGACATCTCAACAATTGCCTTGATTTTATTAGGATCAATTTCAGTTCCTTTATGGCGTACGACATACCCAAGAAATTTTCTTGATGATACCCCAAAAGCACATTTAAGAGGATTCATTTTGAGATCAAGCTTTCTGATCCTTTCAAATACGATCCACAAGCATTCCAAATGATATCGTCGATCTTCACTTTTGAAAACTAGAATGTCAACTTAACACTCCACCTTCTGATGGATCAAATAATCAAATATATGAGTCATGGCTCTTTGTTATGTTGCTCCCACATTTTTTAAACCAAATGACATGACCGTATAACAATAAATTCCAATTGACATTCTGAATGATGTATGTTTTTCATCTTCAGGTGTAATTTTGATCTAAATATATATGGATGGTCTATCCATAAAGAAGAACATATCATAATTTGATGTGTTGTCCACGAGCAATTCTGTCAGAGGGAGTGGAAAATCATCCTTCAAACATGCCTTATTAAGATCCCAAAAATTGTTGCAAAAGCGAATTTGGCCGTTCTTTTCTCTCACAGGCACAATGTTGGCTATCCAATCATACATTTCTCCTCTCTTATGAAGATTGTTTCAATGAGCTTCTTGGGCTTGGTAATCACATGTTTTTCAATTCCAAGTCTCATCCTCCTTGAATCTTGTTTAACATGTTTGCATCTGGGTTGATAACTAACTTGTGAATTGCTATATCTGGAGATGAGCCGGGCATTTAGTAAATGATCGAGTGAAGCAGCCTCTGAATTCACAGAGCAATGTTTTTATCTTTTCAATTTTTTCTTCAGACAAAAGTGCATTGACGACAGTTCTCATGAAAGAACCGACCAAAAAGGTCACGAAGTTTGAGAGACATCATATGCTGAAATGCATTGGTAAGAAGCAAGCTGGGCAATTCTTACTTCATAACATCATGGTTTTGTCGAATATTAAGATATTGTGACTAGTCATAGATCAGTTAGACATTGAAACTGATATAACCAATACAACATGTCTCCTGACATGGTGATGAAAATCATCCAAGTCAAAGATGGTGTCAAATGTGCGTCACATGAACAAAACAATCCAACCTTGCAACACTTTTGTAAGCTTTAGCAAAGCAACCATAGCTTGAGATTTTTAGGGGGCATGAAGATATCTCGACCATGCAGGGATCAACCAAGCAAACTCATGGCTTGAATTGATGCAACATTTCTTTTGACATGGTGAATAGAGTCACACCAATTGACACCTCTAATTTCTATATTGAATATCATCATACTTAATAAATAATGTAAAATATATTATTCTAAATAATGGAAAATTAAATTTATTAAATTTTGATGCAAATTTTATAAGGCACTTTGGATGACAAGTTATTTATATCCACTAGTTAAGAATGCTATCAATTGTTTTTTCCAATATCCAACACTTATAATATTTACATCTATGCCATCTTTAATTGAATGTTAGAACTTTTTTATTTAAGAGATAAAATTAGAGATGTCAATTCAGGTTCATGGGTCCAGTTTGAGTGTGACATGAAATTGACCAGACTAAAAACTGTTTAACCTGAAAACTACCCGAATATTAAAAATGTTATAAAATTCAACCCAAACCTGACCCCCATAACCAATTTAACATAACAAATAATAGCTATCTGAGCAATTTTCGAGTCCATTTCAGGTCAATCTCATGTTGGCAGGTCAATGTCAAGTTTATTTTGTGGGTTGACTGATATGTTTCTGGTTAATTTATCGTTGGAGGATCAACTCGAATCAGACCCTCGACTCGAAAATAATTGGAGTCCACTCGAATACGAATGTTTCGACTCAAACTGCTGCGTTTTCAATTTTTGACACCCCAAAATAAAATGTATAATGATTAGAAAAATTTATCATAATACTTATATTATTTTATATAATATAAATTGTATTATATTAAAATTTTGGTATTAGTTATATAAAATATAATAATTATGTATAATGCATGTTAATCCTCATAAATATAATATACACTTTAAAAATTACCATCATAAAAGCATTTTGAAATTCGTAATGGAGGAATATTAAGCTTTTACTATATTTATTAAAAAAAAAATATTGAAGCCACGAAAATTTTGTTTTAAATAAAAGTCTTTATATATCTTAAAATAAATCTTCACAAAACTTTTTGATTAAAATGAGTTTTGTTAAGTAAAATACTAAATTTTATTTGAATTAACAAAAAAATGGCCTTGTAAAATCTCTCAGGTCGATAGTTCAAATTCTCATATAACGACGTGTAGATATTATTCAATACGGATAACGTATGCAAATATGTATGCGGTGTTTGATCTCCACTGTTGATCACTACGATTAAGTTTTTTTTTTTTTTTAAGTTAAAAAGCGAGGTCCACCGAAATACATCTTGCGGTGATCGATGGTGAAGATCAGACACCATATGCATCTCCGCATACGGTGCTCTCATAGAATAACTTTTCGACGACATAAGCCGTAAAGAGAGTGGTACTCGAATTATTAGACATATTAAGAATGATTAGAGCACACTCATATATATATATATATATATATATATATATATATATATATATATATATATATATATATATATATATATATATATATATATAT
>JXCR01144096.1:44090-92476 GCA_002079205.1 Phalaenopsis hybrid cultivar | reverse complement strand
TATATATATATATATGATACTTTCAGAATAAAAATAAAAAAATAATAATTATATAATAAATTTAAATAAAATTATAATTATACATTAGTTTTAATTAAAAAAAAATTATACCGATGATTTTTTTTAGAGGTTCCGTTAAAAGCTAATGGGCTCTGCTTCATACCTCGTACTGTGTACGTACATTTTTATTTTTATTTGTGTATTTATTTTCTAATCTTTGTACGGACGTCTTAATGACCGAGCTGGGCCCACAATGTCCACCCAAAAATAATAGTTTAGCTCTTTGCCACCGCCTTCCACCCGACCCTGCGCAACGCGCCACGTGGAAATAACCCCTCGGGCCTTGTGGTGCCCGCGGACTCTGTATATATTGCCCATTTCCTAAAAAAAACCGCTGATTTAAGGAGACTTCCTACACCGCCAACCACCCACTCTTATACAGTGCCACGTGTACAGATAGAACTCCATAAAACCAAGTGGCCCATGTTTCATGACGTTTAAATAAATCTTATGAATAAATTCTGTTAGTAGGCCCCATATTAATGAGTGTTTATTGTGTATGTTTACACGCAAAATTTGTGTGCGGTGTCAAATCTGTATCATTGAAATATATATATATATATATATAGCACGAAAATTTTTCGTGCGGTGTCTACAACAAAGCCTTAATCACACTACGTGGGGTCGGCTACGTGAATCCTTTTTCTCAATTGTGTTCTATTTAGTATCCTATTCTCATTTAGTTCTAGTAAATTAACATCATTTTTTATATAATAAGCCCAAGTCTTCCAAGGCCTATCTCCGTCTTTCTTAACACAAGTCGAATAAAAAATATCTACTCTCCTAATCGGATCATCAAATGATCGACGTTTAATGCGACCAAACCATCTGATGATCAATAACTGGGCGACACCTCAACATATATGAGAAGGTTGTGCCCGATTATTGATGGTCCATAGTCGATATTTTCTCCTATCAAATACTCCCTAAATTACGATAAAATATTTTGCCTGGACATTATACGTCCGGACAGCCAACCACTGAAACGATAGTTGGGACGAAATATTTTCTACTAAATTATAACAAAGAGATTACAGTCAAATATTTTTCCTTGGACGGACCGAGCGATTCAAAACCGCTGATAGTGAACGGAGTGAAAAAAAAAAAAAGGAGAAAAAATGTCTTTTTATCGTTTTCCGAAGGGCTGGCTGCATCTTCAACAAGTCGCTGTTGTTTCGTTTTCAGTTCAGGGTTTCTTGCCTTTGTGTTCCGTCAACTTGAGGTTCAGTAATGGCTGGAACGTGATTTTCAAACGGTCGGTGGAAATTATGACCATCAACCTCTGGTCGTCGGAGAAGAAGGAAGATAAGGGAGGAGGAATCGAGGTAAAAAGAAAACGAACTGCGTTGGGGAGTTTTCTCCCACTGCTGGTCTTATTGAAGTCCGGGCTGGTGAAGGTGAAAGAATATTAGGTTTCGAGTTGGTTTACATGGGGATTTTGTGACGCCTTTCCCGTTTTTTATCAATTGCTGGAGTATATAGTGAGAGATAGAGAACGCTTGCAGGTGCGTAGGGCTTTTAACTGCTTTTATGCTCATTTAGAGGAGCTTTTTGATGAGAAAATGTGTGAAACTTGGCTATGCTGTACATATTTCATAATTGTGTGGTGTAGAGCAGTCTTGAAATTAAGATCTGTAGTGGTTTGGATGCTTTGGTGATAAATATAATGACATTATTACTTGATTTTTGTGTAGTTTTTGATCTAGAAATAATAACTTGTTATTGATGTAATAAATTGCGCGGTTAGCTGAACAGTTTTGTTCTTCTTTGTAGGTTAAGAAGCTGTTGTAGAAGTTAGAGGAAGGGAACAGTGTATCGATAGAATGGGAGCAACGTTTAGCTGCTTTATTGCACCAAAATCATCTCTAACAAAGAAGAATCCAAGTGAATCCACCATTGGTGAGTATGCTGAATCTTAAATGGTTTTCCCCGCGTTAAGACTAGGAATTTGATTGTAAGGAAACAAAATAATAGTACAAAAATAAGTTTGAAAAGCTCAAACTTATGGTTATAGATTTATAATTTACTCAAAAATTATTCAGTTTATATGGCTTAGCTGTCAAAATCATTTCCAAAGAAATAAAAATAAAAAACATTCAAATGAATTCACCATGGATGAGTAAGGTGAACTTTGATTGGTTTCTCCTTTGTTAAGGGTTTGGATTCCAGGAATTTGAGCAAAAGAAAATGAAAAAAAAAAAATGAAAACCTCAACCCATAAATTATTGGGATTTCATTTCATTACTTTAACCTTTTTTTACTACAAACAAAGCTTAAGTGTTTCTCTGGTCCTGCTAAATGGTATAGTTAATGCATTTATATTATTTGTCTTGCTAAATTGTACATGTTAATGCATTGTATTATTGTAGCATTGTGGTATAAATCCAAGCTCTATGTTGTTTGCATCATGAGCTTCCATTTCTTAATGATTAATGCCTTTTTGTATTGTTATTTACCATACCTTTAACATAGTTTTACTTGCATGCTATAGTAATTTGTTTGGATGGAGGCAGTTGTAATGGTTTTAGCTTGACAATATTTAATATTCAATTCGGGATATGGTGTTTAAAAGTAATGAGGAGGATTTGATGCTTCACAATGCCTTCTTTGTCTCTTTCAACTTTGTTCGTTAGATGTGAGAAAGTTTAAAAGGCAACCAATTATTAGCCTGCAAAGCCATAAATTATACCATTGTGTCATTTCTAACATTCTTTTTTCATTGTTCTTGCTCTGAATTCTTTGGATCTTGCCCTGAAGGAAATTTTGGCACACTATCCCAGTCACTAAACAGCATCCGCATGTTTAGTTATAATGAGATGATTTCAGCAACAAGGAGTTTTCATCCAACAAATAGAATAGGGCGTGGTGGATTTGGAATTGTGTATAAAGTAAGCCTTTATATGAATGTTTTTATCATTATTGCTAATCTATTGGCGTTTCTCCAAGTCATTGATCATTAATTCATTACATTTTTGTTCTTCATATGCAGGGAATATTAAAGGATGGAACCCAAATAGCAATAAAATCACTTTCCACTGAATCAAAACAAGGAATCCATGAGTTTTTGACTGAAATTGACATGGTATCAAATATTAGGCATCCAAATCTTGTTCGATTGATTGGTTGTTGTGTTGAAGGCACTAACCGAATGCTTGTTTATGAATACATGGAAAATAATAGTCTAGCTAGTGCTCTACTTGGTAAGACCAAAAGCATTTCTGCATAGTATGGATTTGAATCGAAATTATACATTGAAGGCTTGAATTTAAACGTTTCAGGCTCTTATAATAAACAAATTGCTTTGGATTGGGCAAAAAGGGCTGCTATTTGTCTGGGCACAGCTAATGGGCTTGCGTTTCTTCATGAGGAGGCCGAACCTCACATCGTCCATCGTGATATCAAGGCTAGTAATATTTTACTTGACGAGGATTTTCTTCCAAAAATAGGAGATTTTGGTCTAGCAAAGCTTTTTCCTGACACAGTGACTCACATTAGCACACGGGTGGCTGGGACTATGTAAGTACTATTGTTGAATTTTGAGAACCAGTATTGCACGACATAACATGGATAATTCTCTCTAGTTCTTGTGAAATTCTCAATTAATGCTGATTCATGATGCAATACATTGACTCCACAGATGACACTGAAAGACATGATTAATTTCTATAATCCTTTTGGGTCGAGTTTCTTGCATGGGGTTGCTACTTATTGAATTAATTCCCCTTCAACTATCATTTTTTATGTTTAAAGCTCCCATTAAGTACATCACATGCAACATATTCATTCTGTCTTTTTTTTTATATTTTATTTTCAGCATCTTTAGTACATGCAGATTTTTGGGAGTAGCAGCATCAGCACTTCAAGTCCTTTTATTCACAAGTTTTATAAAGTTGCAATGACGATGTGGCTCTTGCTAGCAGTTTGAAACATGAAGATTAAGTAAGCTAGTGAACTCAATTATGAACTTTAAGAATCAATTCATCCTCATATGGCAATCAATAAGAATAAATTGATAAGGAGAATTCACTAAACCAACCCCAATTAATTGGAATGCGGCAGTTATGATGGTGATGATAAGCCACATTACAATTATTTAGGCACCAATATGAAGAATCTAGCAAGTTGTTTTTAATCACTTTTGATGCACTTTGACCCGATCAATCTTCTAAAGTAGTTTGGGATCATTTTTCAACTTATTGCCATGTTAAACATGATTAGGATGAAAATGAAAAAAGAAAAAACTCCACATTTACAACTTGGATTTTTTCCCATACACAATTTAGCTCTTTAAAGCATTCAATTGGCCTAACAAATAATGAAGTTTCATTCATTCATCAATTAATAATAATAATCAATTACATGCCATCAATCCCTTTTTATAGAAATTTTACATGGATAAGGCCAAAATTTAAATCCAAAATACTATTATTAGACAAGCTAAATCCTATTCAAATATTCAAAACTGATTTTATGGAAAGAGAATAATTTAACCAAATGAAATAAATTAATTACAATTTTAAAAATTAAACAACGTTGAGTATGATTATGATATGATAAGGGTTGGAAAGTATATTCAGTTGAATTGATTTGTTGTTGGATTAGGCTCCTTTGATTGGCTTTTGAAAATTTTACTTCTTTTGGGCCAAGCTAGCTAATTTTTATTGCAATAATGGACCCCATTGGCAAAAAGCTCCACTGTTGACGTGCTGACGAGTTTAGTGGAGGCCATGGAGAAGGAAGTTGCATCAATAGATCATCTCATGGAAGAAATATCCATGCAATATAAAAAGCAATATGAGGGAGTTTAAGGGTTGTTTGGTTGAGTGAATTTGTGGTGTATTATAATTCTTTTGCAGAGATTTGAGAAAATTCTCTGTTTGTATGATGAATTACAAATACAATGTAAAGTATGAATGAATTTTAAGTGTACACTGTAGTTCATTTTGACTAAATTTAAAATTCTTTTGATTTGACTGAATTTGACTTAGTGTTCACATAAAATGCTATAGGCAAGCTACCTCACTCGCTGTCGCATCCCGACAGAGCAACCAGCTGCATGCGTCCACCGCCTCTGCCTTTCAGTGCCACAGTCGTCGCTAGTTTCTTGTCGACTGTCGCAACCAAAGTTCGCCGCCGGTCGCTTGTCGGCCCCTCTGTTGCCGCTGTACAAAAAAATATATTTGAAATAACTTTTTTTTTTCAATTTACTTCATTCCAAATAAAAAAAAAAATGTAGTCTTACGTTTATTTTATAGCGAATCTAAAGACTTGAAAGTATTTCAAATACATTGTAACCATAGTACTCAGTAAACTTTTTACGTTGCATTTCATTTTTAAGGAATATATAAAATTTTTGAAGGAATATATAAAAATTCCGACTTCGATGTTGGGTGGCTCCAAACTTTATACATTTGGATGATCTTTGCAATGTGGAACAAGAATGGATTATATGGAAATAAAAATATAAATTTAATCTCTTTGGAACTAATATAAATAGTAATCATATGAAGTAGCATGTCTTTTTTGACATTTTTTTATCATATAAATTATAAGATTAAATCTTTCAAGGTGTAAAATTTGTCTAAAGAATGCTTCACCCTAGGAGCCTGCCTGCTCTATACATGAACCTGAAAAAAATAAAAATCATAAGTATGAAAATCAACACATGCACAAATAAATAAACATAAAAAAAATAATAACAGACTGATTGCTGCTGGGTTGATAATATATTACAGGAAAACAAAAGACAATCAAGTCACGTTCCACATAAACAACATGATTTAAGGCTATACAATAATATTTCTTGTAATTAAGATATGAGACATTAGCGGGCTACTCCTTGTCCTCTCCGAGACATGGCCTTGATCTCATGCTCTAAGGAACTCATGTTTGTACCTTATTTCTAATATAAACTTAATTCTAGACACTAAAATTATATATTAAACTCAAAAGATTATAGGCAATACCTATAAAATAGATGTTAGTATGCAGACATACAAAGCATGCAATTTTAAAGAGTTATATTAGATGAGAGAATTACTTAGCTAGCACCTACAAAAAAGATAATATCCTAACATTTAAATTTTTAGCTTTTCCTCTAGTTATTGTAACTCCTTGTAGAAGATCGCAATGCGTGTATCTCATACTCGGTGAACACAAAAAAATAAATATAAAATATGTGACTAGACACAAATTAATATTGAACAATAATCACATGCATGAAAATCTTGATTACATTCTTTCCTAATATAAACAAACATCTAAGAGGGGTGCGTTAATCACATACACATAATAAGTGTGTGCAAATTAGTATGACGTAAGACAAACTCATATAATTTTAGTATAACCACCAAGTCTGGGGCCCACTCTAAGGATCTAAATAAACTAACATTCATCACTCTGATGTTGATGTATTAATTTTAAAATAGATTTTAAAATATAATCATATTAGTAAAAATGGATTTTTTTTTGTTTTGAAAATTGTTATCTCATTTGGTCTAAATATTATATAACTTTGTTTAAAATATATTTTGAAATATGATTATAAATTATAATTTTTATAAAGTAAATTATTTTGAAACATGGCCTTAACTATGTCTATACCAATCGAAGTGATACCTTTTAGATTACTTAGATGCTTAGCAAAATCATAAGAATATGATTCTAATATGATAATTTACATTGTTTGAAAGAGAAATTCAAGAACAATATTCATTAACACATTAAAATCAAGGGTTTATCTCACATCTACTAGGAGGTTTATCATGAAAGTGCTGACTCGCTTAAATCTATATGCTAACGTTATATGGTTGTACTAATGGGTTACAAAAGAAAGTGTCTCATGCAATGAATACAACATACGTGTTTGAAATACATTCTCAAACACTTGAGATAAAAATGTAGAAAAAAGGGCAACACATCAGTAGCACAATACATATGCATAGTGATGGTTTATGGTAGGTGTGCCCCAAACGAATGGCATTAAGAAATGTGATGCATGTATACACGACTGAAGAAATCATATGCTTGAAGTTCATTTTTAGGAGTATAATGCATTGCATTAAACTATGCAAAAGAATTAACATAACACACTAAGGGTCTATTTGGGGCAACTGCAGTTGTTTGAAGAAGAAACTCTGAAATTGCTGTTCAAAAATCTGCGATGGCTATTTCAAATTTTTTTTTTTGAAAAAGTCAGATTGCAATTTTCTAGCAGACACCGCATATAACTAGGTTCGGTGAGAAAACGTAGCTTTCAGCTGTAACTTTTTGAAAGAACATGCAAAACACAATTTTATCAAATAAAAAAAAAACTGTGGTGCGGCACCACTCCGCCGCCTCAAATGATCCTTAAGTGTTTATTATTCAAGCCAACATGCAAATTAAATGTGCTTGACTAGCTTGTAATACACAGATAAAATGCTATCTTTGAGCATAATATGACAAACAATTGATAGTTCTAGATTTTAAAAAAACCATGATATGATTAATTACAAAAGTATTAAGTTATTTATTCATTACAAGGTCATACATGATCATTAGTTTAAGGAACTAATACCTCTCACCATGACATTGAACTGTTAATTCATTTTTCTACTTGGCAAGAAATGAGAGAATTTAAATATTTTATGAATTAGCTAGTTGAGTAACTGAATATTCAACATCCTAAAAATGAAGATGGTTATTGTAATAACTGAAATAAAATAATAATGATAATAAATAAATAAGGTGCATGCAGTTAGAGGAGACTCATCCCCTTGTAATAATTATATGGCTCTTTCCTTCGCACTTCTCCTCATTCGGGCCATTGAATGAGAGAGGGAGAGAACAACAGCGAAAAAGGGAAGAAGGGAGAAGCTTCATTCCAACCCTAATTTGTGACTTGTTTGTGAGCAAAGGAATAAGGTGCAGGAAAAGGAAGCATAGACAGTGAAGGGAGAGGAAGAAAAAGTAGTGTGTCTCTTGTGAGTGATCATTCTCTACTCCTATTGGACCATTTTTCTCATTCCCATGTTGAAAATTCGGCTAGAGGTGGTTGAACTTGGTCAACTTATGCTAAAAATCAATTAAATCCAAAAGCATCTTGGCATGGTGCCTTGGGCACGCGCTGGCGCTTGTGGGCATGTGCAGGCACAAGCTAGTGCGACTAAAGCAGGCATGGGCACGTAGAGCACGGTATGCGTGCATGGGGATTCCCTTCAGCCATGTGGGATTTTCTTGGAATATTTTGGACGATATAAATCACATGAAATTTGTATATGACCCAAAATATTAAACATGTTGCCCATAAATATTTTTGCATAATAAATGCAGTGGAAATTCAGCTGGGGCTGGAATTTCAATTGGAAGTTGGAGATAATCAGTTGCTGGATTTGATAATAATATAAGAATCTATAAAAATAATCGTCTTCTTGTCTCTTCATTCATAATCCCTATCGCTCCGAAGTATTGCTAAAGTCCCCATAGGAAATTGTCAACTTCCTTCGAGTGGCGAGCTCCTTCAAAACTCTTTGGTTTTGGAACTTCAATCCTCTTTGCTTCGAAGTTGTGATGGTTGGTGGGTGTCTCTAGTGCCCTCTTGCATAGCGAGATGTCTCCACACATTTTGTCCAAGCTTAGCCTGTACGTCGCTTATCTCTTTTTCATGGGCTCTTCGTATTTTCTGGAGCTCCCCATCAAATCCTCCCGCATCTTAGCCATTTGATCCCTTTAGGATTCCTCGAGTTGGAGCATCACACCTCTTATATTTGAATGAATTGTGATGTCCTCTTCCTCGAGTCCATCAACCTCTTGTCCAAGATCTTTTATCTGGGCCTCCATGCCATTCATCGCCTCCTCCACCTGAGCATGGTGCAAATCAAAGCCGCACATGATCTTCTTGAACATCCCATGTGGTTTGGATGCAGCTGGATTTCGTTGCTCCTGACGACCTCGCACTTGTTGAGATGATTCCACATTAGTGGCTTCAGACTTCATTACGTGCTCTTTGATGCTTTTTGCCATACCTTCGAAACCGAGGCTCTCATTCTTAGCCATTTCATTTGATATAGGCCAATTTTAACCTCTAGTAATATTTTAGAATTGGATCTCAGGCATTACTGTAAACATATTGTTGATAACTCATACTTTTTCTATTCAAGGTCAAAAGGAGGTTTTCATCATGAAAATCTTCATAAGGATTACCATCATAAAGTTCATCATCAATAAAAGGTCTTTCATCATAAACCTCTTCATAAACAGAATTATTATTTATTTTTGGCATATGTTGTTGAATTGGGAAAGGTCTAAAGTTATGGAGTCGTAGGATTTTGGGTAAACTATATTGTCGATTGCATGGGATTTAGCGAAGGTGCCCATTTGAGTTAGTTTATTTCACGGTGTAACCTAGCTAATGCTTCATTGATTTAGTAACATGCATCATCATAAGTATGTGAACAATAGAAATTATAGGCATTATTATATATGTAATGATAATTAGATTTAAAAGTATAGGAGTTACATCCACAAGTGTAAACTCTTTGGGGATTGAAAATGAGAATGATAAAATATAACATTCATATTATGCTGAAATTATACCACCGAAACTTGAGAAGATGGTTGTGAATCAACTACTTAGAATTTCTATCGGTGGCTGCCACCATGTCGGAGTAGAAAGAGTGTAACCAATAGGAAGAATGGTTGTCCTTCAAATTTTGCTAATCAAAGCTGATGGGGAAGACAATGAGTTTTCTATTTCCTTTTTGGCTGAGAGATGAGTATAGTTGCATTAGGGAGCTTTGTGAAAGTTGCACGATAGGGGGTGAAATTGAAGAAAATGGTTCTTTGTTTGTGCTGCGAAATTGAACTAAGATCAATGTTTATAGTGTGTAGCGAAAGACGAAAATTGTGATGATGTAAAGGACTCGTGTATTACTTGTGAGTGGAAAGTTGTCGAATTTTGGGATGATGTTGGTGACAAGGTCCTATCACTGAGAACAAAGTAAAGAGGAAGGGTTTGCTAGGTAACCATCAAATGAAGGGTTGCACCATTGGTCCAGTGATTGCAAATGAGATAACAAGATGCATATGTGGTTGTTGTGAGTATGTATTGCATAAAAGACTTGAATAGATGGGTGTTATTATGATGCACAAACCTAGTTGATGGAATTGAAGATCTCTATAAAGGATTTGCCCCAATGATCACAATAATTCAGGTGTGCAATATGCACAGGTCGCACTTCATGTGCATGCGATCTGCAAAGGAACAGATGTGATTGGGGCTAGCAGCGGTCAGATGTTATGCAACAAAATATTGACATGAAAGAAGATTGTAGATTTGGCTTCCGCACATGAGAGATGGGCTTGTAAGGTGAGCAAGGAAGCCTCTACTGGGTTTGATAATAAAATGGATGGAATGGTGAAGAAAAACTCATTGACACAAGTTGGAACATCTTGTATACTTAGATCTTGAAAGCATCTGATCAGACTCACAAATAATCAAATTTCATTCGTTCATGTATTTAAATTAATAATCAATTACAAACCATTATCATTATTTATAGAAATATGATTACATGAAAATGGATAAAATTTAAATCCATCTATTCTTATACCGAGATCAAGTCAAACCATATCAAACTGTTCAAACATAATTTTATCCGAAGAGAATAATTTGATCTAATAAATAAATCAAATAAAATAATTGGCCATGTGGAAATGTGGTTTTTAAAAAGTTTGAAAATTAGTCTGGTTCAACTTTTCTTACTTATTTTAATTGACAAGCAAAAGCCTGGTTTATTTTAGGCAAATTACTTAATTTTTATTGCATAATATTAAGCCACTTAGAGGACTATTTTTCTAGTTTTTTTTCTACCGTCTATTATATAAATATGTTTGCGGTTATTATTTTAAATGCTACAAAGCTATCCTTTCATCCTAACCTCCTAACCTAATAATATATATATATATATATGTATATATATATATATATATATATATATATATATATTGGTTGCGGCCTTTGGTGTAAGTCCCTCGGATTGGGGGTTCCTGCGTAGGATCGAATTGCACACCTTTCTGGAAGGGAGATCCGCCCCTCGGTTCGACTATGGGGTTGATCGGCGATCAACCTTTATATATATATGTATATATAATAGTTCTTTTAGCTATTTTTAATGATATGTACCTTTTTTTTATATTTCCAGCAGTTTGAATTCTACTTCCCCCTTTCATTTCCAAACATTAGGCGTAAATGCATAAGTTGTGTTTGGAGGCATTGACAAGCCAATGTACCTTAATCTTTTTGGTTAAGGTTACTCTTATTAATGTTATGGTTACTATATTGTCATGCAATTTTAATATATTANTAGCTATTTTTAATGATATGTACCTTTTTTTTATATTTCCAGCAGTTTGAATTCTACTTCCCCCTTTCATTTTCCNATTTTTAATGATATGTACCTTTTTTTTATATTTCCAGCAGTTTGAATTCTACTTCCCCCTTTCATTTCCAAACATTAGGCGTAAATGCATAAGTTGTGTTTGGAGGCATTGACAAGCCAATGTACCTTAATCTTTTTGGTTAAGGTTACTCTTATTAATGTTATGGTTACTATATTGCATGCAATTTTAATATATAAAAAAAAAGGAAAATCGATCAGTGAAAATTTAGTTTGTACCTTTTTTAATTTAATGTTGATACACTTATCTTGGTTTTCTCATTCCCTCTTTCTTTCTCATTATTATCATTTTTGTTATTATAATTCCTATAAAAATAATTCTTGTTATTAGTAATTTTGGCATTTTACTTTTATAAATTTTGAAATATGATCATAGTTGATTCCTGAAGTTTTTGAATAATCTCACATGTAATGCTTAAGTGTGATAAGTAAATATATTGTCAATATGTTATACAATGAAACAAGCATATAGATTAGTATTTAGTATTACAGCAGAATGATTTTTACCATAACAATGGGCGAAATCTGGATGGGGATTGACAAGGAATTACCTGCACATCGCAGAGAGATTTGACTATTTTTGTTATCAAGACCTCCAAATAACACAAGCACGTGCGCGCTCGCGCACACATATTATATAAACTTGATGAAATTTAATCTGTTAAATATGCGACTTTTGCAGGGGTTACATGGCGCCCGAGTACGCTTTGCTTGGACAATTAACCAAAAAAGCAGACATCTATAGCTTTGGGGTGCTCATGCTTGAAATTATTAGTGGAAGAAGCAGTGCAAGATCTGTATGGGGACTTGACATGAAGGTTCTATTGGAATGGGTAATTCTCTTACATGTCACTTTATGCTATTTTCCATGAGCACTGACTAAATCAGAATTTGGCTTCATAAATTTTCTCTCACTTGATGAAATGCTTATTTTTTTGCCTTAGTTTCCCTCGGGCAATCTAGCGTTGCTTAGATGGTCATTTCAAACAGTTTGTCCAACAATCATGAAAAGTAGTTGCATCAAAATAGCATATTGTTTTCTTTGCAGTCTTCAGGAACACCTAACAACCAGAATTACAAATTTGGTAAATAAATAACCAACGAGTGTCTAAAGCCAAAATATACAAAATGAAACTGACTATAGTTTTTATCCGGATATATGTCAAAAAGGCTTTGAATTTTCTTTGACATGGGCATAATATACTTTTTGATTGATTCTCTTAAAATTATACTCTTTCCATGGCAAATCCAGCAGCTTTAGAACCAATCATGATGGCCAAATTTTAATAAGAATATTTTACAACAGCAACAACCACAAGCCTTTATCTCACTACGTGGAATTGGCTTTGTGAATTCTTTTTATCCATTGTGTCCATTTTCATGTAATTTTTATAAATTAAGATCATTTTTTATACAACACTCAAATCTTTTCAAGTCTACCTTTACCTTTCTTAGCATAAGTCAAATCTAAAACACTATCATTGTCGAGTTCCAAGCCTCAAATGTGTAAAATGTAGGGTTGTTTTAGGTCGTCCACAATCATTGCCGAGTTCCAAGCCCCAGATATGTAAAATGTTGGGTTGCTTTAGGTCGTCCACAATCAACGTAAAACATTTGTCGAAAAACTATGTCATAAATCCTTTAATCAAAATATTCAAACTCAAAAATATTTACCCGGACAGCATTGTTAATTTTAAGTTGGCCTTAATCTGACTAGTTATTATTGTGTTTCCAGACATGGGAGCTACGGAATGAAGATAGATTGTTGGATATAATAGATCCTAAGCTTGCTGAGTACCCCAAAGATGAAGTTGAGCACTTTATTAAGGTGGCACTGCTCTGCACGCAAGCAACTTCCCATCAGAGACCAAATATGAAGGAGGTGGTTTTAATGCTGCAGTCCATCGACATGGATCTGGATGTCAAGAGTCTGAAGCAGCCAGGTATTGTCAAAAATANGTTTTAATGCTGCAGTCCATCGACATGGATCTGGATGTCAAGAGTCTGAAGCAGCCAGGTATTGTCAAAAATGCAGACCGTTCGTTAGGGATCCTCAGTAAGCTGAAGAGATCTCAATTGCCCAATCACAGCCAATCAAATAGTGCTTCTGACTTAATATCTACAGCTGAAGAGGCAGGAGGCAGTACTCCAGTAAGCACATTTGAACTGCAGCCTAGATAGGTGAACCCACAGCCTAGGGAGAAACTAATTCAAATTTCGACCGTTGGAATCAAAAGGCCAAGATGTAGTGCGCTTTGTGGCCAAACACTCCAAAAGTTATCAGGTGGTGTATTTTAGGTTCAGTTAGCAAAATACTAGATAGTTTGTAGTGGATATTGATGAATTTAATATTAGGCATGAAAAATACAGGTTATNACATTTGAACTGCAGCCTAGATAGGTGAACCCACAGCCTAGGGAGAAACTAATTCAAATTTCGACCGTTGGAGTCAAAAGGCCAAGATGTAGTGCTCTTTGTGGCCATGCACTCCAAAAGTTATCAGGTGGTGTATTTTAGGTTTAGTTAGCAAAATACTAGATAGTTTGTAGTGGATATTGATGAATTTAATATTAGGCATGAAAATACAGGTTACTTAATTAAAATGTATGTAGTATTATGTTTATTTTAATATAAAATTATTTTGGATATGTTAAAAAATTTTATATGTTTATTTTTTTATGTATGATTATTTTGGTGGAGTAATCTATATTATTAATTGTTTAATTTATTATCATTATTTAGGATATGTTTATTTGTTATATGTCTCATTTTTTCTCTTCTTATAAGCACTTTTATTTCAAAATATTATTTGATTCAACAATAGTTATTACCACATTAGCTTTCTATATATATATAGATATGAAGGGTTGTATTTGAGAATACTGCTTCCCATATGTGCAATTTGTCATCGTAGGAATCAAAACCGGGTCAGAAGGGCCTTACGACTGAAAACGTAGCTGTTTACCAACTTATTAGATGTATTTATAACATTTGTATGTACAACCACGTTAAGAGGTCAATAGAAGTTTTATTATATTTTTGTTAATGCATCTAGATGCTAACATGTATTTGCCACTTAGTTAAACAATAAAATGAGACCTTGCATTTTATGGATATATGGATATGGTAAAATGAGAATTCATATCATGTTTTTGTTCTGTATGTGTATGTATAAATATGAAGAGAACAAAATGAATTTTTTAATTTTATTCTAGTTTATTTTGATGCCATGTACAATCTGATGTGACCCAATTGATTGTAAGTAGAGTCTTGAGCACATCTAGCGACCAAATGTCTCAGGATCTCAGAGTAGTTGCATTACATGGAGAATCATCTGAAGAAGATGATGCTCAACATCTTTAAGATCTTTTCACAAGTTGTTCATCCTTCTCTTTTCTCTTGTGGATGAGAATTTGTTGTGTTGATTAAGCATTCAATTCTAGTGCAAGCTAATGAATCTTGTCTTTTAGAGGATAATATAATTAAAAAATCTTTCCCACATCAACTAAATCAAGTATGATAGATGCTCATTTTTTTAAAAAAAGTATTATTTAATTAAATTATGGAGGCTCATTCACATGAAAATTTAGATTTGATGTTATGGATTTGTACAGAGGTAGATTTAATCCCACAAAAAGCATCACTTACTTCAAGCTGAGATTTTCTCTTCTTATTGTTAGTGATATATTTAAGCCTCTTACTTTGCATTACCTTGATGAAGGCATTATTCTCTGGCTTCCTCTGAAGAGTGTTTCTTATTTTGATGATTTTAAATATAGATTTTTGACTCATTTCACCAGCTTTTAAAAATAATTGAATAACTCCCAAGCTATCAAGAGGTGGGTGAGACTTTCTAACATTTATTTGCTCATTTTTTAATGGAAATATTGGATATACAAGATCTTAATACCATAATCTGTTGAAAATTTATTCTTTTAACTTACAAGAATTAAAGATATTGGTAAAGTTTTTGGGATTGACCAGTATTCATAATAAAATCAATTAGTATAATTATATTATCATGGTTTCTAAGCCTTTCCTTTATAAGCTCTAAAATGATTCATATGAAAACCCCAAAATCATTGGAGCAAGTTGCTCCAGTTTCATTGTAAGGAGATTAAAAATACCATAACACTATAGATCTTTCTTAGTAAATATGACCATGATAAAATCAAATATGATTCATTAAAAATGATATGTTTTCTTGAGATCATGGTTACCTGACCTAATTTCTTCTTTGAGCGTTGTTGACAAAGATACCATAAATGTGCACTGTGCCATCTATGTTTGAGACAACTAAATACTCTATTTTTAGTAATATCGTGGTCTCAATACATGGAATTGACTACATATAAAGAGAATTATTTGAGTTTTGATCCAGACCATGAAACTAAAATAGTATATCATTAATAACTTGAGATTAGATATTGATAAAAACATAAATGAAAGAGTATAGAAACAAGACTATCTTAATAAAATTGATTCATAGTATAAGAACCTTTTTTTATAATTCTTGAAGGAGCCATGCTTGAGACAACAATATAGTACAACCCTAAAAGAACTTTAGTTGAGAAAGTTATATGATACCTCCAATTATTGACCTCCACAATAGCTTAACATTATGACAAAATTACTTAGATATGACGACCTTATAAACATCTATTCTAACTTCCGACCATGTAAGTTTGCTAGGGAATAATGTCCAACTTAGCTCAGCACCCTTTTGACTCTAACACAACAAATTTGCTTGGGTGAAATGACCTACATAGCCTCCCACACAATTCCTTTAAGTCAACTTAGCTAAGTATCTTGCTCTCTTAGCAAGTACTTGCAAGAACACTTTACTTCCAAAAAGTTTCCAAACTTCATTTTAAAAAGCCATATAACTCATACCTCTATGGTGGCATCTCCTTGAGAGACTAAAACTCTCAAATTACATAATTTTTTTTTTTACATGGAATCATTTTCTACCTTATCAAAAACTTAACCCACTTGGCCCCTCTTAGACATGGTTAAGGGTAATAATTCAATGATTAATTATCCATCTTAACAATCCAAGTTCCATTTGTCCCTTTCAAATAATCCAAATCATTTATGCAACCTTGATAAATCTAAGTCCTCTCATCATAACCATCTCAACATGCTTAAATCTACTTCATTAAATCGAAGTTTCAAGCTTTACCAAAAGTAATTAAATTGTTATAATTAGGTATGTAATATTCAGATCAATTGGTTATTACTTAGTTTTCAAACATATATAACACATATTTAATGTCATTGTATAATGCAAACAACAATCATGTTCCTGCGCAAGACAATTATTTTTAGTGACAAGCATACTGTCTAGTTATGCCTCATATGTTGTGCAGACATGTAACTAGCTTATCATGCATGACCCTCTTCCTTTTTCAATAAATAATGATCTCCTGTTCATTCTAAGAATTTTTGAAATAGGGAGATAAGAGAGTGAAAGAAGGGGACACAAAAGTAAAGTCCTTTTCTTATAGTCATAAAGGAAAGTGTGCTTATGTTTTTTTAGCTCCTTAATTGGATTCTCGATGTTTTTTTTTTTGGGTGGGAGTGTTCCTTCTAAAAATATATGTTGCCTTAGATAAGATCATCAAGATCGATAATCTTTATCCATATGGGATAGCTTTCTTAAGGTATGTGCCTTTGGTGCGGTCCTCACAAGTCACTAATAGTTTTAGACCTATCGTGCTAAGAGTGTCCCTTACAAATAAATACTTAATAAAAGTGACCATGATCGTGCAATATTTTAGCACCTATAGGGACATTACATTGCCACCTTAAACTACTTATAGAAGGCTTGGCTAGTCAAAATGGAAGAGAGTGGAAATAATATATCGAGACTGGTCATGCCCAAATACAGAAGAATAACTACCACCTTTTATCTCTAAACTTTTAAATGGTCTACTAGTGTACATAAGTGTTGTTGTGATAAAACAATACTAGCATGATCTTCCTTTATGAAGAAATAAAATGAAATTAAATTAAATCTTCATAAATCTTCACATTAGGTGTGAAGTTCAATTCGTAAATTTTAATGTCATTTAATGTCATTTATCTCTATGATGGGTGTATGATAATGTTGTGAAATCATGCCACATCATAGTATTTTGGTACAAAAAAAAAAAAGAAAACTACGTTCTAATATTTTGATAGTCAAATGGCACATCATCTAAAATTTGCGGTGATACACCTCCAACAAATCTTCATCATCCGATAAGAATCTCGAGGCTTGACATGGATCTCTGATGAGCCCTTAGTGTGTGTTGTTTTTCTGCATATTTTATGTCAATTTAAATCCTCAGCAACAGTGTCAAAAACTTGACCCATCCCAAAATTACGCAGTAATTTAACTTTAAAAAATATGACAAAAAACTTGACTCAGTTTATATTAAGTAGTTAATGTGCAAAATTAAAATATTTATAAAATATATAGAGATTTCTTTAAAAACCCAATATCGATCCCACAGAGAAGTGCAATAAGAAATCTCTTAGGCAACTTATAGTCTACTACTATCAAGTTTTAGTTTGGAAGACAAAAATTCTTATGATAATAACATAAATCACAATATTCAAATTATAAAAAGTAAAGTAAGAAAAACAAGTTAAAATGGGCTTAATGAATGATAACAGAAATGTAACAAAAAGAACAAAGTTTACTAAACTAATTTCTAAACTTCAAAGTTAAATTTACTAAGACTAAACAAAATTTTGTAGCGAAGAGTTCAAATTTAAGAATACATCTTTCCCCTTTACAATGAGTTTATGGATTGTGAAGAAATTAAAATCATATGAAAAAATATAAAATTATTTTGTGCCAAATAAGAGCAATCATATTATTTACCCTCTTATGAGTGCATAAAGAACATTGACTAATCTAGAGTGTGGTCCCTAATTTCGTGGTTAGGCTGGGAGGATACCGACTGCCACTTTAGAGCTCCCACAACTCCCTCCCCTGAGGGTTAACAACCTCACATTAGTTTCCAATCAACTGAATTAAATTGGGGATTTTAATCTGTTACCTTAAAATCTCTAATTCTGCATCCAACAAAGTATATTTCCCCATTTATTTGTACTCAACCTTATGGATGAAATACTCTCCCAAAAAATCAAATGTGATTCTCCCCACGTTGTAGAAATCATAGCACTTTCAGAACATATGTTTCTTAACACATTTTAACATTTTAATTGGCCAAATCGAAAACTAAATGAAGATCTGGGTTCAAATCATCACAAATTTTTGACATTTAAAACCGTATAAAGCAAAATCAATTCTTCACAAAATTATATCTCAAAGTAGGGAGAAGGATAAAGAAGACTACGCAGAATTCATGAGAAGGATACGACAAAACACAGATTTCATTAATAAAAAGAAGTTTACAAAACAAAAGAAAGAAAAAGCACAACTTATCTCACAATCCTTCCTAAGCACATCCCTAGAAGTTCTCTTCAAGTCTTTCTCTCTTTTTGAGCACCTCAATTCTCTCTTAGAAGTGTAATGAAGAGGAAATCTCTCACCTTGCCTCTCCTCTTACAATCATTAAAGAAAATTTACAAGCTCTTGCCTCTCTCTCTCTCTCTCTCACGCCACACACACACACATACCAAAAACTCACGCCCAAAACTCATGTTCAAACCCTAGACTTCCCTCTCTTTTATAAAAAGCTGTCTCCCTCCAAAAAGAATTCAAAATTCCCTCCAAAATTCTATCCAAAAGTCAACTCTTTTGAACTCAAAAGGCATGTCCAATTATCCAAGAGACATATCATTTCATAAAAGAACCTTTCAAAGTGTTTAGATGCATTGAATCACACTAAGGGGTGTTTAAAACAAGTGTCCCTTTAAAAATTCGCCCAAAATTTGTCCTCAACCGCCTTAATCCGGCAAAAGTATTCTCTGGCACATCATGCGCAAGTTCTTTGGATTTTGGTGCATCATACGCCACTCTGCAGCAACTCTACCATTTTGCTCCGTTTAGCTCCATTTCAGCTCCGTTTTGCCCATTTCAGTTGTGTTTTGCTCCCAACAGATGTACCTACAAAATAAGCATGAAAATAACATTTATTTAAAGTATAATTTAATTCAAAAACATGTGAGAGATGTAAAGTAGATTAAGCATAGAAAGATGTATCAAAATGTTCCAAGTCGGAATTTTTTTTTCTTGCTCATTTTTACTTCAAATTACAGCATTTTTACTTTATTTTCTCCAAAATTCCATTTCTTGTACCTAAAACAAAAAAAAATCCAAAATACCTTCTTTTAAAGTGTAATATCTTTAAAAATCATTAAATTTGAGCATAAAATATATATGAAAAAGTAGGTAATTTTTAGGCGTATCAATCTTAAAGCAACATTTTGGGCAAGAAATGTTCAAACTTTGATTAAAAATTATCCAATGGTATGATTTCAACAAACCTATAGACAAACTGATCGACTCGATAAGACAGACTCAATGGTACCAATATTAATCTAATTTGAACCAAATCGAGCCCTGATCAAGCCATTAAACTATATTTGAAAGTTTTTCAGACAGAGGATCAAACCAATGTTGAATCCAATGAGTTAATAGTTGAATGGAGAGTCTCGACAAGGAAAATCCAACGAGCCTATGATCACTCAATTCCGACATCATTAAGGCACTCAAATATTCATCAAATGACATCTAATCGATGGAAGCCCTCTGAGCCGTCTGATCAAAGGGGTTCGTTATTCTGCATTAATTGCACCTGAAACTATATAAATAGACCCCCACCCCTCTCATAAGAGGGGGGAGGAGAGCTTGAAACTTGCGAAAGAATTTGAATCTTTGAGAAGGAGCTAATGTCCAGCACTACCCTGTCACCATCAATGGTCGCTGATCACCGCCGACCGCTGACGTGATAAGGACTTGATCAATCAACAGTGGGACTCCAACAATTTTTCCCACGATTGAGTGCCACCCATGTTGTTTCTTTTGTGTATGTTGCCCTCTAGTGGGAGCATTTTTTATACTGGCTTTTTTGTTTTGCACAAATCGACCAAGATATCTCTGTTGAACCAACCTTTCAATCTCTTCCTTGAATTGCTTACATGTCTTAATGGTGTGACCACAACTCTGATGAAATGACAATATTGTTTCTGATTCCCTGAGTTAGGTTTTAGGGGGTGAGGCCACATAATGTTTTCCTCACTTTGATGGCCATTAGGATGTTAACACATAATGTGTTAAGTGGCGTATAATCTTTCTTAGGTCAATACTTACTTCGCTGTCCAATTGATTGGGGAGGGAAGTCACGATTCCTCTGTTGTTCGGATTTTGTCCGTTACGAAGATTGATTAGTCTCTGAAGTTACTCTTGCACTTTCCCCGAATTTCTCAATTTGCTACTTATTCGTGATGATGTCCTCATCCAGAGTGATTTGGGTCTCAACATGGTGGACAAGGTCAACATAAGAACCAACTGTCACCCGCATCAGTGACGAGTAGAAAGGTCCTAGGTGGAGCCTCCTAAGGAAAACTCCTCTCAGTAACTCTGGATCTACTCCCGAAATTTGACGGCTTCAACGGAAAACCTGCAGAAGTAGTCATTGAGCGACTTTCTTTCACTTTAACAAAGTTTTGAGAAATAGGATGAATCATTGATGTTTCATTAGTTTTTCATGAAATGCTTTGGAAATAGTCTAGCAAGCTCGTTAAAGGTATTTACAGTGCCTTCTGACAGAGAGTAGAACCAGACGTGAGCTTGCCCTTTAAGAGTGGGTGAAAACACTTAGCACACAAGCGCAACAGAGACAAATTGAATGTGCCTGATATTTCAGTAGTGATCAATATGTTCATAGAGTTTAGTTCTCCCTTCGTAAGTGTTAATGCTCGGAAGCTTGAAACCCATTGAGATAAGGCTTTGGAGGGCTGTGTCCGCTAAGAGAGAAGATTCATGGATGTTCGATGAGTGAGGGAAATGATCCTTCTTCTCCAGGGGAAATTTTCCCAGACAAGGCATCGTAGCTTGTTACGAATGACATCATCTGGAGTGACAACAAGGCGTGACGGTGTTAGGCGAGTGCGTGAGATGGATGAGTGAAATTTGCGGTGTCTATGAGTTCAAAATCCTGTCATGACAAAGGAGGGGCTCCGATAGAGCATTTTTGAGTGGCACGTCTGGTAGGTCATTGTGTTAATGGTAAACAAACTTTATTTAATAGCTCCAAACTTCAAGCTCTCTCTTTAGGTTTGATGCCTCCCCCACCCCTTTAATGAAAGGAGGAGGGTTGTATTTAGAAAGCTTTTAGGCAATTAATGTGCAGAAATATGATGCACTTTGATCGGACGGCTATGAGAGATTCCTTTGATCATACGATATTTGATCGGTATTTTAGTGCTCTAATGATATCAAAATCGGGCAATTTTAGGATCATTGGATTTATCTTGTCGAGACACTCAATTCGACTATAAACTCACTAGATTCGACATCCATTTGACCTTCCAAATACATCTGAAAAGCTTCCAAAAGCAATTTAACTTCCCGAGCGGGGCTTGATTTGGTTTGTATTAGACTCATTTTGTATCATTGGGTCTGTCTCGTTAAACCAGTCAGTTTGACTATAAGTTTGTTGAAATCAGAGCTCTATATGACTCATAATTAAATTTTGAACATTTTACTGCTTAAAAGATTGATTTGAGAACAATATCATATCTCGAAATTCATATCAGATGATGGAAATTTAGTGATGGCGTATCGGATGGCTCTTGCAAAGACTGGCCTTTTGGCAATGAACCGCTAGAGAAATTGTTAATGAGATGGCTACAATAAAAATAAGATTTCTCACTCTGATACAAATTAATTAATTAATGATTATAACACCCCAATAGGAGTATTTACATACCACTGAATTATGAGGAAGATTTACATACATACCACTCAATTCTCATTTATTTACATATCAACACCTAAACATCAAATTTATAACGCCTCAACTATGCATGTACATTTGTATTTCACTTTCTAAAACTTTAAATAGTGGAAATTTCAATGTGATATGAAATATTTGGGTGGCAAAAATATAAAAAAGGCAAATTTTAGCTGTTAGATGTGTAAATACCTAGTAATTGTATGGCATTCATGTAAATGCATAGGAATTTTGTATTATTTTATATCATTTAATTACACATAACATTAACTTCTCAGATATCATTAAATTACATATAACAAACCCTATCACATCATCACCAATGATTAGGGCCCCTCGTTCGCTCGAAAATTGATTCAAATTATACAGAGCCGATTTTAAGGCCACCCCAGCTCAACTCAAAATCAGATTATTAACAACACTAGTGGCATCAAGACTGAATTTACAGAATTTAGCTCAGATTTTTAATCACTCGAAAATTGATTCTAATTTGGGCTCGTATTGCTACGAGCAGAAATTTCGGATCGAATTTTTTTCGAGCCGATTTTTAGTGAGCCGGGAGCACAGCTAAAAATCTGATCCTTTCACAGCCCTACCAATAATTAGGGGTGTAAACGAGCTAAACACGAGCTGGGCTTGCTCGTGTTTCGCTCGTTTATATTTCGAGCTCAAAAAGTGTGTTCATGCTCGACTTGTTTGCTTAGCGAACTGAACACGAGCCGTTCACTAATAAAGAGTCGTTTTGACAACCCTAATCACGTAGTCATAAGATGTTAAGAATAGGGGCATGATTTAAAACAACATTTGAATCTAATTTAATAACTTTTATTCTATTTTTTTCATTAATACTTTTAATTGATTATAAATCTTTGTAGCCTTGTAGTCGATTAATTTTTTTTAAAATACTTCTCATCAAAGATACATATATATATATATAAAATTGATTAGTAGTATTTTGAGCCAAAACGAGCCGAACACGAACGAACAAATATTTGTTTGTGTTGTTCGTCGACTCGTTAACTTAGTGAACGAGCCGAACACAAGATTCTTAACGAGCCGAACAAGAGCTGTTCGTGAACAACGAGCCNTGTGACCCAATTGATTGTAAGTAGAGTCTTAACACATCTAGCGACCAAATGTCTCAGGATCTCAGAGTAGTTACATTACATGGAGAATCATGTGAAGAAGATGATGCACAACTTCTTTAAGATCTTTTCACAAGTTGTTCATCCTTCTCTTTTCTCTTGTGGATGAGGATTTATTGTGTTCATTAAGCATTAAATTCAAGTGCAAGCTAATGAATCTTGTCATTTAGAGGATGATATGATTAAAAATCTTTCTCACATGAACTAAATCAAGTATGATAGATGCTCATTTAAAAAAATTATATTATTTAATTAAACTATGGAGGCTCATTCACATGAAAATTTGAATTTGATGTTATGGATTTGTACAAAGGAAGATTTACTCCCACCAAAAAGCATCACTTACTTTAAGCTGAGATTTTCTCTTCTTATTGTTAGTGATATATTTAAGCCTCCTACTTTGCATTAGCTTAATGAAGACATTATTATGATTAATCTCCAAGCTATCAAAAATATGAGGCAAGAGGTGGGTGATACTTTCTAACATTTATTTGCTCATTTTTTAATGGAAATATTGGATATACAAGATCTTAATACCATAATCTGTTGAAAATTTATTCTTTGAACTTACAAGAATTAAAGATGTTGGTAAAGTTTTTGGGATTGACCAATATTCATAATAAAATCAGTTAGTATAATTATATTATCATGGTTTCTAAGCCTTTCCTTTATAAGCTCTAAAATGATTCATATGAAAACCCCAAAATCATTGGAGCAAGTTGCTCCAATTTCATTGTAAGGAGATTAAAAATACCATAACACTATGGATCTTTCTTAGTAAATATGACCATGATAAAATCAAATATGATTCATTAAAAATGACATGTTTTCTTGAGATCATGGTTACCCGACCTAATTTCTTCTATGAGTGTTGTTGACAAAGATACCATAAATGTGCGCCATGCCATCTATGTTTGAGACAACTAAATACTCTATTTTTAATAATATCGTGGTCTCAATACATGGAATTGACTACATATAAAGAGAATTATTTGAGTTTTGATCTAGGCTAAGAAACTAAAATAGTCTATCATTACTAACCTGAGATTAGATATTGATAAAAACATAAATGAAAGAGTATAGAAACAAGACTATCTTAATAAAATTGATTCATACTATAAGAACCTTTTTTTAATAATTCTTGAAGGAGCCATGCTTGAGACTATAAGAACCAGTTCATACTATAAGAACCAGTTCTCTGAATTTTGGCGCATCATGAGCCACTCTGCAGCAGCTCCACCGTTTTGCTCCGTTTAGCTCCATTTCAGCTCTGTTTCACCCCGTTTCAGTTGTGTTTTGCTCCTAACAGATTTATCTACAAAATAAGTATGAAAATAACATTTATTTAAAGTGTAATTTCATTCAAAAACGTGTGAGAAATGTAAAGTAGATTAAGCATTAGAAAAGATATCAAAATGTTCCAAGTCAGAATTTTTTTCTTGCTCGTTTTTACTTCAAATTACATCATTTTTACTTCATTTTCTCCAAAATTCCATTTCTTGTACCTGAAATAAAAAAATTTAAAATACCTTCTTTTAAAGTGTAATATCTTTAAAAATTATTGAAATTGAGCATAAAATATATATGAAAAGATAATTTTTAGGCTTATCAATCTCGAAGCAACATTTTGGGCAAGAAAAGTTCAAACTCTGATTAAAAATGATCCAATGGTATGATTTCAGCAAACATATATTCAAGCTTACCGACTCGATAAGATAGACTCAATTGTACCAATATTAATCTAATCTGAACCAAATCGAGCCCTGATCAAGCCATTAAACTATATTTTGAAGTTTTTCAGCACATTTGGGAGATCAAACCAATGTCGAATCCAATGAGTTCATAGTCGAATGGAGAGTCCAGACAGGAAAAATTAACGAGCCTATGATCACTCAATTCCGACATCATTAAGGCACTCAAAGATTCATCAAATGACATCTAATCGATGGAAGCCCTCTGAACCATATGATCAAAGTGGTTCATTTTTTTGCATTCATTGCACCTGAAACTATATAAATAGACCCCCACCTCTCTCATAAGAGGGGGGAGGAGAGCTTGAGACTTGCGAAAGAATTTGAAGCTTTGAAAAGGAGCTGATGTCCAGCACTACCCTGTCAAAATCAATCGTCGCCAGCCACCGCCGACCGCTGACGTGATAAGAACTTGATCAATCAACAATGAAACTCCAACAATTTTTCCCACGATTGAGGGTCACCCATGTTGTTGCTTTTGTGTATGTTGCCCCCTAGTGGGAGTATTTTTTTATACTGGCTTTTTTGTTTTGCACAAATCGACCAAGATATCCCTGTTGAACCAACCTTTCAATCTCTTCCTTGAGCTGCTTACATGCCTTAATGGTGTGACCACGACTCTGATGGAACTGATAATATTGTTTCTGATTCCCCGAGTTAGGTTTTAGGAGGTGAGGCCACATAATATTTTCCTCATCTTTGATGGTCATTAGGATGTTAACACATAATGTGTTAAGTGGTGTATAATCTTTCTTAGGTCAATACTCACTTTGCTGTCCAATTGATTGGGGAGAGAAGTCACGATTCCTCTGTTGTTCGCACTTTGTCCGTTACGAAGATTGATTAGTCTCCAAAGTTACTCTCGCACTTTCCCCAAATTGCTCAAACTGCTACCTATTCGTGGTGATGTCCTCATCCGCAGTGATTTGGGTCTCAACATGATAAACAAGGTCAACAAAAGAACCAGCTGTCACCCGCATCAGTGATGAATAGAAAGGTCCTAGGTGGAGCCTATTAACGAAGACTCCTCTCAGTAACTCTGGATCTACTCCTGAAATTTAACGGGCTTCAGCGGAAAACCTGCAGAAGTCGTCCTTGAGCGACTTTCTTTCACTTTAACAAATTTTCAAGAAATAGGATGAATCATTGATGATTCATTAGTTTGCCATGAAATGCTTTGCAAATAGTCTAGCAAGCTCGTTAAAGGTATTTACAATGTCTTCTGACAGGGAGTAAAACCAGACGCGAGCTTGCCCTTTAAGAGTGGGTGAAAACACTTAGCACAGAAGCGCAACAGAGACAAATTGAATGTGCATGATAGTTCAGTAGTGATCAATATTTTCATAGGGTTTAGTTATCTCTTCGTAAGTGTTAATACTCGGAAGCTTGAAGCCCGTTGAGATAGGGTTTTGGAGGGTTGTGTCTGCTAAGAGAGAAGATTCATGGATGTTCGGTGAGTGGGGGAAATGATCCCTCTTCTCCAGAGGAAATTTTCCCAGACGAGGCATCGTAGCTTGTTACGAATGACATCATCTGGAGTGACAACAAGGCGTGACGGTGTTAGGTGAGCCGTGCGAGATGGATGAGTGGAATTTGCGGTGTCTATGGGTTCAAAATCCTGTCATGACAAAGGAGGGGTTCCGATACGAGCATTTTTGAGTGGCACGTCTCGTAGGTCATTGTGTTAATGGTAAACAAGCTTTATTCAATAGCTCCAAACTTCAAGCTCTCTCTTCAGGTTTGAAGCCTCTCCCACCCCTTTCATGAAAGGAGGGCTGCATATATAAAGCTTTTATACAATTAATGTGCAGAAATATGATGCACTTTGATCGAACGGCTATGAGAGTTTTTTTTTATCAGACGATATTTGATCGGTATTTGAATGCCCTAATGATATCAAAATCGAGCGATTTTGGGATCATTGGATTTATCTTATCAAGACACTCAATTCAACTAAAAACTCACTTGATTCGACATCCATTTGACCTTCAAAATATATCCTAAAAGCTTCTAAAAGCAATTTAATTTCCCAAGCAGGGCTTGATTTGGTTCATATTAGACTCATTTTGTATCATTGGGTTTGTCTCGTTAAACAAATCAGTTGGACTGTAAGTTTGCTGAAATCAGAGCTCTATATGACTCATAACTAAAATTTGAACATTTCCTACTTAAAAGATTGATTTGAGAACAATATCATATCTCAAAATTCATACCAGATGATGGAAATTTAGTGACGGCGTATCGGACGGCTCTTGCAAAGACTAGCCTTTCGGCAATGAACCGCTAGAGAAATTGTTAATGAGATGGCTACAATAAAAATAAGATTTCTCACTCCGATACAAATTAATTAATTAATGATTATAACACCCCCAATAGGAGTATTTACACACCACTGAATTATGAGGAAGATTTACATACATACCACTCAATTCTCATTTATTTACACATCAACACCTAAACATCAAATTTATAACGCCTCAACTATGCATGTAAATTTGTATTTCACTTTCTAAAGCTTTAAATGGTGGTACTTTCAATGTGAAATGAAAATTTTGGGTGGCAAAAATATAAAAAGACAAATTTTAGCTGTTAGATGTGTAAATACCTAGTAATTGTGTGGCATGCATGTAAATGCATAGGCATTTTGTATTATTTTATATCATTTAATTGCACATAACTTTAACTTCTCAGATATCATTAAATTACATATAACAAACCCTATCACCTCATCACCAATGATTAGGGCCCCTCGTTCGCTCGAAAATTGATTCGAATTATATGGAGCCGATTTCAAGGCAACCCCAGCTCAACTCAAAATCAGATAATTAAAAACACTAGTGACATTAAGACTGTGAATTTACAGAATTTAGCTCGAAGATTTTTAATCACTCGAAAATTGATTCTAATTTGGGCTCGTATTGCTACAAGCCGAAATTTTGGATCGAATTTTTTGAGCCGATTTTGAGCCGAGAGCACAGCTAAAAATCTGATCATTTCACAGCCCTACCAATAATTATGGGTGTAAATGAGCTGAACACGAACTCGTGTTCGGCTCGTTTATATTTCGAGCTCAAAAAGTGTGTTTGTGTTCGACTCTTTTGCTTAGCGAGCTGAACACAAGCCGTTCACTAATAAAGAGTCGTTTTGACATCTCTAATCATGTAAGCATAAGATGTTAAGGATTTGGANATATATATATATATATATATATATATATATATAATTGATTAGTAGTATTTCGAGCAAAAACGAGCCGAACACAAACGAACAAATATTTGTTCGTGTTGTGCGTGTTCGACTCGTTAACTTAGCGAAAGAGCCAAACACGAGCCGAACAAGAGCTGTTCGTGAACAACGAGCTNTACCAGATTCTAATGCACACAACTGGGAGCATGCTGATAATGCTGCAACGAATGTGAGCTCGTCAGGCTCGACCTTAGCAACATTCTGCAGTTCGTTGAAAGCGGCCAGAGCATCTTTGGGTCTGCCATTCTGTTCATAACCAGAGATTAACGCATTCCATACGGCGATATCCCGGTGCGGCATTTCATCAAACACACGACGAGCAGCATCGAATTCAAAAGATTTGGCATAAGCAACCAGCATGGTAGTCCAGGAGATTGAATCCTTCTCCTTCATGCTGTTAAAAAGCAAGCTTGCATCAGCAGAGCTCCCACACTTCGCGTACATGTCGAGGATGGCATTGTTAAGTATTAAGCACTGTTTGATTCCATTCTGCTTGATATAAGAATGCATCCACCAACCGAGCTCCAAGTTCCCTTTTTTTCCACAAGCAGAAAGAAGACTAACCATTGTGACATCATTGGGGGCAAATCCGCTCTGCTCCATCGCCTTAAAAAGCTCCAACGCGTCGTTGCAGCGGTCAGCTCGTACCAGCGCCGTGATCATGGAGTTCCAGGAAACAACGTCTTTCTGAGGAATAAAATCAAACACCTGGCGTGAAAGATCCAAGCACCCACAAACAGCATAGAAATGGACTAGAGAATTGAGTATGAAGACGTCAGAATGGAATGGGGATTTGATAACCAGGCCATGGAGTGCGGAACCCTCTCTGAGCATCTCGAGTTCTGCCGCAGCTTTGATTACGAAAGGGAAGGTGAAGCAATCGGGGGAGTGAGGGCTGGAGGTGAGCATGCGGGAGAAGAGATGGAGGCTGAGGTAGGGGAGGGGGCTGGAGGCGAAGGAGCGGATGAGGATGTTCCAGGAGTAGAGATTTGGATGAGGGATTTGATCAAACAGTCGGAGGGCGTAGGGGAGATTGCGTGAGGGGGAGAGGGTGAAGGATGTAAGGAGGCGGCTGGCAGCGTAGGGATGGCGGAGGAGGTCGAAGCGGAGCATGCGGGCATGGATTCTCTTGAGATCGGCGGTGGTGAGGGTGTCATGTTCGTCGAGGAATGAAAGGATTGGGTGGTCGGCGGGAAACCGTTGGCTTCCATTTTGGGACCTAGGGTTTGCTGAGACAGGGATGAGCGGCCCTATTGTTGTGGTGGCCATGGTGGTGGCTTGTTTCTTATGTGATCATGATATGTAGATTACTTGATTATAATTTAAATATATTTTATCATAGTTTGTTTTGCAATCATAGTTTGGTTAATTTTTTATCATTATTTAAAGATTATTATATAAATGTTTAAATATAGGTTATAAAATAGATTAATATAATAGAGAGCAATCACACTTTAGGAAGAAAAGCTTTTTCGAATGTACAAATTTCATTGATTATGATGAGAAAAATCGTTGCTTTTGCTTTTTTCGACTTTTTATCAACGATATTAAGGTCATCCGTAAAACACTTGTCAGTAAATTAAAAAACGACCGAAATCCCAACGGGATTTAATTACCCACGCATGACCGACAATTTAATGTTGTAGTTTTTTTTTTTTTTTTTGGGTAAAATTTCAAATCGTTCTGGTTGATCCGTCGGTAATAGCGACAACTTACACCTTGAAAAAGTATCGCACCTGTCACTTTCTTGGTGAAAAAGTGTCATGTCCGTTGTTTTCAGATGACTCATGCATTCTGTAGGTTTGGTGTTTCTAATTCATCGGTTCTAAAAGTTGACCTTAAATTGTAAGAAAAGTGTAGCGCATGTTATTTTCGTGTGACGAATCAGTATTTATTTTTTAAGCAAGTTTTCATAAGCATTAAAAATAAAATAAAATAATATAAATTATTAAATAACTGAAAATAAATTTAAATGATCCCAAGAACCTTTTTAAGGTCATTCATGACCCTAAACAAAATTCCCACGTCAATTTCATAATAAACTTAAAATAAATTAACGCATTAAATAAATAAACAATTAATTGATCCAAAAATTTTAAAAAACACAAAATTTAAAAGTTTTAATGATAACATGATATTAAAAAGAATTATTATTATTATTATTATATTTTAACATGAAAAATATCTTTTATAAGTTTAAATTTAAAATAATTTAGACAAATCACACAAAACATTTAATTTTAAAACATCATAATTTTTATTTTTATTTTATTATTATTATTTTTTTGTAATTGGAGCTCTCAGACGAATTTTTTATTTTAATGTTGAATAAAATTTAGAAGTTAGAAATAATTAAAAAAACTATTTAAATTTAAAGTTGGAATTCAATAAACCAAAACCAAAACCAAAACCAAAGACTAAAATTAAATCTATGCCATTGTGATCATTCGACACCGGCATAAAATCAACATATAATTTATCATTATCATCAAACTTCTCAATCAATTCATCAATATATGAAGTAAATGATCAAAGGAGAGTGAATCAAAGTCCCAAAATTTTCCAAGCATTCAATTTTGTCCCTACATTCACAAAATCTAAGCCAATGTGGTAATACCAACATTTAGTTTACACAACAATGAATCCATAAGCTCTATTACCAATTAGATTCAAGCTATTTAGGTTTAGACATACCTAATGTAACTAAAATGATGCAACGTATGTACATTATGCACAATACTAGTGCAATTAATCTGCTATCATCCTCAGGAAATTCCACACTAATCAATACTGACCCAGCCACTTAATGACATTCATTTTCAGCCATAAAGCTTTTCACAACTGCCCAGAGTAAGGCTATGAAATTCTTTGTTCATCTTTTTACTACAGGAAGTCTCTCTCAGTATTCTGTTCCTTCAATTTTATAAGCAATTTTATCAGCCCTTCACCATTTTCCTATCTTGGAAGCCTTCTCTCCAGGAACCTTCAATATTATATAAACACTATGTTTGCATCACCAAGCCAAGGGAGTCGAACAACATTCTGAAAAGTTTGCACAATGCTTTATCTATTTAATCATGTTAATTTTATTTATAATCCATAAGCCATAGCTTAGCCAATGTACTACAACTTAACTTTAGAGTGGGGAGAAATAGATACATGTTCATTAAATCAAATATAAATGATGGACAATGAAATTAATTTAATTTGGGTGAAAATCAGAGTAAAGAGTAAGAGTTAACTAAATCTAAATTCGAAATTAGTTTATTACATAGAATTTGAGAAATTTGGCCATGAAAGATACAAACTTTACATGAATGGACAGAACTTGAAAACTAAAGATCCAAAGATTATTAGGCTTATAATAAACTATGTGTCAGGAATAATGCTAATAAAATAATTTTGGTAGAGAATTAAAATATAACAATAACATTGTTATGGTATTTTCTAATAAGTTAAAATGATGGGGACATTAGAAATATGGTTAGTGCTTATACTCCTTGAGTTGGACTAGAAACAAATTTGAAAGAAATACTCTCTAAAAAACTTCGAAAATCAATTTTCAAAAAAAAAGATGGATTACTACAAGTTGCATTCGAGGCAAAGAGGATAGACACTATTGGTGATTTAAATGGGCATTTGATTTCTATTCATGATTGGTTATGAGAATATTCATTGTGGGTGTGAGCCAAGATATAGAAATGTGATGAGATAAACTATAATTTGTGGGCATTAAATAGGAAAATAAGTGCACATAATATATAATAAAGTTATGGATTATTTGGTGAGAACAATAGGGAAATATTAGATCAAAGAGTAATTTAAGTTTGTTTAATCTGCATTGATTATCAAGATGCTCACAAGAAAAGATACAATAATTTAAGATATTTAAATATTATATATTTCGGATAGGAGAGACACCTACATTTGCGCTCATAGCTAGAGAAATAAAAGATNTCTTGGAAGCCTTCTCTCCAGGAACCTTCAATATTATATAAACACTATGTTGGCATCACCAAGCCAAGGGAGACAAACAACATTCTGAAAAGTTTGCACAATGCTTTATCTATTCAATCATGTTAATTTTATTTATAAGCCATAAGCCATAGCTTAGCCAATGTACTACAACTTAACTTTAGAGTGGTGAGAAATAGATACATGTTCATTAAATCAGATATAAATGATGGACAAAGAAATTAATTTAATTTGGGTGCAAATCAGAGTAAAGAGTAAGAGTTAACTAAATCTAAATTCGAAATTAGTTTATTACATATAATTTGAGAAATTTGGCCATGAAAGATACAAACTCTACATGAATGGACAGAACTTGAAAACTAAAGATCCAAGTTTATTAGGCTTATAATAAACTATGTGTCAGGAATAATGCTAATAAAATAATTTTGGTAGAGAATTAAAATATAACAATAACATTGTTATGGTATTTTTCTAATAAGTTAAAATGATGGGGACATTAGAAATATGATTAGTGCTTGTACTCCTTGAGTTGGACTAGAAACAAATTTGAAAGAAATAGTCTTTAAAAAAGTTTGAAGATCAATTTCCAAAGAAAAAGATGGATTACTACAAGTTGCATTCGAGGCAAAGAGGATAGACACTATTGGTGATTTAAAAGGGCATTTGAATTCTCGTCATGATTGCTCATGAGAATATTCAATGTGGGTGTGAGCCAAGAGATAGAGATGTGATGAGATAAACTATAATTTGTGGGCATTAAATAGGAAAATAAGTGCACATAATATATAATAAAGTTATGGATTATTTGGTGAAAACAATAGGGAAATATTAGATCAAAGAGTAATTTAAGTTTGTTTATTCTGCATTGATTATCAAGATGCTCACAAGAAAAGATACAATAATTTAAGATATTTACATATTATATATTTCGGATAGGAGAGACACCTACATTTGCACTCATAGCTAGAGAAATAAAAGATATTGTTAGACAATAAGGATCTTAGAATTAGTAAAAACTCTAATACTTGATGTATAATTCTAAAACAAGTGAAATTCATAAAGAGAAATCCATATTATTGGAAGATCATTTAATATTTAGGATTGAAAGTTTAAAAATTTGGATCTATCATGCAGCATAATGACAACATAAATGGAACCATAACTATTATAGGGTACAACTAATGTTGGGTGGTTACAATGTATAATTGCATGAGTACTATGCATTACTAGAATATCAATTGGACATTCATTTTATAAATCTATATTAGGCAATGCTATGCACACCTGAGTGTGAGAAAAAAAAAAATCATTAAAGAAATTGTTTAGTCTAGCATAATTGAGAATGTAAGATAAATATGTGATAAAACTAGAAAAGATAATGTGAGAATTGGCTATAATAGTGGAATAATAAAAGTAAGATCTAAGATGAGAAAAAATAAAAAGATAAAAGATATACCAAAATTAAGAAGATAATATTATTTTGGAAGAGAATTAGAAAGAAATATGTTTAATCATAGACCAATAGTGGCATGGCTAGGGGTTGTGTAAACAAGCAATCAAAAAAAGGTTATAAACAAAGGCAGCACTAAATAAGAGTTAACAGGTGATTGATAAAGTTGAACCAAATAGTTGGCAAAACACTACTGATGATGAAGGTGAATATGCTTGTTAGTGTATATTAAGGAGGTCAAAGAATATCAATCACATCAACATCATCATTAGCCTTATCTAAACTATTTAAGTTGCAAAATTTTCATTCGTTCATGTCGAGTGTTTCTAAAAGTATTGAACCTCTTCTTTGCATATCATTTTAAACAACTTATATCAACATTATCTTAAGTCTACCCATTTCCCTTTCTAATCCTCTACATTATTTTTTATTTACTCCTTTAATTGATGTATTTTCAATTAATTAATATGCATGTACAAATCAACCAATTTTTTTCACAATTAGTTTATCTTTAATCATCCTTCCTAATTTTGTATCACATCCATCTTAACATTCTCAACTTTTTCATGCTCAAACTAAACATCAAAGATTTTTTTACAACACAACAGTTAGTTCCATATAACACAATCAGGCTAATTGCCAATTTATATAATTTACCTTTAGGTTTTCATCATCCTTTAATCGCAAAATTACTCCTGAGGCACTTCTAAGTTCTAACCACCGGACCATGACNTTTCAATTAATTATTATGCATGTACAAATCAACCAATTTTTTTCACAATTAGTTTATCTTTAATCATCCTTCTGATTTTGTATCACATCCATCTTAACATTCTCAACATTTTCATGCTCAAACTAAACATCAAATATTTTTTTACAACACAACAGTTAGTTCCACATAACACAATCAGGCTAATTGCCAATTTATATAATTTACCTTTAGGTTTTCATTATCCTTAAATCGCAAAATTACTCCTGATGCACTTCTAAGTTCTAACCACCGGACCATGACCCTAAGCCCTATTACTCTTTACCATAAAGCTAACATACTTACAGCCATCTCACTTGAGTATATTATATCTAATAATATAAATTAATAATTATTAATATAAAATCTACAAGAAGTGCATGCCACAAACATTTTTTTTTCAACATTTTTTTGATTGTTCTGAAATTTTATTTATTTCAACGAATTATTTACTAATTATACTTCTAAAAGAAGTATATGAATGCACCCTATTTTGAAGCTAATAAAAAAACTTTATGAACTCAATATTGGTCCTTGATGTTATCCTCCTAAAATTAGAAACTCTTTGTTCAATCCGCAATTGATTTCAATAGTAGTCAATGATTCACCACAATATCATTAAAAATTACAATATACATTTGCTACCATGTCTATCTAAATGCAAATTAAATCAATTCTATGATTCTTGATCATATACATTTTTAAATCGATAGAATTAAAATGAAAGCCTTTCGCTAGCTTCTTTACTTTTTCATCATATATTGCATTAAAATATCATTTTATAGTAAATCTTTCTGAAATGAAACTAAATTGCTCTCCAAAGTGGACACAAAACTAAAATATTTAAAGCCAATACTCCAGTACTCTCTTTCATAACTATATTGTATGATTTAAAACTTTATTTCTATATATATAGTAGAACCTCAAAAATCTCCTTATTTCTTAAATATTTCTACCAAAATGCTTCAAATATTTAGCATTCTTTTAGAATTTTAAATTCTAGTAAAAGGATTTGCTGACCAAGCCGTTATAGTANATTTATTTCAACGAATTATTTACTAATTATACTTCTAAAAGAAGTATATGAATGCACCCTATTTTGAAGCTATAAGAAAATCTATATGAACTCAATATTGGTCCTTGATGTTATCCTCCTAAAATTAGAAACTTTTTGTTCAACCCACAATTGACTTCAATAGTAGTCAATGATTCACCACAATATCATTAAAAATTACAACATACATTTGCTACCATGTCTATCTAAATGCAAATTAAATCAATTCTTATGATTCTTGATCATATACATTTTTAAATCAATTGAATTAAAATTAAAGCCTTTCTCTAGCTTCTTTATTTTTTCATCATATATTGCATAAAAATATCATTTTATAGTAAATCTTTCTGACATGAAACTAAATTGCTCTCCAAAGTGGACATAAAACTAAAATATTTAAAGCCAATACTCCAGTACTCTCTTTCATAACTATATTGTATGACTTAGAACTTTATTTCTATATATATAGTACAACCTCAAAAATCTCCTTAATTCTTAAATATTTCTACCAAAATGCTTCAAATATTTAGCATTCTTTTAGATTTTAAAATTCTAGTAAAAGGATTTGCTGACCAAGCCGTTATAGTACTCCCCCATAAATATACAAATCTAAATGGATCTCATTTGGACCTGAAGCCATATTTTTTAATCATCATTTTTTTGGGTAACTTTGCTTTACATTTTGAATTAGTCTATAGCAAATCTAATTATCAAAAATATATTCCTAATTATTAAATAATCTTTTATTCTTAAATATTGGTACTCAAATGCTTCTTCTCAGAACACTTGGCACCCTCTTCAGCTTGAAAATTCTAATAAAAACATTTGCTAATCAAACCATTTTACTATCCCCCATAAATCTCAAAATATGAATAGATATCTCAATTGGATCTAAAGCCTTATTTTTGTACACTTTATTTAGAATTATCTCTTCATTTTTTTTGATCAATCTATAATATACCTGATTACATATCTCACACCGACTTCAATATTTGCATATTCAACACCTAAAATATTAAAAAAAAAAACAAATCTAACACCCCCACCATTACAATCCTAACCCTGTCAAGGGCTAGATTCCAGCTACAGGATTGCAACGATTAAAAACCTTCACAACTGCGATTTTTCTCCTCCTCCCGATCCGCTCTTATCCGAAACCATCGAGGAAGATAACCCTCCCTCGTTTTCTCCCAATTCCTCCCACCCAGCCGTCTTCTCATTCTCAATTTAAGGCATGAAAAAGCACCACCATTTTAATATAATGCTATTTTTAATCATTGCATTAAAATGGTATTTTCTTTATGCCGTGCCTAGATTTAAGGCAAACGATGGAAGGATGAGATTTAAGAATCTATAGAATTACAGTTGTCATTTTTGTTGTTTGACAGTGAGAGAAAAACGATGACTTTCTCAGACGTGTCACTGCCTTCCCATAGATCTTTGTACGTCATGATCTTTGTTCGTCGTTGTTTCACATGAGTAAAAAGATCAAAGTTTCAGAGATCTCTGTATGCTGCGATCTCTTTCCAGACCTATCTTTTTTTTCTGGCAAGCTTGATCAAATCTGCAGGCTGATGTCCAGCGAGATAGATAATGGAGTTCTAGATGGTGTAAATATTAAAATTTGGGTGTGAGATATGTAATATAATGAGGTTTGAGTGCTATGTAAGTAAATCCCCCAAAAAGGCTTTCATAAAAGGATTTTGTTTACCATCTATGAATTTAAATGGAATTGAATGCTCAAGTAGAAGTTATAGTTGCCCACAGTTGCTTGGCCAATAATCCAATGGACTGGGTTGCTTTTTCATATAATCTTTGAGAGATAAAATCACTTCAATTCCCAAATTTTAAATTGCATAATTTCCTCAAAAGCCTTACAAATGTGCTCATCCAATTCCACAAAGAATGCAATACCAATTATCAAGAAGAGTTTGTATCACTACCTTGAAATCACATACCAAAACCTACCAGGCCAGAGGCAGCAAAAATTTTACTCACAAGGCAATACACCTTGTGATTCACTAATCATCAAGATCTGCTACATAACATAATTTACCATAAAGTTAATCAATCTATTGAAAGCCTCATCAGATTGATTCTCAAGATGTAGGCTTAGAAACATTAAAACTTACAACGAGAAGAAAATTATAAAATTTATGGATTGCAGGAAGCAAAAATTTAGTTAAACACAATGTATATAATCATAACTTATAAGAACAGATTTCCAAACAGTCTTCACAAAAATACAGGCAAAATTAAAAATCTTAGATTAAATATACATACAGCACCATAAGAAGAATCAACATCGAGGAGCATCAAACAACCACGTGACAGCTTGAAGAAGGGAGCCCAAGGTAGAAGATAAAGATCAAGAAAGAAGCTCACCTAGTACCAAAACAAAGGGATTGATTCATCCTCAACAGGATCAGATCTACTGTCTGGATGCTTCGGCGGCCCGAGCGCTATCATAATCAACGACTTCACGGTCGGTGATGGAGCGGGAGTGTTGGACTATGGACCGGCCGNGGCCCGAGCGCTATTATAATCAACGACTTCACGGTCGGTGATGGAGCGGGAGTGTTGGACTATGGACCGGCCAATAGAATTAATCCACTCCTCCTTCTCCTTCTCCGAATCAGCAATGAAATACATCGTCTCCCGATGGGTCGAGAGCTCAAACGCAAATTGCCGATTGATGACATCTTCGGCGCCTTTGACGGTAAGGCATGAGGCCACGGGGATGACGCCACGGGGGACCGATGAACGGTTGACAACAGGATCCTTGAACCAGAAGAGCTTCCCCTGCTTCAGAACGAACCAACGCCGCCTCCATGTCTTGATGTACTCGCCTTGCTTCGTGAGCCACCCCCCGCGCTCCGGATTCGACCAGAACTCCACCCCGTCGGCNATCCTTGAACCAGAAGAGCTTCCCCTGCTTCAGAACGAACCAACGCCGCCTCCATGTCTTGATGTACTCGCCCTGCTTCGTGAGCCACCCCCCGCGCTCCGGATTCGACCAGAACTCCACCCCGTCGGTTAGGGCATCCGGCTCCGTCGATGATCCCATAACTGCTCTCCAGAAACTCGCCATCGCAAACTCTCCGGCGGTACTCCGGCAATTGTTCTTGCGCTGACTGCGTTCTAGTTCGTCTTCCTCGCTTTCATTTCTACCCGAATCGATACTGCCAAAAAGGAGGAATTTAGGGCGGCCTTTCCGTCGGAAACGATCGGAACGATTATTACAGCCTAAAATACGCATTTGCATAATCTTTTACATTTAAATCCTTCCAATATTCCTTATCAGATTAAAAATATTCGAGTTCATTTGTTTTCTCGAGTTTGAACTCGAGCTAGAGTTTAAGTCTACGAGTTCGAACCAACTTGTTTATTATAAAATGGATAAAATAATATTAATTTAAGATAATTTTATAATAAGATTATAATTGGGATGAACAATTAAGGAGAAAATAATACAAAATACTATTTTTAAAGCATTTTTAATACTTTAAATATAAAGTTTTCAATTTTAAATTATTATGAGAGCATTTTGTATTAATGTTTTTTAAACGAGCTAACAAGTTGAGTCGGGGGCCAGCTTGAGCTTGGTTTGTTAGCTTAATGTTCATGAGCCACTTATCCTAGCTCGGTCGACTCACAAATCAGCTTGACTCACTAAGACAAGTATATAAAGTTTGTGTTAATAATACAAAAACACAAGAATTGAGGGGTATGTGTAGATCTTTCAAAACATTTNGATGATCCCATAACTGCTCTCCAGAAACTCGCCATCGCAAACTCTCCGGCGGTACTCCGGCAATGGTTCTTGCGCTGACTGCGTTCTAGTTCGTCTTCCTTGCTTTCATTTCTACCCGAATCGATACTGCCAAAAAGGAGGACTTTAGGGCGGCCTTTCCGTCGGAAACGATCGGAACGATTATTACAGCCTAAAATACGCACTTGCATAATCTTTTACATTTAAGTGTCCGTTTGGGCAGCTTGTACCGTTTGGTTCGTACTTTTTGTGTGGGTCGCGGGCGTTTCAGGATAAGCAGCTTATTCTAAAACGCATAAGCTGCCCCAAACAGATTAAAAATATTCTTGAGCTTCATTATTTTTCTCGAGTTTGAACTCGAGCTCGAGTTTAAGTCTACGAGTTCGAACCAACTTGTTTATTATAAAATGAATAAAATAATATTAATTTAAGATAATTTTATAATAATATTATAATTAGGATGAGCAATTAAGGAGACAATAATACAAAATACTAATTTTTAAACATTTTTTATACTTTAAATATAAAATTTTCAATTTTAAATTATTATGAGAGCATTTTGTATTAATGTTTTTTAAAACAAACTAACTCACGAGCTAACCAGTTGAGCCGGGGGCCAGCTTGAGCTTGGTTTGCTAGCTCAACGTTCACGAGCCACTTAGC
The DNA here is from genome assembly GCA_002079205.1 of Phalaenopsis hybrid cultivar. Classification (NCBI taxonomy): domain Eukaryota; kingdom Viridiplantae; phylum Streptophyta; class Magnoliopsida; order Asparagales; family Orchidaceae; genus Phalaenopsis; species Phalaenopsis hybrid cultivar. The sequence continues at coordinate 52,261 of JXCR01144096.1, read as the reverse complement.
CTAGCTCGGTCTACTCACGAATCAGCTTGACTCACTGAGATAAGCATATAAAGTTTGTGTTAATAATACAAAAACACAAGAATTGATGGGTATGTATGTAAATCTTTCAAAATATTGTGCTTAATAGGCATAGGACCATACTTCATAATGATGATCTCTATGCATTCATTATTTGTGATGATTAGTAATTCTATTATTTATTTTGTTTGTAATTGAATATGATGTTCATACTACAAAATTCTTAATCCAAATTAGTTAGATCAATTAAGATCAAAGATGAATTAAGGATGATTTGATCATCATCTAAGTCATCATTGAACAATGATTGAATAATGATATGACATTAGATCACTTATAATTGAAGATGAATTAATTACTATTTAATTATTGCTCTTAGATAGTTAAAAAATGATATGATCATTATTCTTTCAATCATCATTTTAAATATTTTCAAAAATAGTTCAATCATTGTTTGAAGATGGTTTAGTGATAGTTTTGAAGATTGTTTAACCATTGTTTGAAGATTATTCGCTTATTATTTTAAAATGATTCAAGGATAATGGTTTGATTATAATTGAAAAACTATTTAATCATTATTCAAATATGATTTAATCTTCATATAAACATTATTCGATAGTTGATCAAATATATTTTGAACAATATTCAACTCTTATCAGATCTTTGTTTGATCATGATTCGAGTGTCATTTGAAGATTGTTGGGACATATGTCACTTAAGCCCCAAATGAGGGCTCATCTAGTTGATGGATTCCTTCAGTTAAAGTTTTCTTTAATCAACCTTCTTCATAAGTCATACAACACTAATCCTTAGGGGCACCAAAATCATGTGTGAAAAAAAAATGTAGTGATATATCTAATTATATTTTCAATAGATGTGTTAAATAAAGTTTCATAACCTAGACATAAACTTAATATATCACAAATTTCTATACATTTACTATCTTGGATCTATCATTTATAAATTTTCACTTTTTTAGTGCATAATGTTGCATTTAGCCTTAAGCATTAGTATGAACTACTAATCAAACTAGAGAAAAATTCAAGGACATCCATGCTCAGATGATCTAGGCATTTCTTCAAGCCTACTAAGTGTATGATAGAAGCCTAATAAGATGAGGATTTAGATCAAAATTACATTGCATCTTTTCATTACACTATCGACCTTCATATGCATTTGAATCATCTTGCTCACAGAGCAAGATCATAAGGTATATTTTTCTGTCCATAACAAGCATCTGTAAACCACTTATTTAAACACAATAGTAAGTTAATTAATCATACTCTACTGCAACATTAATGATCTAAATTGGTCTGATGTTCTCGAATTTGAGCATTTAGTCTCTCATTGGACATTTCGTATTGATGCACTAAAATTAGGCATTCATGAAGGTGTCTACTTAACATTATGTTCATTCACCANCTCTTAGGTAGTTCAAAAATGATATGATCATTATTCAAAGATTTTTCAATCATCATTTAAAATATTTTCAAATATAGTTCAAGATTTTTCGATCATCACTGATCGCGGGGTCTCGCGTATAGACAAAATAAAAAACACAGTTTACATATAAGCTTTTAAAACGTGCAAAACAAACGGTACGGCGACGTTTTCAAAAACACCGCCACACTTATGAGCTGCCCCAAACAGACCCTTAGTGATAGTTTTGAAGATTGTTTAACCATTGTTTGAAGATTATTCGCTTATTATTTAAAAATGATTCAAGAATGATGGTTTGATTATAATTGAAAAACTATTTAATCATTATTCAAATATGATTTAATCTTCATATAAACATTATTCGATAATTAATAAAATATATTTTGAACAATATTCAACTCTTATCAGATCTTTGTTTGATCATGATTCGAGTATCTTGAAGATTGTTCGAACACATGTCACTTAAGCACCAAATGAGGGCTCATCTAGTTGATGGATTCCTTCAATTAAAGTTTTATTTAATCAACCTTCTTCATAAGTCATACAACACTAATCCTTAGGGCACCAAAATCATGTGTGAAAAAAATGTAGAGATACATTTAATTATATTTTCAATAGATGGGTTAGATTAAGTTTCTTAACCTAGACATAAACTTAATGTATCACAAATTTCTATACATTTACAATCTTGGATCTATCATTTATAAATTTTCACTTTTTAGTGCATAATGTTACATTTAGCCTTAGGCATTAGTATGAACTACTAATCAAACTAGAGAAAAATTCAAGGACATCCATGCTCAGAAGATCTAGGCATTTCTTCAAGCCTATTAAGTTTTTGATAGAAGGCTAATATGATGAGGATTTAGATCAAAATTACATTGCATCTTTTCATTACACTATCGACCTTCATATGCATTTGAATCATCTTGCTCACAAAGCAAGATCATAAGATATATTTTTTCTGTCCATAATAAGCATTTGTAAACCACTTATTTAAACATAGTAGTAAGTTAATTAATCATACTCTAATGCAACATTAATGATCTAAATTAGCCTGATGCTCTCGAATTTGAGCATTTAGTCCCTCTTTGGACATTTCTTATTGATGCACTAAAATTAGGCATTCATGAAGGTCTCTATTTAACATTATGTTCATTCACCCTCAACTTTTTTCCCTTGGGTGTTAACAAATATATAAGACAACTTCTTAAGCCTCAACCTAAAACAACTTCTTAAGCCTCAACCTAAAACAAGAGAGCTACTTTCCACATCATTTGGACAGCCCACATCTTCCACATCACCCTTAATGAGATAATACCTTCTCTTTTACTATTGTATTTATAGACTCTTTACATGTTGTTAAAACCTTTGAGTTGGTCAATTTATGGTTGCAAATGATGCTAAAAACAACTTTGTAATGAACTAAAAATATGAATGAGCATTTTTAATGAATAGTTTTATTGGGCGCATAAAATCCATCTGCATTCATTTTATTCTTATACTTGTGAACATATTGTGATCGTCTCATGCTCCATTATGGCAGAAAGAGCTAGCATCTTCTCTCAGCATCACAAGACTCACTTGAAGCTCTCAATGTTATTTTAGCTACTATTTTTATAATTTTCACCTTTTTTGTGTTGATAGTTAGTTTTAAATTTTATCTTGCTTACATTTTGATGTGAAATATAAAATATTTATCATCATCAACATAAGTTATTCTTATTAAACATTGCATAAATTGAATATGAAATGGTGTTATTGATGGCATAGCAAAGGGCTACGACAATGTGGCAATGGCAACAATGATAGTGGCGGCATGACAATAATGCGCTATAGCGTACATTGTATTTACAAATTCAACAAAGAAATTTTATTTTCCAAGTTACAGCCGTAACTCAATTTTTTTTAAAATTATTAAATTTTATTTTTTAGTATAATATAAAATTTTAATATAGAAATGAACTAACATTGTTTCACCTATTTCACTTGAGCTTAGCTAAAAAAACTAGTTTTGCATAAAGATACTTTACATTAAAGTTGATTTTTTACCAAATCTGACAAGAACTATAGAAAATTAGTTGAATATTTCATTTCCATATTTGTATAATATTTATACAATCTTCATGGATCTTCTAATTGAAAACATATAAAACAAATAATAAAAATTTCAGAATAATTATAATAGTTGATAAATTAATGATTTGGCATTACAATTATTACGTGTCGAAAAATTCACGGCGATAGAGTGATAATTTAACGTCTTAGCATTATACGAAAGTCCATCACACGTACAAATAGTTAGAAAAGTAACGAGAGTAGACATCGAGATTTTTACGTGGAAAAACTCTTGAAAGAGTAAAAATCACAAGACCTAACCCAATCGAAGCAATGCACTATATGTATATAAGTACATATATCTACTATTCTCGTGAATCATATAAGATGGAATTGCAATGTTGATATTACAATTGTACAATAGTAGTTTACCTATAATAGCCGCAATATGACTATAACAGATGTGGTTGATCACGAAGGCTATAATAGCGGCAACTGACCATAGAGGATGCATTTGAAAGCTATATCGATAGCAATTAGCCACAAAGGCCATAGTTGGTTGTTCTACATGTTGTAGTCGACCACAAAGGAAGTAGTTGGTTGTTGCATATGTTGTAGTTGGCCACAAATGTTGGAAGTTGCAATATCGTCAGTTGCCACAAAGGTCGTCTTTGGGGACTGCAATAGTGTCATTTGGTCATAAAGACCATGATAGGAAGTTGTAACAGTAGTAGTTGGTCACATAGACCATAGTTGAAAGCTATTACAATAGTAGTTGGCTACATTGGCCGTAGTCAGTAACTGCAATAGTGTCATTTGGAAGTAGTAATTGAAATTTATAGTGGTGGTTTGTCATATAAACCGTTGCTGGTAGCTGAAAAAAAATTAATTGACCGCATAGATCATAGTTGATGACTGCAATTACGTCAATTAACCATAGAGATTGTATCTGGTCACTGCAATAACATCAATTGGCCACATAAGCTGTAGTTTGTGATTGTAATAGCTTAGTTGGTCACAGAGGTCGTAGTTAAAATTTATAATAGTCGTAGTTCGTGATTGCACCTCTTATCTCAAAATACAGTTACAATTTTATAGTGAACATTGCATTTGTGAGTATACAGTGTAAAGAAAGATACAAGTGTTAGGTACAACTGTCGTATTCGGACTAAGAAGGTTGTAAGCAGTGGTTGCATGTGGCTGATGCTCGACGACGACAGTGGTAGTTGGTGATGGTGGTCGATGGCTATGTAGACTGAAAGTTATTATCAAGTCTTCAATACAATGTTATACATTACGACCATATTTGGGATATAACTTTAGTAAGCAGTGGTTGCCAACGGCTACGAGTAGAGGAAACAGGCGGTGGTCAACAGCGGCACACAGGCGGTGATCGACAGCTGCCGACAGGGGGTGAAGGCCGAAAGCTATAGTTTCCAATACCGCGTTATACGTTACGACTATATTTGGGTAGCGATGTTAGCAAGCAGGGGTCATCGATGGAGGCGAGATGAGGCGGCCGCCAGTTGTCAATCACGGTCAACGAACGCTGGTCAACGATGATTCACAACTACGGAGGCTGGAAGTTTCGTCGGGTCTTCAATCCAAAATAGGCTTTAAAATACCTTCTCTTCTCCTTCCTCTTTCAAATGAAGAGAAATGGTCTATTTATAGCCTCTAAGTGAAAGACATTTTGATTCTTTTATGAATAACTTCTCAAACCACCTAATCAAACAACCCATATTGGTTCCCCTTGATTACAAAAGATTTTTTAATATTTTAAGGTCTTAATGACCTCATAATTAAGCGAGCTTAAGCTCGCCGAATTCCTCATGTCGAGACACTTAATTTGAATATAAATATATCAAATTTAGAGTTCATTTGATCATTCAATTAATGATCCAAAACCTCCAAAAATGCTTTAATGGCTTGATTCGGGCTTGACTGGACTCAAATTGAACCAATTTTGGTATCATAGAGGCAATCATCTTGATTATAAACTTGTTGAAATCGCGCTTTAGATGATCTTGAATTTGAATCTAGAATACATATTGCTCAAAAAATACATAGAGATTCATATTAGGTGATAGAAATTTCTTGATAGAGCATCAATATAATGATAACGAAATAATTGCAATAGCCCACAAACTAATGAATAGGTAATAGGGATTTTACATATCAATGAAGTGATATTGAAAGATGAAGCAAGAAGGATTAAAGCCTTGGAGAGTGTAGATTCCAAATTGAAAAAATTATAATACACTCCTCTCAAGTAAATAATGATATCATTTAATCCAACCTCGCTCGATCAATTTTGAAAACTATCCTAAATAATTATTTGATGAGAACATCAACAAGTTGTTCGCTTGTAGTTACAAACAAAGTACAGATTAGGCAATTTTCAAGCTTCTCTTTTAAAAAGCATCGATCCACTACAATACATTTTTGTATGCTCATATTGCATGGGATTATGTGGAAGATTGATGATTACATTGTCACCATAATAGAGCCTCATAGAATACTTCAATTCAATCCTCAAATATTTCAAGATAATTTTTTAATTACATCAAGACACAATAGATCATGCTATCATGTTTTATTTTTGCTTTTGCAAATCACAATACAACCTTATATGAATGTTCAATATCTTAAACTTCACCTATTATCAATCATAAAAACTGCATAATATGCATCTATATGATTTAAAAGTCAAATACTCCTCTTTTTTTAATAGAATTCCTTTGTTGTTGATTCCCTTTCAATATTGTAGAATTATATATATTGTCACAAGGTGAAGATTCTCAAGGATTGTGTCTGAATGGACTCACCACACCAACAGTAAAGGCAATCCCAAGTCTGGCATGTGATAAACAGATAAAGAAGAATTTGATGATTATGAAAGTTGCTTTTGCATGATAAACTATAAGGGCTTGTTTGACATTACTTCACTGCCGAGAAAATTTCTTTTAAAAGCTGCATTTCACACTATCGCATCCTATTCGCAATTCAGAACAGAAGGGAATGCAGTTGAAATAGCATTGTGATGGGAAAAACATTCGGGAAAATTTAATAGCCAAACAAACATTTACGTTTTGTGCTCATTCCATAGAATGGAACGGAGGCTAAGCGCCTTCTCAAACAAAGCCTAAGTGTACTGGATGTTCAGTGGAGGTTTTATACCTTTATTTGTAGGCTCAATGGTTCTTTTAGTGAATTCAATGATAGGGATTGATTTAGTTTATTGAACTTACATAAATTGAAATGGATTATACTCCATCCCCCAACTCCAAAAGAAATCAAGACCAACGCTATATGGGTATTACTATTATTTTCTATGAAAAAGAATATAGAAAAAAAAATAGAAAAAGTGAAATATTAGAACAAATTTGCAGTAAAGCAGGAATGAAGATTACAAAATGAGAGATATTTGTGATAATATATTGTGAGTTTTGAATAAACCTTCTCTTNTTCATGGGTGCCACATAATAGGCTTCAGCATCTTCCTTTTGGTCAAACTAATGAGTATATTCAGCAAAAAGAGAGCTTTATACTCTGAGGCAGTTGATGAATATCATCCAATCAAGACTTAATTGTGTCACTAGTGGTGCTTGGTAATTGTGAGTTTTGAATAAACATTGTCTCACTGAATACGTAGATAATTCACCTATAAATAGGTGAGTACAAGAGAAACAAAAGAAGGAAAGAAATCTTCCTACAATAAAGGAATTCCTATAATTATGGAATAACATAAATATCAATAATTAAGGAATTATACTATGACTAAATATAGCAAGTACTAAATAGAATAATAATAATAAGGAGCGTAATTTCACACTCCCCCTCAAGGTGGGTCGTACAGATTGTACATTCCCAACTTGTTGGTTAGCTCATCAAAACTGGACTTAGGGAGAGCCTTGGTGAGAATGTCTGCGGTTTGGTCTCTAGAAAGAGTATAGACCAATTCAATGATTATATTGTCCACCTTCTCTGAAATGAAGTTTCGATCAATCTCAATGTGTTTTGTTCAGTCATGACGAACAAGATTCTTTGCGATACTGATTGCAGTTTGATTGTCACAGAATATCTTGATAGAATTTTCTCCCATAATTACATGCTCCTTGAGAAATCTTTTGATCCACATTCCTTCACAGATACCAAGTTCCAGTGCTTTGTATTCTGCTTCTGCACTACTCCGAGATACCACTGATTGCTTCTTGCTTCTCCATGTCACTAGATTGCCACATACATAAGAGCAATACCCAGAGGTTGATCGTCGGGTGGATACATCTCCTGCCCAGTCAGCATCAGTAAAGACTTCTACATTTTGACTATCATTCCTTTTGAATAATAATCATTTCTCATGTGTCATCTTTAAGTATCTTAAAATACGGTTAACAGCTCTCATATGTTCCTCAGTAGGACAGTTCATGAATTGACTTACTATACTTACTGAAAAACTTATGTCTGGTCTGGTGTAAGATAAGTAACTAAGTCTTCCAACAAGCCGCTGATATCGTCCTTTGTCGACAGGTAAACTATCATTCTCCATTCCAATCTTTTTATATGGGTCTATTGGAGTATCTATTGGATTGCATCCAAGCATACCAGTTTCTTTTAATAGGTCCAATGTGTACTTCCTTTGAGTTACGGCTATC
>JXCR01144096.1:28136-42955 GCA_002079205.1 Phalaenopsis hybrid cultivar | reverse complement strand
CATGTTGAGTAAGAAACGTTCCTAGGGAGGTGTTGAAAAAATCTCGTGCATTATCTGTTTTGAGAGCCTGGATTTTTGCGTCAAATTGAGTGAGTATCATTTGATAGAATGCACGAAATATTGGTCCTACCTCGGATTTGTCACGCATAAGATAGATTCATGTCACTCGTGTGTGATCATCAATTAAGGACACGAACCATTGGGCCCCATAAATATTTTTTTCACGAAAAGGACCCCAGACGTCACTATGAATCAGAAAAAAGGGACGAGTGGGTTTGTATGATAATCGAGGATATGAAGTACGAGTGTGTTTGGCAAGTTGACAAAATTCGCAATTAAAAGAGGTAGGACTTTTATTAATAAATAAATGAGGAAACATTTTCCCCAGATACATAAAATTTGGATGATCTAAACGATAATGAAGTAACATGATTTCACTATCATTATTAACGCTGGAATGGAATACAAATGTACTAAACGGATTTAGGCAAAACAGACTTGATACTGGAATACAACCGATGGGTGAGAATAAACTGACAGAGGGTTTGTTGATGAGATAGAGACCACTGCGCAACTCAGCACTGTCAATCATCCTCCCCGACTTCAAATCCTAAAATTCACAAACATATGGAAAAAATTTAGCAACACAATGACAATCATGAGTGAGCTTACTAATAGAGATCAGATTGCAATCCAAAGTAGAAACATGAAGCACAAAAGTGAGGAATAAGTCTGGAGAGATGCGGACAGAACCAAGACCAGCAACTTTGGAGGTTGATCCATCAGCAATCCGAACAGTGAGGGTCGGATTACACGGCCGGTAATCCATTAATAAGGAAACATCCCCGATCATATGATCAGAGGCACCTGAGTCAACAATCCAGGGGCGAGAAGAGGTTGAATCCAAGACGAAAGAGGATGGGGAAATACCTTGATAGGTAACAAGGCCAGTGGCACCCGATGTCACACTAGTAGGCTGGACTGGTAACAGCTGATCGAGCATCTTCTGGAGGACATGAATCTGTTGTTCACTGAATGGGCTCGTTCCTGGAGAGGCTTCGGTGGTGCTGGTGGCAGCTGCCCGATGATCCCGTTTGGGTTTCCCATTTGCGGGTTTGTCATGAATCCGTCAACACGTATCCCGAGTATGGCCAGAAAGGCGGCAGTGGTCACACCAAGGGCGGCCCTGGCATTGGCAGTTGTCCGTGGATGGAATATGAGTAGCAAGTGCAGACCCGTCGAGGGCTGTATTGGACAAGGAAGCACCTAATATGATCTTTTGGCGGCTTTCTTCGTGGCGTACGTTGGAGAAAACTTCACGAATTGTTGGAAGGGGTTCCAAATTCAAAATCCATGAGCGAGTCTGGTCAAACTCAGATTTGAGGCCGAGAAGAAATTTGAAGGTGTGTTTCTGTTCTATGATTCAGCGAAATATGACAGAGTCTTCGCGACACTTCCAATGATACACCTCGAATAGATCTAGTTGCTGCCCATACCGAGTAAGAGTATTGAAGTATTGGTGACGGAGGGATCACTTTGATGAAAGTCATGAAGAATGGTTTCAACAGCAAATAGTTCGCTTGTATTGTCCGCACTAGAATAGGTCTCCCGGGCAGCATCCCAGATTTCCTTAGCCGTGCTATAGAGAAGAAAATTTTCGTCAATATCAAGTGCCATCGAGTTAATAAGCCAGGCCATAACCATATTATTCTCGGATTTACAAGTCTTGTATGACGGATCTGTCGTCTTCGCAGCTGGAGCATCACCAGTGAGGTAGTCATCTTTGCCTTTGCCGCATACAAACATCATGACTGACTGCGACCATTGAAAGTAATTCTGGCCAGTGAGTTTGTGGCTGGTGATGAGGACAGAATTATTGTCTGAATTGATGGGCAATGGAGACCCAGCCGCGGTGGGGTGGCTAGAAGTGACATCACTGGTGGAAGAGGAGTTGCAGGCATGACCGTACTTAGTCATTGGAGAGTAGTCGGCGTACTAGAGGAGTCGGCGCTCACGATCGCGGAAGAAGAGAGAGTAGTCGGCGTACTAGAGGAGTCGGCACTCACGATCGCGGAAGAAGAGTCGGTGCTCACGATTGGACGCTACGTCTCAGCCGCGGGAGAAGCGGGATCGCTGTATTGCAAATGCAGCGATCGGAGATTGCGGAAGAAGCTTGCGATCGCTGGATTGCAGACGCAGCCGCTCACGATCGCTGGATTGCAGACGATCGCGGGATATCGTAGAAGAGTGGAAGACGCGGGATTGCTTCCGAACGATCGTCGGACGCGGACGATTGGAGAGAGACGCAATCAGTAGATGAGGAGCGGCGCTCGGTGTAGGCGCAAACTAGGGCAATCACCGGAGAGAAGGCCGTGATCGAGCGAGAGGCGCTCTGATACCATGTGAGTTTTGAATAAACCTTCTCTTACTGAATACATAGATAATTCACCTATAAATAGGTGGAGTACAAGAGAAACAAAGAAGGAAAGAAATCTTCCTACAATAAAGTAATTTCTATAATTATGGAATAACATAAATATCAATAATTAATGAATTATACTATGACTAAATATAGCATGTACTAAATAGAATAATAATAATAAGGAGCGTAATTTCACATATATCAACAATGGCTACAATAAAAATAGGAAAAAAGAAGAAAGTGCAACAATGAAAGCTGCATGATTGGGGAAATGCAACGATAAAGGCAGTTATAATAAAAATATAACAAAAAAAAGGTTACGGCTCTAATACCAAGACGAAAATTAGAAAGATTTGGTTGAGCATCTCATTCCAACATTTATGTAGTATCTATACAATACTAGGACAGTTTTTAATTGAAAGTATGCATAATCAAAAAACATTAATGAAAGAATAACATTAGTAGTTCATGGATTGATGAATAGAAAGAATAATAATTAAAATATTTTACAAATTGTTGAGTAGGTAATAAGGATCGTCAGTGGAATAGGAAGGAAAGATAGAAAAAAATCCTAGTAAATGTGAGTCACAACTGACAAAAAAAAAAAGCAAGTGTTTCATAAAAACAAAAGATTCCCATAAACGAATCTTAGATCTTCAACTGCATTAGAATAAAGTGATAATTTTCAACATGGATCATTACACAATCACTAAATGTAATAAGACTAAAAAGCTTGATGGCTGCAATTCAAAACATGTTTCAATATAAATTCTCAAGATTTTTTAAATATGTGCTACTCCTAATGACTTGCAGATTTCATAATGGTATCATATAAATTAATCAGAGGGAACAATTAAGGTGAAAATTAATGGATTAAGAGAACAATCTGGTGAAGGAATAAGACCAAGAAATGATTTCAATCAATTGAGATAAACATGACTGATTACCAATTAACTTGAATCATGCCAATCTCATACCAAACATCTTTGTTCCATAGCTTAACTTTATAAGTTATCCTTCAGCTAACTCAATATTTCATGGATTCAAGTGTAGCAAAAAACAGACAGAGTATAAAGGCAAATTAATTATAAAGTTTAGAGGAGAAAGGACGTGGAAGAAAAAAAATACTAGATCCGATGGAAATAATAATTATGTAAAATTTAAATATAGTATGTGCTACTATTTAAAAAGGATGTCATATTTCATCTATCATATATAATTATATTTACATTTGTAAGGTATTTTCTAAGAACTCAGATTCATAAAACTAAGAAAAATACAAAGCAACGAAAGAAGAGAAAAATCATTTCAATTAGAGGAAAAGCTTTGAGGGATTAATAGATGGTTAGATTACTTAAAAATAATAAAAATATAGACATAATGTAACTAAAATAATAAGAAAATTAATACACGAAAAAAAAGTATCTACCCTTTCTTGATAAGGGAAAAAAAGAAGAAGTAGGAAAAGAAGAAGATGAAAAAAAAAAATACATATAATATGCTCAAGAGTACTCACATTCCCAACCCATGCATCAATAAACTATAGCATTATTCCTCATCCAAGTATAACAAAGATAGGAATATAGTCATTTTGTATGCTCAATTCGACAAATTATGATAAAAATAGAGTATACAACAACAGAGCCTTAATCCCACTACGTGTGGTCGGCTACATGAATCCTTTTTTCTCCATTGCGTCCTATTTAGTGTCATATTTTCATTTAGTTCTAATAAATTAAGATCATTTTTTATACAATAAGCCTAAGTCTTTCTAGGTCTACCTTTGTCTTTCCTAACATAAGTCGAATTTAAAACATCTACTCTCCTAATCGGATCATCAGATGGTCAACGTTTAATGTGACCAAACCATCTAAGACAACAATAATATGTGAAGAATAACAAAGATTTCTACTTACCACAACTCTATCATGTTCCCTCAATCATAGAACAAAAAAATATATTTGTATGAGAGCTAAACTTGTCTGAACTTCATCCGAGTTTTTAAGTGCTTATGATTGAAGATGTTATTCATATAAGCTTACTTATAAGTGAATCATTCAGGAAAATAAATAATAATAACAAATGCATAAGTATTAATAATATTGGCACCAAATAATTAAGATAGTTTAATGATCTTGATAATGAGAACTAACATAATTGAATAATCTCTTGAAGATATTGGCACCCTTCGGCTAAATAGATAGTTCAATAATAGCCATAGGAACAAAGCTCAAAGTTTAGCAGATTCACGAGGGCAATTGAGCGACCAAACAACAAAATAAGTTTTGTTCTAAAAATGTTACGCTAAATATCAGAAATAGTTTTTATGCCATTCATCTTGTACCATCCTAAACAATATCATCCAAAAATAAAAAACCAAGCATCAGTCATGGCTTGTTAGATTCCAAGTTGAGCAATTCATAACTAAAAATAGAACAGATTAACAACAAGAATTATAAATAATAATCATCGAAGCCATATTAATGCAACAGGTGGCCAAAGTTTAGCCCTATATATTAGTAAATGGACAAATATTAACACAAAAGCATAACCCAGTAGACAAATGCCACTATTAATACAACAAACTAAGATTTGTCTAAATGTCAAACACTTGTGTTATTAGACAAGAATCCCAGCCAATATATTACAAAGTCAATTTTTGTTTGACTTTTGATGTGCGGCTAGTAGGGCTGTGAATTTAGCTCGAAGATCGTTAATCGCTAGAAAATCGATTCGACTTTTGGTTTGGATCAAGATCGGATCGAAATAAGCGGGTCGGGCTATGAGACACAACTTTGGATTGAATTTTTTTTTAGCCAATTTTGAGCAATACATGGATGGGCTCGTGATCGGCTCTTAGTATTTTGTATTCATAAAAAGTATATATCAAATGCTAAGTAAAATTGAATATAACGAGTTACGAGCCAATTTCAAGATGGAATGGATCCAAGTAACTTAATTTAGGCCACTTTGTTTCAATTTTGAGCTGGAGCGAGCCGATTTCGAGTTAAAACTGATCCAAATATTTCAATTTGAGCCAACTTCTTTCGATTTCAAGCCAGATTGAGCTCGATTCAATTTCAAGCTGATTCAGCTCAAAACCGAATATAACAAGCCATGAGCCAATTTCAAGCCGCACTAAATCCATTTGAAACAGCCCCAGTTGGGCTCGAAATCAGATCATTAAAAGCACTAGCAGCTATTCTCTGCCATGTGGGATCTTTGCAGCACACTTCCTATGTTGAAAACCGAAATGCAGAAGAAGAAAATAGTATATGCTCTGAAGCTTAAACGCATCGATATACCAATCACAGCAATGCTAGAAGCAGACGGTCTCCAAATTCCAGAAAAGAACCACACAATTGAAAAATAAACAAAGAAACATACATGCAATCACAAGCTAAGAGAAAAGGGACTCATCGATCACAATCTTGACCTTCTCTCCATCATCGAACCGGTCCTTTCTAGGAGGCGATGGGGGGACAGGGATCCTTGGAGGCCCCCTTCCCTTCTTTTTATTTCGAGGCCTAGCCTGACAGAAGGGACACATAAAAACTAAAATCAAACTTCAAAACATAATTTACGAGACATCGGATAAACGAAGAACAGAAAGAACTACATTTCCAAAAGAGTGCTTGAATCGCTTCCCTTTAGCCGTCTTCTTGTCCCCTCGGCCGCAGTACACTGAACAAAGAAGTGCAGACTGTGTAGTAGAAGTAAAGAAGAATTAGGTAAGAGATAGAGATAGAGATTGAGTTTCTTGACCTAAATGGATTGGCGGAGGAACGGAGGCCGTCGAGGAAGCCAAGAGAGAAGGGAAAGAAAGGGAGGTCCCTGAAAAGGCTTCGGAGCGAGAGAAGGATATAGGGGAGGGACAGGAACGGATCTGGAGAGAGAGGGAAGCCATGGGGAGAGTTAGAAGCGCCGCCATGGATGGAGACTGAAGAACTTGAGCAGAGCAGCGAGACTGTAAGGACGCCGGGCCTCCAAGGAATGGATAAACCAAACCCCGAAATAAGGCGATTTAAATATCTTTAGTGATTTAGGTGCTGTGGATATAAAAGTAAAATGTGTAAATACATGGGGCTGTAAAAAAAAGCTTGTTTTTCGCAATCAGCTCATCTTCAGCTCGTTCCATAAGCAAACGAGTCGAATACGAATAATTTTTTTAAGCTCCAATAATAAATGAGTCGAACACAAACAATTCTTTGTTCGCTCACATTCAACTGGTTTTAGCTCAAAAAAAAAAAAATAGATTTACTATTTATCTAATGAAATATTATGTATATTATTTATATAATAATATATTATATATATTTATGTCTATGTTTAAATTATAACAGTTTGTGTGGTTATGTGGTTTTGAGCATTCTACTGCACAAAGTACGTTTATGCTTGAATCTAGTACCCTACATCTATTTTTTCCAATTAATTTTAAGGAGTAAATTTCGAGTAAAAAACGAATAAGAATATTTAAATTGAGCTGAACAGGAACACAATGTTCCCAAGCTAATTTCGAACACGATCTGATTTCAAACACGAATAATTTTGAATGAGTCGAACACGAGCCAAGCCTGATTTCTCCCGTTTACAATCTTAAAAACATAAGAATCGGGTTGGCATTTATGTAAATGCCACATTTATGAATCATTCCTAATTAAAATAGAGGCCTTTCCATTTATCATTATACCATTAAATTACTATGCATTTACATATCTAAGATCTAAATTTTACTTTTTATATTTATACAACTTAAAATTTTCAAGTTAATAAAAAATATCATTATTTTAACTTAATAAGACTAAGGTAGATCTCTCATATCATATATATTATATAGCTACTAATACAAATTACATCTTTAAACATTAAAGTTGCATCACATAAGCGTGAAATAAGATTAGCTACGAGATGAGCTAGAAAAACATGGAGAACTTCACAAAAAAATATTGAAGTACAAAAATTTACAACCAATCCAAATGTCCATCACAACTCAACAAGTCCTCCTCATAGTACAATGATAAGCTCTCCACGACCTCCCGCACACAACTGCTCTCATTCTCTCTCTCACACGCCCCTCTTAACACTCAAAAAGAAAAATGGACCAAGGATTTATACCCCTAAAAGGAGGAAGAACTCCCTAGGGTTTGCGTAGAAACTTCAACTCTTGCTGAAAGAATCCTCCAAAGTATCATCAAGTTTCTATAGGGTGACCCAATGCATCTCATTATATAGCTCTTATCAAAATTGTCATTGTTGAATAAGTTATCAAAATAAGCTTTCGATTGTCGACAACATAGCTATACTCGTGCTTGGCGAAAACTATGCGGCTGACTAGTGTAGCTACACCTAGTCATCGCATGTTTACGCCAAACACACAACAAGCATGGCATAGTTACGTCAGTCCCGCAACTTTGTTTGTTTCGTGTTCTAGCTTCGCAATGCGCATTCAACTCTTGTAACCTTTAAAAGATCAACAAACTTCTTCCACAACCATAAAATCATCATAAAGTGCAAGTCATCTTCAAAAATAGATGAGTGTTGATGGCAACTTTGGAGAAAATTGAATAAGTGTAAAATGGGTAAATTAAGTTAAGTTTTGATGTCAAAATGATGCTATTCAGAATCGACAATCATATCGATGTGTCGATTAATGATCATTGAGATTAAGCATTTTACAGATTGCTAAAAAACAAATGGACAGCCCTAAAGTCTCATTTATGCTTAAACTTTAATTTTTACATATATGCCATTTTATATATGGATAAAAATGTGAATTTAACCATTTAGAAATTTGGATGTCAAAAATATAAAAGATACAGCGTAAGGGCTAGATATGTAAATACATGAGAATTGGGTGGTATGCTCGCGAATGCTGCAAAATTTTGAAATGTAGAGTTTTTACTTCATAAATTATTACTATAAATTNAAGGATCCCAAAGTTTCCTCGAGGGTGCGTTGGACTAGCTGCAGTGAAAATGAAGAACTTCCCAGCTGATCCATTGGTTGAATGGAGGCCCTTGTGTGCTGGGCAGATGTTCCCTGTTACATGAATACGTATATAATTGAATGTCCATGCGATGGGTAATGGTAGCCTTGGTTTGTTAAATTTCTAAGTAGAGTTTTTGTGATGCTAAACGAATTTGGGTCATTCCTCATGAACCAATAGATTTAAGTATGATGAATGGATCAGTATCTCCTAATCTTAGGTCAACCCAAACCCAAAAGACAAAAGCATGCACACGTGTGTGCATTAAGCTGATAGTTTGGTATGTATCAATATGTATTTATTTTTAACACTTTGTATTAGGACTGCAAGAGAAAAATACGAGGCATTATGAATACCTCAAACTCATCATTTTCTCTTGTATTCCAAAAATAGGATAAATTTTCCGACTTCCAAATGTAAAAAAATGGTATTGTGTATGCCTCGCTCTCAAGGCTGAGGATGTCTCTCTTCTCTATCTCTGTTATCAGTGACCTCACTCAACATCCTCAACCCTTCTCATCATTGGCAAGCTCCCCTAACTCGTTATGTCGTCGATGCTGTCCCTCAAAAACCTACCGCTCAACTCCAACTCTTCTTTAAACTACAGCTCCGCTTCAATTTCTCCTCCGCCATCCCCTCCTTTGCTCTGGCTCTTTCTTTTCCACCAGTTATATCACATCTCCACCACAGATTCGGCGCTAGATCTCATCTCCACATACAACTACTCATCTCGTTCCATATAACATCTTTGCCTTCTCCTCCCCCTTTATGGATCCAAAGCTATCTTTACCTTCCTCTTTGGCTTTAGATTCACTCTTGGTTGGTCCATCACAGGGATGAGAGAGAGAGAGAGAGATGAATTTTTACTAAAAAAATATTCAATTCATATGAACTTCAATGTACCCTAACAAACACAATATTTGCATTGAACCATACAACTCCCTAAAGCGCGTGCATTCCAGTTACTCTGCATTTATAGAAAGTGTGTATTTTAAAATATCCAAGCCACACTTAAAAAATTTGATGTACTTAATAATATGATATGCTTTATCCATAAAATATTTTTTTTTCATTTTTATGTCACTGATTATAATATGATATGCTTTATCATAATATGATATTGATGAATGCAACTGATAAAAAAAGGGTGGTGATTCCCAAATGATAATGACTCCTTACATTGATTGCCGGAAGGCTGCCATTTGCTATCGCAGTTGACACATCCTGCCTTGATATGAGGCTGTTTAATAGCTCTTCTCGAGTTTCTGCACCTGTTTTCTTTGATTTTGGTGAACTAGTCGCAGAATTAATTCCATCACTTAAGGATGATGCAGCACTTAATCTATCAACATATGCAGTAGATCTTCTGGGTAAAACATATTGCACTAATCCTGGGAGCTCGAACGAACTTGATGTCACTGGTCTTGAACCAAATGATGTAGAAACAGATGTTGAATGATAAGCAGATGAAGATTCGAAATAAGTAGACGGTTTCTCATTATTCAACACGGATTTGCTTTGCAGATTTAGAGAACTTGAAGTGGGATTTGTCAAAGAAGTCATGGAAAATTGGTTGGTTAACGAAGATATATCTTGCGAGACTGGGAATGTTAAGCCAGATGGCAAGGAATTAGAAGGCAATTGGCCAGAGAGCATAGAGGATGGTTGATGATTTTGAGTAAACTTGCCGGGCAATCCATTCCCTCCCCAAGCTTCTGAAGGAGTTGGCGAGAAACAAGATTCACTTTTTGAAGAAGCAGCGGGTGTGGAAACCAGCGGTAAAGCAAGAGTATCATCCTGAAATGCAATATGTGAATGGATATCAGAAAATACAGAAGTACAAATGACTTGGTAGATATTTTACAGAAGTTAAGCAAATATCAAAGCACTAACATCCACATTCAAAAGCTCCATTAATAAGGCTATGCCACACAACAAGTTCCATACAGTTTTGTAAAAAAGTAAAGAGAGAATAAGTTTGTATCAAATATGTTCAGTGTTTGACAGATCACCCAGAAAACTAAATCGACCTGTCCAAGTGATGAATGATGGAAAATATTTGTCATTATATCGAAAGGCCTCTTCTATGAATGCCTAAAAAATTCCAATGAATCATACAAAGGTGACAGCTTTTGTTTACAAAACCAAAATACTATAACAATAAAATGATATAGTATAACAAGGGCAATTTAACAAGAAATGTCAGAGAAAAAGAAAATTTACATTAGTATGAAAAAAAAAAGAGAAAAACCGAACAAATACTTAAACATACAAAGTGGTTCATTTGATCTACTTTCTTGAAGTCGAAAGTTGGGGAATGATGATACACCATCTTCTGATTCCTATCTTACCGGGTAAATATAAACTAAAATCTTCTATCCACAAGTGAGTCAATATTATGAGTAAATTCATCTAAGGCAAATAATTGAAAAGCATCATGGTCATCATTATGATCACAACTTCGAGAGGTTAGAGAATCTGCAATAGACAGTGGATCTGGAATGATGAAAAGTTGTGGGGGTGAAGAGAGAACTATTAGTACATGATAAGGAATAAGATCCTCAATATCTGAAAGAAAAATTGGTCCCACATTCTGATTGCATACTTAATCTATTTGAAAGGTTTATAAGTTGATCGCAGATTGGGTTATAGCTCGGATCCAGTTGTAGTATCTCTTTGTGTTTGAAAATTTACTTTCCTTAATTCTGCACGAGCCTTGAAGCTTTGGGCAAAATTATGGCAAAAAAATTTTACAAGATGAGCAATAAGATAGAATGCCATCAAATTTTACTTTCTGCCAAAACCTGCAAGAAGAGGAGAATCCAAACATAATTTTTCCAAATGATGAGTAACAACTAGCTCAACAAGTACACGAGCGAGTGCAAGTCTTGAAAAACAAGCAATAGCATTATCTACTTGAAAGGGTTTGCTAAACGTTGATCATAATAAATATAGTGAGGATTGGTTGAAATAACATAGCTGAAAACGGGAATGATATTCAAACTAAAACAATTGATAGTTTCTCAGAAGAGAAAAAATAGAAAGACAATTTTAGCATATATATGTGGAAGCCACTAACATAATAGGCCCGCCCAAAGAAAAAGACCTAAAATACTTCTGAAGATAATGTAATTATGATATGAAGAGAATCCACGAGCCAAAGAGAATTGATGCCAATCAATTTTAAATATGAGAAAAAGCTCGGATAATATCCATGTTAAGACAACCTAGAGAGTGTGCTAAAAATAAAAATTAAAAAAAAAACAAAGAGATTTAGTAAGTTCAATGATCTCATCATCAAAAGAGATGAGAGTCGGTTTGCCTTGATATGTGGAAGAACGCTTATGAGATAATGGTATTGCATCTTGATTGAAGAATGCAGGAAAATGATTGGTCAATGGATGAAGTCTATTACTTAGCCCATCAACAACATCAGCCATGAGAAGGTGGAAAATTTGTTGTACGGAGAGATGACCTAATAGGAGATTCAACCGCAACCCTACTAAGGGAAGAAGGGGGAAGCAGAGAAACTTATTGAAGAATCGACAACAAAAAAGATTGATTTGGGCTGGAAAGTGAAATGATAGGCAACGCATCAATCTGAGATGAAAGAAGAGAGAGAACATAGAGACAAAAATGATTGGTGAAACAGAAGTTCACAAAAAATGGGAAAGAAGATTTAAAAGTTCTAGACCTTGGTCGAAGGAGAGTGGCATTCCTAATGGAGTAGTAATTCCACCAAAGTAGGAAACCAATGTTAGGAGGCACACTTAACAAAGAGCACTAAGAAGCAAACAAAAGGGCAAGCGACAGAGTGCCAACCTGGACGGGCAATAGGCAGCCATGCCGAGCAGAAATGTGGGCAAACACTGGACGATGCAACCTAGAGCAGCACGGCCAAGTTGCA
Organism: Phalaenopsis hybrid cultivar; assembly: GCA_002079205.1. Lineage (NCBI taxonomy): Eukaryota > Viridiplantae > Streptophyta > Magnoliopsida > Asparagales > Orchidaceae > Phalaenopsis > Phalaenopsis hybrid cultivar. Next base: position 30,640 of record JXCR01144096.1, on the reverse strand, counting down.
CACAGAAAACCACAGCTAAAGCATGTGTGGAGATCTCCACAAATGCGGGTGTCAAGGGCGTGCTATGCACAAAGAACCATTGCTAGAGCAAAGAAGCAGGAGGTACTAGGGATCCTTCTTCAAAAAAATGTGCCCTTCAGCCTCTTCTAGGGTCATTGGAAAATTTGCACCAAAAAGGTGCGGTAAGAACTTTTGGACTTCCATGTTAGGATAACTTCAAGAGCGGAAAAGAAATCATAGAAAGAAAATAGAAAAATAGTGGCTAATGACATGTCTCATCAATATTTTCTTAAAAAGCAAGAAATGGCTCGAGCCTCATATTAAATAGCAGAATATTATTAATTAAAATGAAGTAAATTCCCGTTAAATATTTTAATGTAAAATAAACTTGGGCCAAAAGACAGTAACTTGCCAGTTTTGAGGCTATGCTAGACCTCCAATCCGATATTTTATGGGAATCAGAGTCACCATCTGTAAATGGAAATCTCCTTGAAGTGCTTGGCAATGCCAAAGATTTCTTATCGAGGAGCACTGAATCCTTTTTTTCTTCATCATGATCATCCCACAAACTGCCAAGAGATGGCGTAATTGGCTGGACATCCACAAGAGGAGAGAAAACATCCATATCATCCTTAAGATTGAAGTTACCACGAGGTGCTTGAAGCTTTGCCAAAGATCCACCCCGCCATAAGCTGCTTCTAAGAGGAGTTTCCTCTGCAGAAGAAGTTAATGTGGTTGGCATTGATCCACTAGTATATGCTGCCAGTGAAGCGTTGAAACTAGACACTGTATTAGCTGAGGAGAAGCTTGAAGCTGCCATAAAGGGCCGGGGATCTGGCATCAGAATTGAATCTTCACTAGCACCTCCAAGGAGAGCAGTTTCAGCAGTGCAATTGCTTTCATTTACAATAAAGGGCTTCAATCTCTGCCAGCATAAGCTACTAACAGACTGGAAAAAAAACAAAGAATAAAGATTAATACTATGACTGAACAGACAGTTATACAGGCAAAAGGGATTTTTGGGCGACATTTATCAGCTGAGAATTTCAAGCAATAACTAAAGCCATACATACTACTCGACACATACTGTGGCAGAAAAGGAACCTAACAAGTAACTTTAAAAAATAAACTCATACAACACCATTGCTTAAGTGTAACCATATCATATATTAGCATATGATGCTACATCATGAATGATTTATCAACACAGGCGACCATGCTGATTTTATATCCTAGCAAAAAGCATGATAGACTCCACAAATGAGATATGAAAGCAAAGACAAAAATTCTGTAGAAACGGAATAAGAAACCATAATTGTCATATTGCACAGTAGGAACAATATAAGGTCGATTTTTATTTCCATTTTTTTAGCAAAAAAGGCTTTTTTCCTCAAACAGAGAAAGGAGACTTTAAGAAGATGAAAATGTCAACGAGTAGGACTTTCAGTCCAGGTTCCTGTCTGAAATGCTTCAAATGTTATTTTGAAGCAGAAATCTATATCATTCCAATTCCATCTTTAATGTTTATCTTTAATGTTTCAATTTGTGAGAGCTTTATACTTTCATCTTCATAACCTACACTACAAATTCCAGTGCTTTCGTTTACAATACCCAATTAAAAACGCTAAAAATGATAAAGCATCGAAGTGGTGCCAAGTAGAATAATCCAACATAAAGCAACACTCACAGTACTGCCCTCCAGTACCCTTCTATAAAAAAGGATGAATAAAAATTACCAATCAAGGAAAAGTTTTCAGGTTTTAGAAATAAAAAAGTTTTCAGTATTGAAGCATTTTTCATGAATATTTTCTTTTAAAAAAGCATGTTAAATTCGCTAATTGAATCACAGAACAATCTCTTCTACAAGATTTAAAGCATCCACAGATCCAAAAGATCATAAATTTGACTAAAATGTTCAAAAGCCATCAAAACCTAATAATTTCCACACTTTTGGAATAACCCTTAAACACCACAAGGAAAATAATTAACGGTAGGCATTAATCTGACGCTCCACCAAACAAAAAAGGTGAGAAGGATTGCATGGAAACAGCCAAGCACAAAAAGCTAACGGTTTGCATGCATTGTGAGCAGTGTGATTTATCATAACAGCACTTATTACCATGGTTTAACTGAAACATGAGAGATTAATCCTGTTTGAGCAGGGTGATGATATTGCAAAACTTCATCAGGCATTTATAATCTATTAAAGCAAAAACTATTAAAGGAGCATGCTACCTCAGAACTATTGAAAGCATGAAGAATTGTGAATGGTTGAGGTTTCCCCCGAACATCATAGAATACTACTAGTCCACCATTTGTTCCCGCAGCCAGTATATTTCCATCATCACTGTAAGAAAGCGAAGAGAACGGTGCTTCATATGGTATACATGATGTGGGCCTTCTCATGGCTGAATCAAATGTGTACAGTTTCTTGTCTAAACCAACACTAGCAATTATCTGTAGCAAAGAAATGTATGCGAGGTAACTGTAAATATGTTTCTGCA
>JXCR01144096.1:0-25193 GCA_002079205.1 Phalaenopsis hybrid cultivar | reverse complement strand
TATATATATATATATATATATATATATATATATATATATATATATATATATAAAAGAAATATAAATACATAACAAAGCATACTCATCAATAAGTAAGAAAGAATATACAACCTATAGCAATAGTTTATTTTGGAAAGAGTCCAACATATCCATACAAGTAATTAGATGTATTCTTAAGCTTCAAAAGTTAGACAATACCAACCAAAACAGAAGGAAAGCATAAACCATTCAGGGAGCATCAACACATGAAGTCTGTTGAAATTTTAGGAAATGTTATTGATACCGGAGTTAACCCAAACCACGACCAAACAATAAACATTATTGCTGACTTTCAAAGAAAGTACAAAATGACTCTTCAACCGAAAACAACACAAAAGCATGCAAACAGTAAGCAACAATGACGCTGCCAAATTGAAAAGGGAAAACATAAAAGGCAGAAACGACCTCGTCTAGAGGAGGGCAGCCAATCTGAGAGGAAGAAAGGAAGTTGTTGTAGAGCTGGTCGATAGCGGGCAGCAGGTGACGACGGTCATGGAGGGGCAAGAGGTGGTTGGCGGTCTGCTAGGAGGTGCAAGGGACGGTGGACAGCGATCTAGAAGTGGTCGTCGGTAATTGGGACAGAGCCCAGAAGAGGGAACTCGGAAGAAGTTGACAGTGGTCGAGATAGCACCCAACAGAGTGGACAACAATCTGGAAGGAGCAGAATGGGCTGGCAGCAGAAGAATAGCTGATGGAGGTGACAAACAACAGCAGGGAAGGTGAACTTGGTGGCCGACAATGACTGGACTTGGAGTTAGATGGCAGGCGGCAACAAGGACAGTGGAGCACGAAAGTAGTTGGTGGAGGATAAGTATCCCGCAATGTCAAGTTACAGTCGAAGCACCTCTCGTATCGTTAGAGACAATCACCTCAAACGAAGAGAACCTCCTCCTCATCGGATACAACCCTCAAAAGAGAAGAATGCCACAAAGGAGGCAAACTAAAATTTGGAATGATAAACTAACCCTAAAGCACTCAAAGAGTACATATATAATAGTTGTTAGTAGTTAAGGAAGAAAGGAATAGGAATTGGAAAGAAATAGAAATAGTAAGGGGATAGAAGATGTAAGCAATAGAATAGGAAGAAAAGTCTCCTCTTGGAAGGGAGTGAAATAGGAAGTTGGGGGAGGGAAGGGGTGGTAATTCCCGCCCCGATAAATAGCTGGCCAGTTCAGCCTTACTGCTGCACTGGCACCCATATGTTGGACCGACCGGTCCAGCTACAGCACCACGTAAGTTATTAGTATCTTCCTTTTTTTTATTATTTCCTATTTTGGGAATGTGATATTATTGGTAAGTTGTAATTTCTGATTCATGTTTTGTTAGCACGGGAATTTTGTGGCTTTCCTAATGTGATAGCCTTCCCCGCTATTTATCTTGTAAACGTTCCTATAAAATTGAAGAGAAATAATTAATTTTCCCTCCCAAACCTTCATTGAATCAAAGCTAGGTTTTGTTATTGAGATCTCGACCAAAACCACTCAAGATCTCTCGTCGAGGACCAAACTCAAAACTTTTTCCTGTTTTCCCATCGCAACCATGCGTGATTGAACTCCAGTAGACCGTCATTCAAGGTTGCTAGTCCTTGAGTCGCTCCGACTGCTTGTTAGCAAGTCCTGCCTACGATTGTCATCGCTCCACTATTGTCCCGCTGCAATGCCCTCCCGCAATCGAGTCCTACGTATCGATGAGTGAGAGGAAGTGACAAAGCTGAATAGAAAGTTAGCCTTGAGACCTTTCTTTTCTACGAGAGGAGAATCTGCATGGAATTAAAGATTCTGGTTTGATCGAACGCCGCCTCCATTGCCCACACCTGCTACTACTCTGTTTGTTTCCTTCCAGGTAGTTGTTGCACGTACACAACTATGCATGGACGAGGGAACACGATTACGGACGAGTTATCCTCTTTATATTCACATTGCACTACTCATATGATTCTGATGATGTTGTATAAGTAATGATGGCCGAAGTCCAAAAAAATTCTACCATCTCTACCGGTTTCAATACTTCTGAAACCACTTCGCCTCACCGTACAACCCCTCATGATTGTATATTTTGATTATAATCCCCACAATTCAGCTCCTTACCTCACAGTTATAAAACTCAATGCACACGACCATCTCGAGTAAGCTCAATCCATAAAATTGCAATCAACGGAAGAGGAAAAATTGGGCATTTAATTGGTGAAATTCTGAAACTATTGATGGTGACCCTAAGTTGAAAAAATGGCAATCCAAAAACTCCCTTGGCTCATCAATTCCATGAAACCAGTTGTCCAAAAAGCCCACCTTTTTCTTCCCACTGCTAAAGATATCTGACAGGCCGTTCAAGATTTGTCTTCTGACTTGGAGAATTCTTCCCAAAATTTTTAGTTACAAACACAACTATGAAAATCCAAACAGAAAGATCGCAATATTACTACCTATTACAATGAGTTAGTAATATAATGGAAAGAGCTTGATCAATGTTATGATGAAATTTGGGAGAAGTCAAACAACTATACTAGCCATAAAAAGAGAGCAAAATGATCAAGTCTACATGTTTTTAGCTGGTCTTAATCGAAATTCTGACAAAATTCAAGGTCACATTCTTGGAAGGAATCTATTGTCCTCTATTTGAGAAGCTTTTTCGGAAGTTAGACGTCATGACCCAAGAAGGAAAATCATGTAGCGCACCACCAAACCACCTCCTAACACAGAACAAGAAAACTCAACTCTTATGTCAAAAGGTATTGAAGCTGATAAAGAAAGGCGTAAAAAATCAAAATGTGAGCATTGTAAGAAACCATGACATATGAAGGAGACATGTTGGAAGCTTCATGGTAAACTTGTGAATTAGAAATCAAAATTCAAATGAGAAGGTCGAGTCTATCAAGCCAATGTCGAAGAAACAAAGAAGTCTTCTACAAACATGGATGTGGCCCCCTTCACGAAGGAACAATTAGAGCACCTGCAAAAATGTATTGAATCTCCAAAATTGTCCTTTAACTCTATCTTGCTCCTTAATAAAAAGGGTGGTTTTCTAGCCACTAAATTGTTGGGAGCCATTCTTAATTATATTCATTCTTGGATATTTGAATTTGGTGCAACTGATCATATGACTAGTTACTCTAAATTATTCTCATCATATTGAACTTATCCATGCAATAAAAAGGTCAAAATTCTTGATGGTTCTCTCTAGTTAATTGCCAGAATATGAACCATCAAACTATTTAGTTGTTAACTTTTCACATTGTGCTACATGTTCCCAATTTATTTATAATTTACTGTCAATTAATGAAATTACATCTGACCATCTATGTAAAGCTAATTTCCACCCTTCTTATTGAGAGTTACAAGAATTTATCACACGGAGGATGATTTGCACAGTTAAAGAAAAAGATGAACTCTAATATTTGAAAGAAAAAATTGACTCGAATAGACAATATCAAAGTATAAGTTTAAATTCTATTTTTATTTCCTAAAACCATAATATGATGTTATGACATTATAAGTTATGTCATCCTAAATTTTAGTATTTAAGATACTTGTTTCCTAATTTATTTTAGAATAAAATTTGATTATCTTTTCAATGTGATGTGCCAGCTTGCTAAACATTATCATGCATCTTTTTTCTCCCCAAACTTACAAACCAACTACACCATCTATTCTGATTCATAGCGATGTTTGGGGTCCTTATAAAACCCCTATATATTCTGAAAAAAATGGTTTGTAAATTTTATTGATGATCACACAAGATTAAATTGGGTTTATTTGATGGAACAAAATTTCGAAATAGAAATAATTTTCAAAATTTTTTATAAAATGGTACAAACACAATTTCAAAAAATTATTCAAATATTACGAAGTGATAACGGTCGAGAATATGTAAATAATATTTTAGGATAATTTTTTTTCAAGAAAGGAATAGCTCATTAAAGCTCTTATGTCGACACTCACAACAAAATGGTATGACAAAAAGAAGAAACAAACATTTGTTAGAAGTAGTTTGGCCATTGTTGTTTACCAAGCATGCGTCAAAATATCTTCGGAGTGAAATCGCTCTTATTGCTATCATCTTTATAAATAGAACACCCAATAAGGTCTTAAACTTTGAAACCTTTTGATGTCCTCCATAAAATTTACCCAACAAATCAGCACGTCTTCTTTACTTTTAAAGAAGTTTGGGTGTGATTTATTTGTTTACATTCAGAGTCATAATAAAGAAAAGCTTGAACTCCAAGCCAAAAAACTTGTATTTGTTGGTCCTCCCACTCAAAAAGGTTATAATGTTTTGATCAGATTTCTAAGAAAAATATTTATTATCATGAATAACACTTTTTTTGAATTATTACACCTCATCTTCAAGGGGAAATAAAATAAAGATTCAACTATTGTTTTTCAGAATCTTTTTCAAATCAAAAATTTACAAAATAATACATTGCCAACCTTCATTGTTCAGCCCGAAAATCCAAGCTATATTATATTATGAGAAAGTGAGTCAAGTCTTTTAGATATTGAAAACGATTCAGGTCTTTTTACAGTATCATCTCATAATGTACATAATACTAACAAAGAGGAAATAAGAAAAAGAACAACATTGGTACCATTTTTTATTGTCCACTCGCGACAGAGGAAAACTTAAAAAAAAGGGTCTATGAATCCTTTGCATTGCCCAGAATCTGCAAACCCTCCAGGTAAGGTCCTCACTGATCCTTTACCTTATGTTCAGTTCACTCCTACTTCGGGTTATGAGCATTCCAGCCGTAAATATGAGCCTAGTTCTAATCCAAAGTTTGATGAGTCTAATCTTTCTAGTTTAGCTTGTATGGGGGAATGGTCTTGCACTCAACATTCATTACCTCATTATGCGCCATATGAAAATCACTCACACATTTTCTAAGTTATTACCTCGCAAGTAGATTGTATGGGAATTCCTAATAATGTGCAAGATGCCCTGAAGGTTCCTAAGTGAAAGAAGGATGTTATCAAAGAAATGAAAGCTTTTGAAAAAATAACATGTGAGAATTAGTTGATCTACCTAGAGGGAAGAAAGCCATCAGGTGCAAATGGGAGTTTACAGTCAATTATAACTATAATGGCTCTCTTGAATGGTAAAAGGCTCAATTAATTGTCAAGAGATTCACTTAGACTCATGACACTGTCATACGCTCTGAACCAAAATCAGCGAGCAAACAACTGCGAAATGGCAATAGATGGATGGAAAAACTCAAATGAGGGTTGCTCTTATGAAAAACAAAGAAAAACAAGCAAGATACAATGATGATCTGCTTTTCAAGAGGTGGATCGCCTCTCCTACAACCCTAAATGTCGCTAGGAACACAACAAGAGAGAAAGAAACAACAACAAACTAATATGTATAAGGAAAAATAACCCTAAGGTATCTCCCCTCATATAATCCTCTCCCCAAAAACCTTCCAAATCCGCCCACCCCCCAGTCTCTTTTAATTTCTCCTCCTTGAGTGTGTGAATAAGGCTCTCGTGTACCCCATCTGCTTCCTAATTTCCTATGCCGCAACTCCCTATTATCCCGCCTCTTCTCGCTGAGTCGCCTGCCCCGCCGCTTCTCGCTTCCCACTCAAATCTCCTTTAATTTCTCCTCCTTCAGTATGTGATTAAAGCTCTCGTGGACCCCATATGCTTTTAATTTCCTATGTCGCAGCTCCATGTCGTCCCAGCTCTTCTCGCTAATTCACACGTCCCGCCTCTTCTCGCTGAGTTGCCCGTTGGATGGCTCTCGACTGGTCCAGGAGGGAGAGGTTCATATGCAGGCGTAATAACACTCATGTCCCAAAAAGTATCTTGTCCTCAAGGTGGAATGATGGAAACTGTTTGTGGATCACCTCGTAAGGCTTCCACGTTACTTCATAGCCTAGCGCCCTTTCCACTTAACCAATGCCTTCTTTGCTCCCCCTGCTCAGTGCACTCCTTCGACCTCTAACGGCTCTAGAATGATATCCAAGTCCTCCATCAGAGTCGGCGGTAGTGAAGACAAATGTATATGATCTCCAATCGCATGTATCAATTGCGATACATAGAAAACCAAGTGTAGTGAGGACGATGTTAGTAACCTCAAATGGTAGGCCACTACCCCGATGTGTGTCATCACCTCATAAAGTCTAAATTATCGCGGTAAAAGTTTCTCATCGCCAATGCCTTATGTTGGTAGGGTCTCCGCTTCCAGTAAACCATGTCCATAGTTCAAATTGCACCTCTCTCTTATGTCCATCTGCTTTCCTTTTCATAATTTGTTGGGCTCTCAGTAGATGCCCTTTGAGCTCTGCTAATATCTTGCCCCTCTCATCCAAGTATTTATCAATATTGGATATTGGTTTAGTGTTATGATCATAATGTATCAAGTGAGGTGGAACTCACTCATACAATATCTTGAAATGAGTGGGTTGTGTTATCGTATGGTACAAAGTATTGTACCAATATTGGACCCACGCGATCCACTTGGCCCACAGCTTCGGCGTATCGAATACAAAACAATGCGGGTACGTCTCCACATTCCTGTTGACCACCTCTGTCTGTCCATCGGTCTGTGGATGATATGCGGTGCTTCTCTTAAGGACTGTCCCTTGAAACATAAATAGCTCTTTCCAAAAATGGTTAAGAAACACCTTGTCCCTATACGATACAATCGATCCCAACACTCTTTACAAACGGACAATTTCCTGGATAAACACCGCCATGACTAAGACCGCAGTGTAGGGATGTCGTAAAGGAATGAAATGTGCATACTTACTCAGGTGACCCATGACCACCATGATCACCGTGAACTCTTCTGACCGTAGCAACCCCTCAATAAAATCCATCATCACTTCATCGTAAATCTTCCCCGGTACCGCTAATGATTACGATAACCCTCCTGGTGTCGTGATCAAGTACATGCGTTGTTTCTGGCACACATCGCATTTTGTCATCATGTTCTCTACGTCTCTAAACATCCCCACCCAATACTTTGTCGTTAAACGACTGTAGATCTTTTGTAACCCTGAGTGTCCCCGATTGCACTTCCATGAAACTTTTATAGTAATCTAGGAATATATTATGACGCCTTGGGTAATGTGAATCGCCCTCAGTAGAGCAGCTGCCCTCAATGCATATATCTTATAAGACTATTTGGATCCTGTAGTAAATTGGCTCTTATCTTCCTCAGCTCCTCATCATGTTCGCTCTCCTATGTAAAGGTTTCCAATCTAGGACCAAGAGTACCAATAGGATCATCAATTGGGGTTCCTCTACTTTTCTCGACAATGTTTCAACTGTCTTGTTCTTCAACCTTGGCCGGTACTGAATCTCGAAATCATAGCCTAGTAGCTTGGATAACCATCTTTGATGCTCAATTACCAACCACTGCACCAGAAGATACTTTAAACTCCGCTGATTTGTCCTGACCAGCAAGTGTCATCCCAAAAAGTAGGACCACCACTTCTATATGGCTAACACAATCATCATCAATTCTCACTCAAATACTGACTTGAGTTTCTCTTTGGTTGTAAGAATCTGGCTGAAATAGGCAATCAATCACTGGTCCTACATGAGCGCTGCACCCAACCCATACCCTGACGCATCTGTTTCCATCACTAACAGTTTACTGAAATCTGGAAGTGCCAATACCGGGACGCTGGTCATATCGTTCTTCAGATGTTCAAATGTATGTGTTGTTGTTTCCCCCCATTTGAAATTATCTTTCTTCAACTGCTCCGTCAATGACCATGTTGTCATTTCATATCCTCACAAACTTCCAGAAATAGCTTATGAGACCCAAATACTCTCTCAACTCCTTCAAATTCCTTGGTAAGGGTCAATCTACCATATCTCCATTTTGGACTAAAGTACTCCACTTGTAGCTATGCAAAAGAACATTTCTTCAAGTTGGCATACAATTAGTGATCCCTCAATATTTCCATGATTGTCCTCGGGTGCCCCACATGCTCGATCTCTGTACGACTGTAAACTAGAATGTCATCAAAGAAGATAAGGATAAATTTCCGGAGGTAAGGATGAAAAACTTTATTCATGCAGGACTGGAATGTGATCGGGGCGTTAGTGAGGCTAAACAGCATCACCAAGAACTCATAATGTCCTTCATGTGTCCTAAACGTGGCATGATGCGCATCTGTTGGATTCATCCTGATCTGGTAGTATCCTGACTTAAATCATTTTTTGAGAAAATAACTGTCTGATAAAACTCATCCAGTAACTTATCAATCACAGGAATAGGAAACTTATCCAACATCATCTCCTTGTTCAAAGTCTAATAATCCATGCAGAATCTCCAACTACCATCTTTTTTCTTCACCAATAAGACTAGAATGGAAAAAAGGCTCACACTAGGTCTGATAATCCCGGCCTCGAGTATCTCGTGGATCAAGTTTTCTATCTCATCCTTCTGAATCAGATGGTACTGTATGGTCTAACACTGATAAAAGAAACACCCTCCTTTAATGTAATAGCATGCTCGTGCTCCCTCAGGGGTGGTAACCCGCTTGGTTGTTGGAAGACGTCTGTAAACTACTTTAAGAGCTATTGGACCCCTTCGGGAAACTATCAACTCTGAATCTCAAATATTCTCAATGCTCTGCAGCTCCACTAAGTAGCTCAGCCCTGCTCCTCATATTGACTTGACCATGGTTTTAAGCGACACCATAGCATTGCATAAACTAGCATCTCCTCTCAGCATCACCTTCATACCCTCCACTTGGAACTCCACCGATAGGGGCTTCCAATCCATATTCATCTTCCCAAGCGTCCTCAGACACTTCATCCCTAAGATCACATATGTGCTGCCCAAATCCAAAGTAAAGAAGTCCACCACCTGTAGGCTATGCAGTGTCAGAATCAACCCCTCACAAATTCCCCGACTCTTCTCCACATTCTCTATCCCCATCATGAATCCAAATCTCCCTGTAGCCACCAGCTCCAATCCTAGCTTCTCCCTGACCTGGATTTGAAATGAAGTTATAGGTGGTCTCGCTATCCACCAACACCAAAATTGGTTGTTCCTCGATCTACCCATCACCTTCATGGTGTGATTCAGAGTAAATTTCACTATTGAATTGAAAGACGCATCTGCTAAATCCAAATGTAGATGCTCCTCCTCCACTTCATCCTCCGATTCCTCACTCTGTCTCCTTCTCTTGAACTAAAAGGATCTAATGGACGCACTCTTGCAATGGTGGCCTGGAGCATATTTCTCGTCAGAGCAGTAACATAATCATTTTGCTCTTTTATCCTGCATTTCTGCATCGTTGAGACGCTTGAAATTACCCCTGGGAAGAATCCTCGTATTCTTCTCCATTGGCCACTCTTTCTGAAATGACACCGTTTTGGTCCTCGGTATCGTGGCTATCAAAACACTCATGTAAAATCCTCAAGTGTTACTATCTTGTTGGTTTTTTCACATGTTTATTATCTTCCGTCATCTGGGTGAGATCCATCATTTCCCTCAATTCACGCGGTCACAAGGATCGGATGGTTGCTCATATATCGACTTCAGGCCTTTCAAGAAGTTCTCTTCCAGTCCTGCTACAGAAATACTCAACACCCTGAGAAGAGCTCGAATTTCTACCAGTATTTTGTAATCGTCTCCTCCTGAGTTAGAGCATAGAATTGCCCGTATAGTTCTCCTCCTGAATGACTCGGAAACGTTCCAACAAGAAATCGTTGAACTCCTCCCATTAGTGCATCAATACCTTGGCTCCATCCAATTAAACAATGCTCAACCCTTTCCCTCTAGACACAATCTTGTTGTCAAGAGCTTCTCTTTCTCAATTAACTCATTGACTGCAAAGTATCAGTCCACCCGATATACCCACTCATGTGCATCTTCCACTTCGAAGATCGGCATCTTCATTTTTCTAACCCCTGCATCTCCACCCCAACTTCCTATTCCTCTGGTATTTCCCTCCATGTATCTAGGATGAAACTCCCTCCTCCAGTCATAAGCATACCAAACTCCGGATTCCCTTTTTCCTCCTTCCTCCTTCCTCCTTCGTCATTCGTGCTCTTTCGTGCCCCTTACACCTTCCCTCCAATTTTCAGCCCATGCCCCTCCATCAAAAGTTTCCACTCCCTCTCCTCTTGGAGTTCTACAGGAACGCCCTTGGTGGTAGATGATGGCATCTTCGTTGCCCTCTCATTAGATCTCCTTCCCTTTTGACCTGGTCAAAAATTCCCTGATCAACCCTTGGTTGAGGTTTGCAACTTGAGGGATCAGCATGACCTTCGATTGCGTCTACATAAGATTTTTCATCATCTCCCATATTTCTCCTATGCTCTCTAATCCGTCTTCCATTTGGCTCTCAATGGAAGAAAATCTGCCCTCCATGGTGGCGAACCTCTCTTCCATTCTCGATCTGATTTGCCCCACTTCTCCTTCCAACACATCAACTTTCTTTGTTGTCATCCCTCCAAGATTTTGCTTTGATACCAATCTGATACGCTCTGGAACCAAAACCAGCGAGCAAACAACGAAAAAATGGTAATAGAGATGGAAAAACTCAAATGAGGGCTACTCTTACGAAAAACAAGGAAAACCAAACAAAATAAAATGATGATCTAATTTTCGAGAGGTAGAGCATCTCTCCCACAACCCTAGACGCCTCTAGGATTACTACAAGAGAAAAAGAAACAACAACCAACAAATATGCATAAAGAAAAACAACCCTAAGTTATATGTGATTAAGGCCCTCGTGAACCCCACCTACTTCCTAATTTCCTCTGTCGCAGCTCCCCGCCGTCCAGCCTCTTCTCGCTGAGCCGCCCATCCCACCTCTTCTAGCGGAATCGCCTGGTCCGCCTGCTATTGTGGTGGGTTGGTTGGATGGCTCTCAACCAGTCCAGGAGGAACTGGTTCATATGCGAGCGTAACACATTGCTTACTTGGAGATATTCTCCCTAGTAGCAAAGCTAAATTTTATAATAATTTTTCTATCACTTACAGCTAATCTTAATTGGCCCATAAAATAGTTGGATATAAAAAATATATTTTTCGATGAGGATTTAAGGAAACAAGTGTGTATGGATGCACCTCCAGGATTTAGCGAGATGTTAGTGAGGTGTTTCATACAAAAGTGTATAACTAAAAAAAAAAATCCTTATACTAGTTGAAGTAAACACTGAGAGCGTGATTTCAGAAATTTACATTGTTAATTAAAAGTCAAGGTTATACTCAAGAACAAGGAGATCATACAATGTTCTTCAAACACTCAACAGATGGAAAGAGTCATACTAATTGTGTATGCTGATGATATTGTTCTCACTGGAGATGACATATAGGAGATGAACCATTTAAAGACCTCCCAATCATCTTTGTTTGAGACCAAGGACTTAGGATCTCTTAGGTTTATCATTGGCATGGAGGTTGCTATATTGAAGTAAGGGATTGTTGTTTCCCAACGAAAATATGTTCTTAATCTTCTAAAGGAAACTGGGATGAGAGGGTAGACCTGCAGAAACTCCAATTGATGCTAATCAGAAATTGGGAGAGGTGATAGATTGAATACAGTTCGACACCAAAAGTTGTTAGGAAAATTGATATATTTATCACATATACCGCTAGATATTGTCATTGGTGCTTGCCATGTCAATTTATGCATTCTCCCTGTGTGAAACATCTTGAAGCACTTAATAAAATTCTCAAATATCTAAAAGGTACAACAGGCAAGGACTTGCTCATTCAGAAGTTCACACAGCATAACATAGAAGCATACATTAATGCAGATTGAGTGGACTCAATTATTAATAAGAGATTAATTTCTGAATATTGTACGTTTGGAGAAATTTGATTACATGGAAAAGTACAAAACAGAATGTGATTATGAAAAGTGTTGATGTAGAAGCCAATGAATGTGTGAGATGTTACGATTGAAAAGAAAACTTGAAGAGATGCAAACCACAATAAACGTGCCAATGAAGTTGTACTGACAATAAAACAGCCATAAGCATTGCAAAAAATTCAGTGCAGCATGATCGCACAAAGCATGTGGAGATTGATAGGCGCTTCATAAAAGAGAAGATTGATTTTGGAGCAATTTGCATGTCATTTATTCCTCCTGCTCAGCAAAAAACAGATATCTTCACCAAATGACATTTCAGGCCTAGCTATGAGCTACTTGTAAGCAAATTGGGCATGTAGATATCTATGCTCCAACTCGAAAAGGGGTGTTAAAATTTTAGGAAGTGTTATTATTAATATCTTCATTTTTTAGTATTTCCTACTTTTTGAATGTGTTATTGTTGGTAAATTGTAATTTTTGTTTCTTGTTTGTTTTCACAGGGGATTTTGTAGCTTTCCTAATGTGGTAGCCTCCTCCCCGCCCTGCAGAAGTGTTTCCTATGAAATTGAAAACGAATAATATTTTTACTCTCCCAAACTTTCAAAGTCAATAAAAAATAGCATATGACAGTTACCTGCAAGGTAATATATCAAGGAGTATAGATATGTTTATACTGAAAGAGTTTTCGAGAACATCTTGAATTCATTTAAAAACAACAATGCATGCTGCATTTATCACGCTATTATTCAAAATACACTGACAATCATAAAACTAATAACTTGAGAAGGTCAAAAGGTTGAAGGATTCATAGCTATCTTGTAGAAAAACAATGTATTTCGTATGAATTACAAACCTTTGGAGCACGACCTGTTGTGTCCCACACATGCATGGATCCATCATCACCTGCTATGGCCAAAAGCTGCCGACTAAGTCGAGAATAATCAAGCACTCTTAACACCTGGCTTTAAAGCACCAAAAGGATAAAAAACTAGAAAAGCATATCTCAATAGATAAAAAAAACAAGTTTAAAAGCAAATCATTTTACATAATTAATATGATGAAGCATGGACAGAAATATTAACATGACCTAACAAATACCTGCCCAAATGGATCTTTTAAGTCAGCAACCCTGGCTCCTGAAGCAAGATTATGTAAAATTAGATCCCCTTTCATACTGATGGATGCCAGATGTTCATCTTTGCAATTGTACATAACCCCTGTTATGGTATCTGAATGGCCGCTCAACCATTTGATGCATCGTTTTCTTTGCAAATCCCATATTCGGACAACATGGCCACTTCCCCCCGAACATAGATATCTAGAAGTTTTATTGCTGAAGGTAATAGATACAATGGACTCCTGTTGACACAGGGAAGACTTTAAGAGGTAAGAGGCACTAGAATGGAACTATATATTAGAACCAGATTGAAGAATCCGTAAAATTTCAAGAGTATTAGCATGAAAGATGCATAAAAAGTAATGCTAAAGAGATTTCCTAACAAGCTTCTCAATTTGTCATTCTCAAAAAAAAATCAATATCAAGGCTACTAAGTCCTACAAAAATGGCAACCACACAGAAGATGTGTTTAAGCACAATACAGGAAATTAATGACTCCACCTGCAACACAAGAATTTTAACAAGCAAAATAAATACATTAGAATCTCCAAGGGAAATCTACTAGAGGGTCATCACAGCATTAACTATTGTCAATCATTCATTTGTCCAGTCTTGCACGTGGCCATAACCATAGTTTAAATAAAACAAATGCACATTTTTTAGAACACCACCTTAGTCTACCGATTTTCCTTANTACTAGAGGGTCATCACAGCATTAACTATTGTCAATCATTCATTTGTCCAGTCTTGCACGTGGCCATAACCACAGTTTAAAGAAAACAAATGCACATTTTTTAGACACCACCTTAGTCAACCGATTTTCCTTCATACTCAGCAAAAACTGATGCAATTTTCCTTATTGGCACATATTCTCAGTTGTAGTTTCTCAACCACCTGAACATATTTCCTTAAAAGAATTCTCTATGGTGGGGGCTACTAACCCGCTTTAAAATAAAATCATTACACACTGTACACTTTTTTTTTCTTTTTTAAGTTTTTGTAACAACTCACCTTAACATTTCCACTTCTTTTACACTCAAGTAAATGATAGTGAACTCAATATTGTACGCATTCAAACCTACATATCATATCAACGCTTGATTATGACATTCTCTTAACACAGCGTCTCACACCCACCACTTCATTTTAACCATCCAGTGTTGGTGCTACTAAATGTATCATTTACTCGTCTTTTTTCTGCCCAAAAGATATAAAACCTAGCACAACTAGCTTATTATTAAATAATATCATTTCACATCCACTAAAAATTTATTGATCATAAATAAACCTTTACAAGTTTCCAAATTTCTTCTATTTCTAATTTTTTGCATACATCATTTTAGCTTATCGTCTGCTTTAGGACAGGCCTTCTTAAGAAATTAAATTATTTGCAAATAATTTAAGCCAAGATATCTCATTGGGCATTTCTTATAAGCACCATGATAGAAGTGCAAAAGTGGATATTTATTGGCAAAGGCCCTTGAAACTTGCGGTGGTGAAGATCTGAATATGAAAATTCCAAAGATGACAACTTTTTTGTTGTTGGAAGTGCTAGAAATGTTCATAGTCAAGGAGTTTTTTATTATTATTATTCTTAAGTATAAAGGACAATACAGCACAACCATTGTTTGGTCGTAAGTCCCGCATGTGAAAAATAGATGATTGTGTAAAG
This sequence comes from Phalaenopsis hybrid cultivar, assembly GCA_002079205.1. Taxonomy (NCBI): domain Eukaryota; kingdom Viridiplantae; phylum Streptophyta; class Magnoliopsida; order Asparagales; family Orchidaceae; genus Phalaenopsis; species Phalaenopsis hybrid cultivar. Next base: position 10,580 of record JXCR01144096.1, on the reverse strand, counting down.
TAGTCCACAGCCAGAGTAAATATTTTGTCAAAAAACTATGACATGATCATTTAAATCATTGTGTCAATGCTAGGGCATCCCTTGAAAGTGGCGTGTTGTATGGTCTGAATACAGTAAAAAGTGTGCAAGTGTTATTGCACTAATGCCCGAATGTAGAGTTAAATAATTAAGAGTTCCAACATTCAGAACGAATACATGCAAAAAAATTTGTACATAAAACTAATATTATGATAGGAACTTGAAATATAAATGCTCTCATTGATAAATTAATGAAATTAGTATATATTATATTTCATATGAAGATAAATATCTTATACTTTCAAGAAATTAAATGAGGTAGAGCTAAGGCTAAATAGATTGATATCTTTAGTTTTAAATCTTAGTATTCATGTAGGAGTCATACAAGAAATAGTATAAGTGTAATTATATATAAGAGTTTAAAAGATAATATTATAAAAATTAATAGAAATGGAGATAAAATTATAACTCTAAACATTATTATTGATACTAAGATTTTTAATGTTATAAGTGTTTATGCTCCCCAAATAGGTTTAGATATATATTTAAAAGAAAGATTTTGAAATGACCTAGAAGAATTAATATAAAAAATACCTCTTAAAAAATGAATTTTGATTGAAGAATATTTAAATGAAATTATAGGTAGAGTGATAGAAGACTTTAGAAGTATTCAGAGTAACTATGATTTTAGAGTGACTAATGAAGAAGATAGAAACATACTGGATTTTACTTTAATTTAAGATTTTGTTATTGGTAATACTTTATTTAAGAAAAGAGATGAGCATATTATCATTTATGAAAATGAATCAAATAAAACATATTGATTATTTTCTTATGATAAAAATAAAAAATACCTCTTAAAAAATGAATTTTGACTGAAGAAGAATTAAATAAACTTATTGGTAAAGTGATAGAAGATTTTAGAAATATTCAGGGTGGCTATAATTTTGGAGTGACTAATAAAGATGATAGAAACATAATGAATTTTACTTTAATTTATGATTTTGTTATTGTTAATAATTTATTAAAGATAAGAGATGAGCATATTATCACATATAAAAATGAATCTAATGAAATATATTGATTATTTTCTTATGATACAAATAAAAAATACCTCTTAAAAAATGAATTTTGACTAAAGAAGATTATATGAACTTTATTGGTAGAGTGATAAAAGATTTTAGAAGTATTCGGGGTGGCTATGATTTTGGAGTGACTAATGAAGAAGATAGAAACATATTAGATTTTACTTTAATTTATGATTTTGTTATTGTTAATACTTCATTTAAGAAAATATATGAGCATATTATCACAAAAAAATGCATCTAATAAAACATATTGATTATTTTGTTATGATAAAAATGGATCGTCGAGATTGAAAAAAATTGTAAAGTCATTCCAGATGAAAATTTAAACACCAAACATCGATTAGTATTATTAGATTTTAAGATAAAGGTTTAGAAAATAAAAAATACAATAAAAAATTATCATAGAATTAGATGATAGTAATTAAAAGACACATATAATATTCTTATAAGTAAACTATAAGATCTTAAGATCTGAGTTGTTCATGAAAAAGCCAATACTATGTGGGATATAGTATTGAGTACTATCAAGAAAGTTGCAGAAGATATGCTAGGAGAAATAAAAGAAAAAACTCTTATGAATAAAGATAATCTGTGGTGCAATAATAATGTGCCAAGAAAAACAAAACTAGCAAATTTTATTATAAAAAGTAGTTTAGATGTAAAAACTTAGGAATTGAGAAAAATAAAAATGGCTCGTCGAGAGTGAAATAATAATTTGAAAGCTAAGAATATACTTTTAATGATTTTTATAGTAAATTAGATAATAAAGATGGTAAAAGATACATGTATAAAATAGCTAAGCAAAGAGATAAAAAAATTTTAGTTAGGTAAAATGTGTTAAAAATTAAATCAAAAAGTACTTTTATATGAGGGTATTCAACATAAGTACGTGNTAATGATTTTTATAGTAAATTAGATAATAAAGATGGTAAAAGATACATGTATAAAATAGCTAAGCAAAGAGAAAAAAAAATTAGTTAGGTCAAATGTGTTAAAAATTAAATCAAAAAGTACTTTTATATGAGGGTATTCAACATAAGTACGTAAGATATTTTGATAAATTTTGAATTAAAATTATGAAAATATGATCGACTTCAGTGATCTTAATAGCATAAATCATAACTTTTTTTTTTTTTTTTTTGCCATCATATTAGTAAAACCAAAATTGATGAGACTTTAGAGAAAATAAAGTATGAAAAAACAGTAAGACCTTATAGTATTCAAATAGAAGTGCGAAAATATTTAGGAGATTTGATAATTTTTTGACTTACTAAACTTTTTAATATTATTTTAAAAATTAAAAAATGTTTGATGAATCGAGAGAGAGTCTATTAGTTACTATTTTTAAGAATAAATGGGATGCACAAGAGTGTACAAATTATAAAAGAATTAAATTAAAATTTCATAAATTAAAGTTATGGAAGAGAGTGATTGAACATTAGTTGCAACATGATACAAAAATTTCTCAAAATCAGTTTAGATTTATACTGGGCAAGTCTACTATGGAAGCTATACATTTATTGAGAGATTTGATGGATAAGTATATAAAAAGTAAAGAGGATCTACATATTGATTTTTAATTATTTAAAAAAAACTTATGATAAGATTCCAAGAGAAATACTTTAAGAGATTTCTAGAAAATAAATGTGTTAATGTTGTTTATACTCAAGTCATTAAATATATGTATACTAGAATTGTTATTTTTGTTCGAACACAAGGAGGATTGATCAATTATTTTTTTTCTATTTTAGTTAGATTATACAAGGATTGGCTTTAAACCCATATCTTTTTGCTTTAGTTATGGAGGTTCTTATTGAATATTTACAGGAGGATGTACCTTGGTGTATCCTTACCACTGATGATATCCTTGTTATCGTTAAGACTGGAGAGAGTTAAAAAAAAACTTAATTTATGGATGTTAACTTTAGAGTTTAAAGGCTTTCATTTGAGTCCATTTAAAATTGAATGCATGAAATATAATTTTAGTAGTATTAGATCTAGTGATGAGGTTGTAACAATGGGTGATTAAGTCATTAAAAGGAATGCATGTTTTAGATGTGTACGGTCTAATGTTCGAAGAGTTGGTGATATAGACGGTGAGGTAATTGTTAGAATTCAAGTTGGATTGTTGAAGTGGAGGAATGCATCAGACCTACTCTGTGATAGAAAAGTACCCCTTAAACTTAAAAGAAAATTTTATAATATGATGGTGAAACCTACAATGCTTTATGGCACAGAATGTTAGCCTGTAAAAGAGAAGCAAAAAAAATTTTAAGTGTTGCTGGGATGAAATGATCGGGCGGATGAGTGGTTTTACACTTAGAAACAAAATACAAAATGATTGTATCTAAAAAAGAGTTGGAGTAGCTCCAATGACGGACAAAATTAGAGTGTTTCACCTTAGAATGTTGGGTCACATTAAGCGTCGACCATCTGATGACCGTGTTAGAAGAGTAGATGTTTTAGATTTAACTTATGTTAAGAAAAGAAGAGGTAGACCTAAAAAGAATTGGGCATGTTAAATAAAAAATTATCTTCACTTATTATAATTAAATGAAAATATGATACTCAATAGGACAGTAGAACAAAGGATTCATGTAACCGACCCCATTTAGTGGGATAAAGGCTTCTTGTCGTTGTTGTTGTCGTAAGTATATAAGAAAATTCCAATGAATTGCCACATTAAAGAGAGAAATAAAAGCATAATTTTATATAATTCAATGACAGAGTAGAAATTATGCATCTAAAAGGTAAAGATATCATCACAAGGTCTCAATTTTGACACATTGCCAGAAAATGATGATGAATTTTTTTTTCTTATTTCCGCCTCCCTTGAAAAACACGGTATAAATCTCCCCAACTACTTAAGTTTCAATAATAGAAGCTATTTCAAATATGTGATGAAAAGAGAGGTTAGCTTAGCTAGAGGATTCATAATATTGAAGTTGTAAGGAGAAGAGGTTATGATATCCTCCTCATGACTAAGTATAGTAGGGAAAGGATCTGAAGGCATTGATCCCATAGATCCATCAAGAATTTCTCCTCAATAATATGAAGAGGATGGAGCAACATTCTCCATGTGTGCTAATAGATTTTGGTTATCCATATTCTCCTTGTGAACTTCACCATCTGAATTAAGAGAACATAATTTCCTCAATACTGGGTGAGCTTTAAAGCAATCAAAATATTTATGCATGAAACTTTTACAAGAGGTGCAGCACAACGGAATGCTTTCAAATTTAGCATTTTACCAAAATCCATAAGAGAGGGCTCAATACAAATCGCTCTATCTGGAGGCATAGCCTCCATATCAACATAAAATCTAGCCACATTTTAGAAAAAAACTATGAAGGTATACGACAACTATACTAACATATAGTTATTTGAAGGAAAATAGTTAAGGAAAAGAGGGTCGGCGGTCAGGTAGGAGATATACGAAAGTTGAGAAGAATCCACCACCAATTATCTATCAAGCTACAGTCACACCACTTCATAGAGAAGAGAAAATAGCTATCCAATTAGAGAGAAAGGCAAAAAAGCTCCAATTTCATACAATAGAAAACAAAAGTCTCTCACAATCTTCAAAACATATATATACTAAAAATAATAATTAACTATAATTTTACTCCTAAGTAAGGTAAATAAAGCTTGAGGGAGAGGGGGTATTAGCCTGCCCTATTGGGCGAGACACCTAGACAGACCAAGAATTTTAATTGATCCCAAACAAATTCCAACCTTCTTGTTTCACAGATACGCAATTCAGCACAGACGTCCGCATTATACTTCTTGTGTAGGAGAGGATTTGCCTTCTTCACTTGAAGCATCCAAATCCTCATAGTAAGATGACAACTCAGCAACATAAAAGGTGACAGAAATGTTGTAATAACTAGTTGAGTCAATCTTATAATCATTGTCATTGATCACCTTGACTATCTTAAATAGACCATTACCTCTAGAATTGGCACCCCAAACGAGCCTACAAGAATCCTCTCTTCAACCTAATCCACAGTAAGTTACCTACCTTGAATATCATAATATTTTTGGACTTATTAACTTATTTTTTATGCTTAATATAATAATATTCTGATTGGTGATTTCCTCCTTTAATTTCTCTAGTAAAATCAACATCTCCTTGACGAATTTAGTCTAGGTTAGTACTAAACGCAATAACTCGGAGTATAGGCATTAACTCCAAAAGTGTGAGAAATTCTGCCAAAAAAATATCTAGAAAACACTATGGCCTATAGAATAGCTACTAGATTTTTTATAAGCAACTCAATCCACGAAAAAAATTACGTTTCATTGTCCAGTGCTTTGCCCATAAAACACCTGAGAAGATTTTCAAGTTATAATATACCACTTTCGTTTGTCCATCTATCTGAGTTTGATCTAATGAACTGAACTAAAGCTGCTTACCTATCTTCTCCCAAAAGGTACTCCAAAAAATGACAGAAACTTCATATCCTTATCAAAAGTGATGCTTATTGGAACAACATGAAGACATATTATTTCTCTAAAGTAAATATCAAAAATATGTGAAGCATCCATCTCGTTATGACAAGGTACAAAATATATCATCTTAAAGAAGCGATATACTACCATTATAATAGAACCATTGCTTTGTTGTGCTCGGGGTACACCTATAATGAAACTTATGATCACATCCACTTGAGTTAACTCAGACAAGAAGTGACATATAGAGACTCATATTTTGCCCTTGACCTTTAACAAGATAACACACCTTGCACTATCTAAACACGGGGTAGACCTTACAAATTTTTGTTAGTGATGTCGCTATAAAATTGAAATTTCTAAAGAATCTACGGTAGAATGAAGCTAACCCATGAAACTGACGCACCTGAGTGAAAGTAGTGGGTTGGGCTAGTTCATAATCACCTCTATCGTAATTGAACATTTGGGGTTGGGCTAGTTCATGAAACTGACACTCCATGCTCAATAAAGAAAATCACCGCCATGTTTGAACATTTGGAGGCAATGTGTTTATATCTATGAAATTTGAAGCTCTTTCAGGCTAGAGAATTCTTACGGGTGCTAGCCCGATCACTTTTTTCTCCACCTCAAACTGTTCTCTCCTTCTGTGGGACTAACTTTAGCCCTATAATAGGGGGCCATTGTTGCCTAGCCAAAGAGATGAGCCATGTTTCAAATATAGAGTGGATCTGATATTATTGTACCGCTTCACTTTCAAGTCTAAGGTTTGTACATTTAACAAAGACAAATATGGTTTGTGCGACCGTATTTTCATCTGGCTTCATCAACCAACATTTCAACATGAGTTGTTCAAATTCAACTGTGTAATCCTCCACAGAAAAACCCCTTGTTGTTGATTGTGAAGGCTCAAAAATCCATCTTATCGATAGTATGATGGAAGGAATTAATGTTGCATCTCCTTTTTCATTTTAGACCCAAGTCATGATTTTGCTATCCTCCTCACATTAGCACATGCATAGCAAATTCTTCTACCATAGAGAAAAGCTCTTTTGAGTTTAATACCAACCAACTTAACCCTTCCATTTGGTAGAATATATCATTATACTTAAAAATTTGTTCCACTAGGCTCAAAAATCCATCTTATCGATAGTAAGATGGAAGGAAATAATGTTGCATCTCCTTTTTCATTTTAGACCCAAGTCATGATCTTGCTCTTCTCCTCACATTAGCACATGCATAGCAAATTCTTCTACCATAGAGAAAAGATCTTTTGGGTTTAATACCAACCAACTTAACCTTTCAATTTGGTAGAATATATCATTATACTTAAATATTTGTTCCACTAAATATTTGTTCCACTATGTGGAAACACTATATGAACTTATTTGGATCTATAAAGCAAATAAAATCTAATAAATCAATCTTCACCCAAAATCATTCTCTTATCTAATGCTCAATGCTAAATCGATGAGACATTGGCTCTTCATTACTTCAAGCTTCATGGTGGAAAAAAATTTCATCATCTTCTCCACCCAGTTGGTCGTCCTTATGAAAATGATTATTTCACCCATGTTATTTTCTTTCAAAATCAGTGAGCATGTGTTATAATTAAAGTACTTTTTGTTACATGCCCTCCATTGTAAATTTTAGAAAATCTCATTAAGAATTTATCCTTCATGACATGGTGGATTCTCCCCAACTAACGTTTCAACCAAGGTAGATTGCATTTTTGGTGTTGCCAAAGGTGTCAGAGCGTTGGCTTGTGCGGTGTGGTTTTTGTAGGTAGATGGTTAGGGTTTGTGGATTAAAGATTTCTAATTGAATTTAGTGAGTGTCCAAAGATCAAGAGTTTAACTTGCTATGATACAAAATGATACCAATCTACTGTTTCTAGATGATTCTAAGATCAAGGAAGGGGCTGGAATGTTTATAAGATATGAAGACGTGGGAAAAACCTAAAATCAAGTGTGTTTGGAGGTGACTTTGGGAGGGGAGACAGCAACTTTTTGGAGGAAAACAATGAAGAAAAAAGAGGTGGCGATAAGGTGAGGGATGAACGGATGTCTAGGAGGATGTACTACCTGTTCTCAATCAAGCTACAGTCACATTACTTAAAGGAGAAGATGATACAACTCTCCAGCTAGAGAGAAACCCAAAGAGCAAGCTCCAATTGCATGAAACTGAAAACCCAAAAGTCCCTCATAGTATTCAAAATAACAAATCTATATTAAAAATGCAATTAAACTCTAGTCCTAAATAAGATAAATAGAGCCCAAGGGGGGCATTAGACTGCCCTGGTGGGCAGAAAACTTGGACCGGGTAAGAATTTGAATTGATTCCACCCTCCCTATTCTGCAGCGATGTGATTATATAGGGACAACTGTGTCAATTTTGCGGCAAGAGACAATCTAAAGGTTAACAAAGCATATGATCCATCTCTTGCACTCCTAATTTTTCACCTATCAGCTTTACACAAAAACTAACAATGGTTCTCCCAATAAAAAGTCAATAAAAATCCAAATAGTAAAATAATTTTTACCCAACTTTGTGTCATCACCTATCAAGCTACTAGAAAAAGAAATTGCTCATGGCTGCTAATCAGTCTTCCTAAGATAATATTACACTGTCATTTGTCATTGGTAAACTAGATCTACCAGGTGAACCAGGGATGATAAAATCATAGGATATTAAGTGGATTTAATGCCTTTAATTAAGAGTTTCATTGTATCGATTAGAAATATAGTTAATTATAAAGGTCAACTTTAAAAGAAATATACATTACAGATTTAGATTCAAACTTAAAGAAGTGTGTTGAGAAATTATGGGATAATTGAGTGATTTAGGATGAAAGGCAGTAGATAGAGAAGCTAGAGAAAAAGACGTGTTGAAAGATCATAAAATAAAAGAGTTAGAAGTAAGATAACATAAATAGAAATAGTCAAAATGATTAGCGGAAAAGATGTTTAACATCTCAAATAACTCTCCAAATAAAGAATAAAGCTAACCCACAATATTTAGGAGAATCAAATGGATGGAGAGAGAAATGAAGATTTCTAGCTATTGAAATTGATGAGAAAATTTAGAAGATTTTAGAAGAAAGAAAAATTGAAGAGAGAATAAAAAAATGAAAAATATGAAGCGGGGGTGTAGTGAAAATAGAAATTATGATTCATTACTTCTCCTCTTCATGAAATGAAAGAGAAGGCATGTGAGTGGAGGAGAAGATTTAGGGAAGAAGAATAACATAGAAAGGGAAGATAACAAGTCCAATATATTCTAAATTGATGATTAAGTATGCAAAAACAGCAAAAAACTGCTCTGCCAACATAGCATAAGATCAGAGTTGCACTTATGATAGGAAATCAAAATTAAAAAAAAATTNTGAAAATAGAAATTATGATTCATTACTTCTCCTCTTCATGAAATGAAAGAGAAGGCATGTGAGTGGAGGAGAGGATTTAGCGAAGAAGAATAACATAGAAAGGGAAGATAACAAGTCCAATATATTGTAAATTGATGATTAAGTGTGCAAAAACAGCAAAAAACTGCTCTGCCAAAATAGCATAAGATCAGAGTTGCACTTATGATAGGAAATCAAAATTAAAAAAAAATTTAAAAAAAAAACTGAAAGCAAAACTAGAAATTGTCGAGTATAGATTCTGAATCCTCAAACATCTGAATTCGATACCACAGAGTAGTTTGTTATAATTTCATAAAGCACAAAAAAACTAGGAAGCCGAGATGCAGTAAATTTTCATTTAATTCTTCGCCGGTTCATTATTGAAGAAGACAGTAATGGCCAGTCTTGTTTGGTAGTAGGGTAAAGTCAAGGTGAATCTATAATAGTTTGCCAGCACGAAATGCACGCATTCACCTAACATCATAAAAGAGTCCTACTATATGTCCAACTACTAATGTAAGGCACCCCACTTACCTACCGGGTACCTGCCTTATAAGTTTAGTTTGAGTCTAGCTATCTCTCTATCTCTCCAGCCACCTATCTATATATAAAGTTTTAATCAAAATTATTAAAACTTTAATGGTACACATTAGCAACAAGCTAAGACTTTAGGCTGTTACCTCCAAAACCTCAGAAAGGAAACAAAGAATGATTTGGGATCAATGTATTAATGCAACTTGATATGAGCAGAATGCGTAGCAGAATATGATTTCCTCATCAAAAGCATAAACTATATTATATGATACTGGATGCGAGAGAATGCTAATAAATAAAATACATGTTAATAGAATTATCATTGGAAAACAGGGATGAGTCCAAAAGGTGGCAATCAATATTATAGAAGTTCATGCTGACAAATTATTATGGATTGGTTTACCTCTATGTCATCACCAACATTACTGCCACCGAGGGGTACCTCGCCCATACTTTGACCATTTTTACGCCACAATGATATCTTTTTATCTTCTCCAGCACTGGCAACAACAAGATCTGCAGGAGTAATAGTCATGGATTAATATTAACTATTTTAGAAAATTGCATCTTCAACAGTAACTTTATCTCAATTAGGGTTTGCTATATGAATTACTTATTTGTTGACCTCACAATTCTATTGATTAAGTCAATTGATTTGAAGAGATCATTTTAATGACTACAAATACGTAATAACGCTAAATAAGTGAAAATACAATGATCTCAATGTAATTTTAAACATGTTCATCAAAACATAATCCAGGGACCAGATGAGACAACATGGAAGCCTTGGAGCTTGAGGAGCATACTTTTAAACATTTTAAGTCTTCTATTTTTGTCTCTAAGTTAATAGGTCTCACAAAGTCTCAATAATCTGGTTTTGTAAACAGTTCGACTCCACACTTCGAGCCACTTCGCCGATTTCATACAATTCATTCGCAGGTCTCTGAATACTTTGTTTGTAACATAGCTATATTCATGTCGGCGCTTAAAAAGGGGGGAAAAAAAGAGAGTTTTGTTTTGAATGTTTGGGTTGCCCGTAAGAAGCTGTCGGTCGCCGGAATCGAAATCCCGTCGCCCGCTTCGGAAGG
>JXCR01144094.1:111108-144927 GCA_002079205.1 Phalaenopsis hybrid cultivar | reverse complement strand
AATATATATATATATATATATATATATATATATATATATATATATATATATATATATATATATATATATATTTGTTTTTGAGAGCGCGCGCGTGCGCCGCATTCCCAGGCCTGTTGGTTGGCATTCACGATATAAGAACCCTCATGTCGGTGGTACTCGAAGTGTTAGGCACATTAGGGGTGTCTTGTCATTTCTTTTAAACACACACACACTCGGATGATTTTTTGGAAAGCTATCTCAATTCTTTTTTACTGTAATACTTTTGGCTGTTTTTTTAGAAATTTCAGGGGTGAGATTGAACTTCTTACATCGTTAGACTGTGTTAGCTGAGGATAGCTGTTGATCATTTGATTTACGTATATCACACAATTTTTTTGGTATTTACATTTCCAACTTCCATACTTGTTATCATGTTAGCCTTAAGGATCACAAATCATATTTGTCAAGTTTTTGCTTGTTATGTGGCATATTGTGAAACCTCTCTCTCTCTCTCTCTCTCTCTCTCTCTCTCTCTCTCTCAGGGTGTGTGTGTTTTAATGATCATTGTAATGAAATGCTTTAACGAGGGCGATTATGCCTGCCATATGTAGCCATAGGATTTATTAATTAATTAATTCATTTATTTTCTTGGTGCTGATATAGATTTTTCTCATGGAATGGCATCGGAGCAGTTTTGATGGCCCATGCCTTTGAGGAATAACCGTTGATTCCATTATGTTTTAAATGGTAGTCTGGCTTTTGCACGTATTTTTCTGAAAGGCCTTTTTTCATATTCACAAAAGATTATGAAGTGAAATAAAAAGGAAAATTTACATGCATACCCCTTAAGTCTTATATAATGACAAATTTAACACCTTAGCTTCAATATTTATGTTGGCCTGAAATACTATATTTGCTTCATTTCTCCACATTATGTCTATTATGTGGCGTATGCAGTCAAATATTCCTTCCCTTCCCTATCTTTCTTATCTTTACATATATGTATGTATGTATGTATATTTAAATGGGCTCCAAACATTAAAGAAACTGAACAGGAGAGTTTTTGGCAGATGAGAATAGATAAGGCACTACTGAGAAATGTCACCCTCAAACAAGTATAATACCACGGGGGAACTGGTAAAATCCTCTCTAGCTCTGTGGGCGTAGGCAATTTGCCGAACCATGTAAATATCTGTGTTATTGTTTTGCGATTTTCTCATTCCATTTTTCGCTTTATTGCCGTCGTTTTCCACAACATATTATATGGTTGCTGAAACCCAACCTGAAAGTTCTTTGTGTGCCCTACTGCTGAGCTGGATTCTTTCTTATATTGTCTTTCAGAGATATCTGCTATTATCATTCAAGGTCCATCGAGCTGCTTGGATGGCCCATGAATCCAGGTTAATCGTTGCGTCCATCCATTAGTGGTAGAGAAATGATAGATGATTCTGTTTGTAAATTGATTGAATCAACCTCCAGCTTTACATTTTCTTTCTGCACCTTTTTATGTCTTTAGGCCGCCAAAAGAGGCCTTCAGAGCTTTGTGGTAGCAGGATTTGAGCAGCATTTAAGCAGGATTTGATCTGCATCATGCCAAACTGCCAAAATGACAATCTTAAATCCCATTGATGCTCAAATCATTGGACTTCAGAGCTTCATCTTGTAAAGTAGAGAAAATTGGATAGATGGAACCTGAAATATTGCTATTTACAAAACCAGCACCACCTTGCATCTATTTTTCAATATCTCACTAAAATATAGAAATAACAGCATGTAACATCCTCCTTTTTGCCAACGATTCTTATTCCTTTTTTTATTCTTGATCTAGTGATGGATCGGGAGGAATCAAGTTTCAGTACTGCTTTGGACCAAATGTCTGGCAAACACTTCCTGCTCACGACAACCTTGTCTGCACTTTACTGGTGAAATGCAGATGAGTGATTCTGTTTTGATGATGGAGCAGTGACGAATCTTCGCCCTCCAAATTGACCTTTTTTGCCCACCTTATCTCAAGCAGGCTTTCCCTTGCTCTGTACAACGTAAGTTATAGTAATCAGTTCTCCAAAGGGCTTGATTTATTCAGGATTTATCATATATTCCTTCTTACCTCAGTTTTGGCCTAAATTTTGAAGTTCCTAATTTCTGCAGCTCTGAGGATTTAGGCCAACAAAAATAATGCTGATGCTACAAGATTTTATGCCATTTTTTTTTTTTTTGCTTCCTTTTTTAATAGCGATATGGCTATGAGTGGAAAGGAAAGAAAGAGAATGGTTTTCGATGCCATGATCCCATTGACCCCTTCGCCAGCCTTAAATGTTTTTCTTAAATAATAATAATAATAATTTCGGTGGCCTTAAATGTTTTTCTTAAATGTTTTTCTCCAGAAAAAGCAGGGTTTAGCCTAAGTCATGCCAAACAGCAAAAATGACATCTTATTAAATCTCTTTTTTCCCGCAATTTTGTTTTATGAGCGGAAGGAAATAGATTGGAGTTTCGGTGGTCTTTGTATTCCTCAATCTCGTCACTGTGATTCTGGCTAGCTCTAATCTCAAGTGTTTCGCTAGGGTTGTCACAGAGGTGATAGTTTTAGGCAAAATTGCTCAGGTTGAGAAGGTATGGGCGAGGGTTTTGGGAAGGCGCGGGGAAGGGGAAGATAAGTTTGAGATTTTAATTTAATTTATTTAAGTTAAGTTTCATTAATTTTATTGATTGGTAATTTATAATTAATTAATATTTTACCGTGCTTTTTTAAGTGTAAAACACCTTTTATTGCGTATTTTATTGTGTGATTGTGACTCCAAAGTGTTGTGTAAATATCAAAGTTTAGATATTAGAAATGTAAATACTTAAAAATTGTATGGTTTGTATATAAATCGCTCAATATTTTAGTTATATAGGTTTGATCCATGTTCAAATTTGGGTCCATATCTGTTTCCGAAAGCCAAAACTTTAAGTAGTCCTCTAATGCTAGAGTTAAGAACTCATTTGCTGTAATTTTGTCCAAAATGATTTTTTGGGCATGTTCTATAAAAGAACACATCCTGGGATCATTCGGCTGAATATTGATATTAAGAGGCATATGATGTTAAATTTCATTGTGATTATTTTTTTATGGTATTTAAATATCTAGCTCTTTGTTGTCATGAACATATGCATTGAATGGTTTGCCACTTCTAAAAGTTACTGGTTAGCGACATTTTCTATGTAATATTAAAGATATGTGTGTTATGTTTGTAAATATGAATTTTAGTTTTTAGATATGTAACTACATGAGAATTGTATGTTATGTATGTAAATGCCACTTAAATTTTATGTTGCACCTTTCTCAGAACAATTTTATGCAAATTTCGTTGAGATATTTTTACCCATTTTTACTCATTTTTTTGCCTTCTTTACTCACTTAAATGAATCTCTCTCTCTCTCTCTCCATCTCCGTCTCTCTTTGATTAGGCAATGATGATTAAAGAACACATCATTTTTTTGCCTTTTTTACTCACCCAATGTTGAATGTTGTCATCTCTGAGTTTTTCATGCCTTGGCGATGGACCTGCTTGGACAGCCTATGCTTTCATGGGTAACCGCTGTGTCCATGCGCCATTTGTAGAAACAAGTGGATATATATGTTTTTTGATGACCTAAGGCGAATCTGAGCCTATGACACTCTGTACCTTAAAACTTTTCTATATCTTGAAGCGGTTAATTGGGCCTTAATGTGGATAGATTTTTGCCATTAATCAGAAGTTGTAATCTTTCTTTGTTCCATTTTTTTTTGCTTTTGGCTGGTCTGTATTCTAATTCCCCCTAGGGGTGTAAACGAGTCGAATAGAGCTCAAGCCATATGCGAGTAATATTCGAATTCCATGCATTTGTGGTAGAGAAATAGTGGGTGGTTTGCTTACATTTGTTTTGCGATTCTCTCTCTTCATCTTACTATCTTCAGGCAACTGAAAGAGGACCTATGGACTATGTGGTGGCTGGATTTATGCTGTATTTAATCTAAATACCTACCAAACCAAAATGATCGGTGTAAATCCTACAGAATCTATACTCCTGTCTCTCCTCCGTTTTTTATTTAATACCAAACTTAATAAGTCCGCTTATTAGATTGATTTTAGATAATGCAGAGAGATTTGGATGTGTAAATATGTAAATCAGAGACTTAGCAAGTCTTTCTATTGTTTTAATTATTTTCTTACAGGTTTAAAGTACAAGGCTTTCTTAGGAAATCCGAAGTGCTCGTGCATTTAGAAGAATCATTGGACTTCGGAGCCTCATCTTGTAAAGTAAAGAAAATTACATAGATGGAATCTGGAATATTGCTATTTACAACACCAGCCCCACCTTGCGTCTATTTTTCAACATCTCACCAAAATATAGAAATAACAGCATGTAACATTCTCCTTTTTGCCAACGATCTTTATTCCTTTTCTTATTTTTCGGGTATAATTTAGCAAATAGAACTGCTTCTGCTTCGACTTGCTTCAAACATTTTTATGGGTGTATAGATGAAAGTTTAGGTGTTAGATGTGTAAAGACATTATGTTTGTGTGTTANAGGTGATCATTGTCAAATGGCTGGTTATATCAAAGAAAAATAGAAAGCTACAATTGATACTTCCATGAAAAATTGGCAAAATCATGGGAAATAATAAAATTATTGTTATGAAGAACACCATTTTGACTCTCGTTAACAAAGTAAGCTCATCTCTCCCTGGAAAATTTGAAGCATATCACTTTTAGGTAAGTCTAAAAAAAAGAAAAAAAGAGATAAACCACAAGGTCACCAACATCATCATTGACAATGACGACTAAGAGAACATTGCTACCATCACGGAGAAAAATTTAGGATTGGAAATCATACTTCATCCCATCCTTCGCGTTGCATTCAGTGAGGACTAGCGATAAAATCTATCTCTAGAGTCCCTTAAAATTTGCAATGATGAAGGATTACATCGATAAGATTGTATATGAGATCGTTCCACTTAAAAAACACAAATTTATCATCAACAGCTCATACCGACACGATAAATAGAGGATACCATATCAAGGACTTCATTAGTGGCATCTCATGAAGGGGAAAAAAAAAGACCTCTCTACTCAGAAAGATTAACATCCTGATAGCAAATGCAAGAACAAACGAGCAAACAGCGGCAAATTGTTGATGTATGTCTACCATTTTGAAAGAGACAATAAATCATGATCTTTTACACTTGGGTAAAGAAGGTATGTAGTTGCAAAAGCTTAACTGGGAAAAAGTAGCTCACCTTCGTCTCATCGCTGCTAGATTTTGGTCATCAAACTCCAAAATGAAGATGTCAGTAAGTAGTCGAGACAGTGTGTAACTAAGCTATACATTAAAATATAAAAAGAAAGGTACAAAGTCCAAAAGTGGAGAAGGGGGTAAAATCTGCAAAACAATTTGAAAAACCTTCATGATTGAAGATTCTTAAAGGACAGCCCTCTTGTCACTTCAAACAAGAAACGGGTATTTTTAATAATTGAAGGATTACTATAGAATCAAGTCAAATCAGGCGCCTTCGGACATTTGCAAAAGGAAATATGAANTACACTTGGTCATAAGCTGTTTTATTATTCAATTTTTGATTCAAACTGTTGGAAATTATGATCTGCTATGTCGAAGTCTGGATCTATATCATGTGATACAGGGATGATTCCTGAGTATGTTTCAATAAGATCCAGAATATCTCCATGCTTACTGAGCTTGTTCCCCACATTTTTTTGCTTTATTTCATACGACATTCCCGGTGGCTTTTAAATGGTAAACATTATGTATAGTATATTGTGGAATTTGCGTGGCTGTGTCCCCATGGTCTGCCGTGTACTTTGATTTTTTTCTACATTCTTGTACCCAGAATTACTTGGTCTTTACTTTTTGATCTGGTGTATTAAGTTGTTTCCAGTTTTGTTTTATATGTAGCTTTCCTCATTACATTATACTCTTGTCTATATTTGAACATTATACTCTTCTCTATATTTGAAAACTGCAACACTCATGTTGATGGAGTAAGTGTAACTAATTCCTCATCTCATCCTCTATGTTTCTACACATACCGTCACAATAGCCTTTTAAAGCCAATGCATCACTCATTGGCTTCCTTTGTGAATTTTATGTGAATTCTGCACTGATTTTGTCGCTATAAATTGCTAATGATTAGTATGTTGAGCGAATATAAACCCTCTTTGCTAAAATTTATCTTGCACTTTGCTTGTGTGTGTGTTTGTGTTATGTCCATAAATTCATCTCTCTCTCTCAGCCAAAGGAAAAAATGATTTAGAGGATGGATCATTTATAAAATATTAATGTGTGCCTTTCTGACCTTTGATGGCTAAGTATAATGCAACATTTGACCTTTCTCTTCTGGTGTGCAATGCCCGCTAGCCTTTCCTTCTGCTCTAGAAAAAAGCCAAGGATTTTGAGAAGTTTGGATCTCTAACATTGCTTTACAACCTTCAAGGATCAAGTTTAATGTATCATGTTATCCTGTTATTAAATTCTTTAGTTTTCAATTTTATTTAAATATCATTAAAGCAAGTTTCAAAATTTGGTATTGGTTTGGTTTTGTACTAGTTAGGAGAGCTTCCGGTTTAACATTTTGATGGCATCAAATGTTCGTAGAGCATCCAGTTTGACATTTTAATCATATCAAATGTATCAGTATTTTGTTTTACTTTTAGTTTTATTAATATTTTTATTGTATCCTTTAATTTTTGAAAATCAGTATGACTATGAATTATTAAAATTCCATAAATTCGTGATGTCAGTGTTTGTTTAATTGATTATTTTGATACAAATCAATGTAATATATAGCTAAGCTTTTATATATAATTAAATATTATTTTGTTAGCGGCAATTGTATTTAATAGATAAAAACTTCATCTTTTCTTATTATGAATATCTGTAATATGAACTCTCATATGCGAGTCCTTCATGCTTATTAAATATTTACATTAATGTTAATTTAATGCATGCTTGTTTCTTTCGGCACTGTTTTAAAAAAAATTGAGATAAACCCACTTTGTTAAACTTAATCTTTTGGTTCGGTGTGTTCTAGTACCAAATTGTTTAGAAACATGTGTAGCTCACGATGGAGCACAATTGAGTCTGTTTTTTAGCCAGATCAGTTTATAAAACTCTAGTTTCTCATAGGCTAATTAGAAGGAGTCAAAACAGGCCACAACAGAGCTGAATTGAATTACTTTTCAAACATTTTTTTGCCAATATTTCTTTATAGCTGAATCTCTTTCATTTTAAATTGATTTATTTTGTTATGTTTAGTTATCATATTATTCTTAATTTTAATTAGGATTTGTTTTGATTCACATTGTTTAGCCAACGCTATTTTATAAAGTTAGATTGATGGTATATTAAAGATTGACTTTTGATGAATGAAATTCATTTTGAGGCCAGTTACGTATTCTCTCTTGCTTCAAGTTGTGTATGAATTCTTTCTAACTTTTCCATGTTGTGCATATAGATTTTTTCACTAGCCTCCATTAATCCCCATCTTCAGCTCATTATTTTGTAATATTAAATATTCTTCACATCGCTTGGCCATAGAAGGCTCACCATTCTACCACATATCTGCGAACATCAAATCTTATAGGCCAGGACTCAAATCTAGAGAACAGATAAAATACTAAATCAGCAGCTTGCTGTTACTTCAAATTGGCTTTAACAATTTTTAGTCCATGCTTTGAAGTGCTTATGCCGTTGCAACAGTGATGCGGTAGCAGATGAAAGAAAAAGAAATAAGACACTGTGGGGGAGGCTGTAATACATAATTAATAATACATATTTCTTTTATTTAGTTTTATGCTTTTAGCTCTAAAGTGAGTGCATTGAAATGTCAACTAATGTTTAGAGTATTATGTGGACAGGATAATGCATCATGCGTTTTATTGTTAGCTATACATGATGAATTCCGTGATTTTTTTTTCTTTATGAATTAAAATTGATAGAAAATCGATGCTAAACCAATTAGAATTGCTTTGAACAGAATCTGTAGCACTATCGCAATTATTTACCACTACACAAGCTTGTGAATAAGTCCGTAAAACATGAAAAATAAATCACAAAATTGTTCAGCCAATTAAGCGCTCGATTCTTAAAGGTTTATCTATCATTGCATTCTTCAATGTAATGAATTGCATTGTTCTGTGAATTTTGACATTGAAACTATTGACGTAACGTCTGCCTTAATCCCTCTCAAGTTCATTCTATCACTCGATTCTTTCATCTTAAAGTAATGCACCCTATTTTTTGATTATACTTTACTCCTTGATCTCCTTTGGACTAATATTCCTCTAGTAACACTCGCTGCTTTTTCCCCTTTATTACTTGAGATGATGAAGCAGATAAGTAGAGAACAGTACACTTCACTATATGTGTTTCAATATGATATTATGCTGATAATTTTAAAATTTGAAACACAGTACATAAATTCTTGACTAGTTAATTGTTGGGGTGAGATGTGATGGGTTGTACTTTGCGTTGATATTAAACTGGGGAGATGGTGTTATTTATGAAGTTGGCTTTGCCCATATTCTTAGGGGCTGTTTGGCTGCAGTTAGGTGTTAACTTAAATTGGCTTTAATAAATCCCTTAAATCCGGATTTATCAAATCCATATGTTGTTAAATCCAGAAAAGTGTTTGGTACAGTTAAGGTTAATCTAGTTAAATCCGTTTGAAGTGTTTAACATCTTATTTCAGTATTTAACAGTAGTTGATTTAAATAGATTTAAATGTAAAATAGAAGGCTTCAAATGCAGCTCAACTGACTGTTACAGCAGGGATCATATAAAAAATTTACAATAAATACTGCTAATAGAAAGCGAAGGTAACAGAAAAAATGAAAAGGGAAGCTCGCACCTCAGTTGAGAGCTTACACGATCCTCTTTCGCACAACTATTCTTTTTTTTGTTTTTCGATGCAACAAACAGTTGTAGATTATATCAATAAACCGATTTATTGATAAGAAAAAAATATTACAGTCGGGCAGAGATATCTACTATCACAAGATAAAAGGAAACGGATAAAATCCTCACAAATCTTAATTAAAAGTTCATGACATGGTAGCCGATTTCTCATTACAAACTATCATTTAGAAGCAACAACACAACCTTTTATAAACTCACAAAACAGACTGATAGAGCGTTTCCATTTTCTCAAAATAAAAAATCTTATAATTCTTCATCACATTGCAAAGCCTTAATCAACTGTTCACATCTGTAAGTGATTTCGATCCAACCCAAAAAAGCAAAATCCAAATCTCCCGAGTTTTTAAAGGGCAAAACCGTTGTAGGGGCAGAAGTGGAATTGGGAATCGATAAGGCAGGAGTATGAGTGACAACAAAGATTACCTGCAAGGGATTGGAACGGGTGATGGTTGTTGCTGGCTATTTCGCTGTGAGGGGCACCACCGTTGATTTGAACCGATTGAGGGAAGTGGAATGATCCGTTCCTGCAAAAGAACTAAAAAAAAAGAAGTAGATAATGTGTTAACCTTCTCTTTTTCTGTGTGAAGTCGTTGATGGCGGTACCGTGTAACAAAAGGGTAGTGCAACAACAAGACGAAAGAAACAAATGATGCCATCACGTCGATTTCTTCTGTGGATGTGTTTTTTTTTTATTGGATTTAGTAAATTCAGGATTTACATCTAAATAGAGAATCAGATTCATGGGAGCGCTGGATCTAACTTTCGTATATTTTATGTTTGGCTAGATTTACATTAAGTCTAGTCGTAAATTCTATTAGAATTACGGTACTAAACAATCCCTTAAGCTTATCATTTTGAATACATGGTAGTCACTAGAATTTAAGGTTTAGCTTGAATTCCTTGGCTTAGTCATCTCCTAAAAAGTGGCATCTCAAGCAAGCAGTTTAAGAATTTAAAATAATTTAGAACATGATAATGATGTCATTGTTGTTACACTTTTGTGACATTAAGAGGCGCCTTAGACTATTCTATGATTAAGGGTATGTTGGGAATGTTCACTAGAATTTAAGGTTTAGCTTGAATTCCTTGGCTTAGTCATCTCCTAAAAAGTGGCATATTGAGCAAGCAATTTAAGAATTTAAAATAATTTAGAACATGATAATGATGCATTGCTTTTGCACTTCCATGACATTAAGAGGCGCCTTAGACTATTCTATGATTAAGGCTATGTTGGGAATGTTTATGATGTATAAATAGTTCTAAAGTTGTTCTTTATTTGTTTCCAATAGAATTCATTTGAAAGGTCAAGAGTAGATCAAATTTGAGTGGTTTAACATGTCTTGAACCTGTGGGGTTAATGTAATACTGACTCAGTTTTGAGGGAGAGTGACACTGTTCTCTTAGAAGATGTTTTGGAAGAGAATCTAGCGAGAAGGTGATTGTGGAATTGCAAAGGAATGAAAGAGGTCGATGGAGTTTAGGAGGGAATAAGTAACCTTTGGCAGCTATTTGGTCTGAAAACCAATGGAGGAAACCACGAAACATTGGCTCTAAAGGTGGCACAATTGTTGAGAAAAATTCATCACTCGTTCTTAAACAAGGCACAAACACATTACTTGTAAAAGAGTAAGATACAACACCCCTTTGGAAAGAAAGTCAGAGAATAGAATCCCCAATTACACAATACCCCTTTGGAAAGAAAGTCAAAGCAAAAGTCCCAAAATTAGAATAATAATAATATATATAAGTCTCCAAGCAAACCCCTAATTTTATCTAAAATACCATAGAGGGCCCCATAACGGTTGAAAATATCAATAAGTAGAAAAGTACTTCTATAGGAGATTCAACACTATTCCTGTATCAAATTGCACTATCCCGGGAATCTCATGATCTGGGAGTCACTCCCACGTCACTACCCTTTAGCAGGAGAGTCTTTGACTTCTTCTCTGACAACATTTGGATCTTTGTAATATGGCGACAAGTTAGTGAATTTAGATATAGTAGAAATATTGTAGTCTCTTGGTATATCAATCTTGTATGCACTGTTGTTATTCCTTTTAATAATACTCGAAGGGCCATTAGCTCTATGCTTGATTTTCACAAAAAAAAAACCATAAGAACCCTCTTGTTTTTTCAAACTAATTCATATCAAATCACATTCTTAAAAAAATTGATCTTTCCTAAACTTCCATCTAATATTTTGCAGTTTGTTTAGCAATTTTTATCTTCACAAGTTCATGTAAGTTATGAATCTTTATGACTCGAACTTTGTCTCCATGCTAAGTTCAGTAGCTGGAAGTATCAACATAAATCTAATTGAATGAGAGGATTCTAGCCATATGTAATAAAAAATGTGCTATGATTTATCAACTGGCCAGTGGATTGATTGTAAACAAACTCGACTTGTGGAAGAAAGGAAGATAAATCACTAAAATTAGGATTTTTTGGGTTTTGATACCAATTGGCACTGTTTTAGTCTTCTTATATGGTGTTTAGGAAGAGAATCTAGAGGGGAGGTTGTGGAATAGCAAGGAAATGAAAATATGCGAGATCGACGAAGTTTGGAAGGGATGGGCGGCGTTTAGGGGTTGTCCGGGCTGAAAACAAGTGGAGGTAAACACTTGCTCTGAAGGGACATGATGGTTGATTAAGATCCACTATCTGTTCTTGATCAAGCTATAGATACACCACTTACAAAAGTAAGATGGTACAACACTATTCAGGTAAAAATTCAGAGAATATACTCTCCTAATACACAAAATCAAAGTAGAAGTCCAAAAAATTGAAAAATAACAACATTTTCTCCAAGAAAAAAATCCAAACTTTAATTAAAATGAAATTGAAAAAGGGCCTCATAAGGGGTGGCAATAGCAACAAACGGGAAAAATCATGTTACATATGATTCAGCACTGTTCCAGTCCCGAATTACTTTATATGCAGGAGCTGCTCCCTTATCGGAGAGGTTATTTAAGGTCAATTATTACTGATTTGCCACAATAACAGGAATCGTTTATGCAATAGTTTTTTTAACGTTGCACGTAGATCTAACCTTAATATTATTGAGTAGGGTGTTTGCCATTAGCGTGGTAGGCCCAACTTGGGTTCTTGTGCCAGTTTCTTTCCTAACAATTGAATTAATTCTTAGAATGTGAACTTCTATGTATATGGTACCTCCTCTTGAAATTTAGAACTCATTTTGCTTGCTAAGTATAGTAGACTACAAAATACTTTTGTGGCAACCATGTCTTTTTAATTTTATTAGAACTTTAGTGTCAACTAATCTTTTGCTTATTCTGATTAAAATATGGCCCCTCCATTTTTTTGATTACGTAGTCTACTTACATTTTGAAGACTTAACATGGTCATTTTCAAATTTAAGATAATGGGCATACGCAAAGCAATCACCTACTTCAAATACTCTCATCTATTATACAATGGATTGAACCTCCTGAAGAAGTCATAAATGCGATAAGGTCTGGACGAAGTGAAAGGCAAGTCCTTAGCTATGTTTTATTTATCTGGACTCTCAGGCTGCTTTGTTTTCTACTTCTGTCTTTGCTGCATGTATATATTTGTTTGACTTTTGTTTCTCATAAGAATGCTCTTACGTTATTTAGTGAATTTATTGACGGTTGCCATGCATTGCTGTCAATAGCCACTCTGACTACTCCTTCGCTGTTTGACAACTTTTTGCTGTCACTGAGGTCAGCAGTTAATCCTTAGTTTTTTCTTGCTTGCTAAAGTCAGTATTGATTTGCTGCTAAAGTCAGTATTGAGTTTATTAACTTGTGATTTTACATGATCTTAATTTTGGTTTGGTTTGCTGGCTTCTAATTGCTGTGCAAGTAGCGAATTTTTGTGTGGTTGTTTTTTTGACCTTTACAATATTTTAACAAACTCAAAATTGATTTTCAGACCTTTTGGAACTATTCACTTCTTGTCTATCTTGACAAGTAATGTTATAAAAGCCGATGTAGTTAATCATGATGAAGAGGAAACATGGACGTCAGAAGCTCTGGATATTCTACTGGAGACATGGAATGTTATTTTTGGGGTATATCAGGGCTTATTGCCCATTTTATAGTATGACATGCAACTTGATTATTTTTTCATGCCAAAACTGTACTGTCTAAACATTTGAGATTATATATTTATGCATGTGTTCATGTCCTTTGTTATGAGACGATTCATCGCCCTGTAATAATGTACTTGAAAATTTTGATAATGTGGAACTATTAAGAGGCTCATATTATCTTAAATATATGCTAATTATGCTATTAATCAACATATAAAAAAATTGGCAAAACATACACATGCTATTATGCAAGAGCAAGAGAGAAAGTGCAGGACATAATGCAGCAATTTGAATTTATGTTGTGCTTGTTTTGTAAGTGAACATTTTATTTTCAAGGAAACTAAATGTTTAATTGAATTTTATGATCATATGAATTTCGAAATCAATATTTATCTAATGAAGTTAGTAAAACATAACTATCCATATAATTATGAGTTCTTCATATTTTATCAAGGATTTCACTTGAAACACGAAAACCAATAGCTGTTAAGAGCTTTTCATATACCACATCATCAAATGGATTATTATTAATATCTGACACAAACATATTGTCCAATGTGAACAATTATTAGAAAGTTATCACCATTAAGCATTTGCTTGTTGAGAAGATTAAACTCATATGTACTTAAAATATAAGTGCCTTACATAAATATTAATGGCTCAAAAGTGGTGTGCGCCATGACGCATAGTGTGGCACAACACACCCTTGGTGCCATTTGTGTAGCACGGCCCTACACCCGTCACAACAAAATAGTGGACACTATTTATGCCATGGATGGGCAATGGCACAGCATATTTACCCCATGACACATACTATTTGATTTTTTTCTGTTTAATATGAAAAAAAAAAATACTCACATATAATTCGATTGTTATATTTTAGCATGTTTAACATCTAAAATTTAATATTTATTTGTACAATACATCAAAATATACTAATACTANTCTCTTAGAAGGTGTTTTGGAAGAGAATCTAGCGAGAAGGTGATTGTGGAATTGCAAAGGAATGAGAGAGGTCGATGGAGTTTAGGAGGGAATAAGTGGCAGCTATTTGGTCTGAAAATCAATGGAGGAAACCACGAAACATTGGCTCTAAAGGTGGCACAATTGTTGAGAAAAAATCATCACTCGTTCCTAAACAAGGTACAAACACATCACTTGTAAAAGAGTAAGATACAACACCTCTTTGGAAAGAAAGTCAGAGAATAGAATCTCCAATTACACAATACCCCTTTCGAAAGAAAGTCAAAGCAAAAGTCCCAAAATTAGAAAAATAACAATATATAATAGTCTCCAAGCAAACCTCTAATTTTATCTAAAATACCATAAAGGGCCCCATAACGCTTGAAAATATCAATAAGTAGAAAAGTAATTCTATAGGAGATTCAACACTATTACTGTATCAAATTGCACTATCCCGGGAATCTCATGATCTGGGAGTCACTCTCACATCACTACCCTTTGGTAGGAGAGTCTTTGACTTCTTCTCTGACAACATTTGGATCTTTGTAATATGGCGACAAGTCAGTGAATTTAGATATAGTAGAAATATTGTAGTCTCTTAGTATATCAATCTTGTATGCACTGTCGTTATTCCTCTTAATAATACTCGGAGGGCCATTAGCTCTATGCTTGATTTTCACNATCATCATTTACTAACTTGCACCCTTGCATTGAGCTACTGCTTTTTACTACGCATCATTACTGCTTGCTTACTTCTGTGCTCTCGCTTACTCGTAACTGCATGCATTCATTGATGATAGAATTGCAATCATGCTCTTGCTCCCATTAGCACCTGCGATTGCTTGTTTTTGCACTTGCAATTGCTATCCTCAATTGAATCCAATTAATCTTCCCCTGCATCTTTTGCTGCCTTCGTCGCTGCTTTCGATTCCTGATTTCTTAATCATTTTGTTTTACTGTTTTTTATTTTATTTTATTTTGGTAGTGTTTATTGATGGCTTTTTTTGTCAATCGCTTGAAGATAAAACCCTAATTTCAACTTTTTGTTTCAAGCTTTCTATTTTCTTTTGGAATTTCATGAGAAACTTAAACATTTGGACTTTTTGTCTCCCAAATAGAAGACACTACAAAATAGATCAAATGACAAACTTATGACAATATTTTTTTACCTTCAAACTTTATTGTAGGGATATAAATGAACCAAACCTAGCCAGGCCGAGTAGGAGCTTGTTTAAGTTCGAGCTCATTTGTTAAGGTCATACTCGAGCTTGACCTTGAGCTTGATTTGAATATTTGTAGTTTTGGTTAAACTTGATTCATTAAAATTATAGTTGTCTCGACTCATTGGCTAAATGAATGAGGCTAGTAATGAGCAACACTATCATGTAGCTCGTTACTTGAATGAACAAGTTTTATCGGGTTTTAATTGGCATCCTTTTGAGTTTAAAAATATGATTTTTTTTGAATGAACTATTAAATAAATTTATAATTGAGTTTTAAATGAGCATTTACATGAGCATAATCAAATTTATTGTATTCAAAATAAAAAACAATCCAATATAGAGAATGATTTGAATAATAGTTAATTACATATTAAATAAATTTATAATTGAGTTTTAAATGAGCATTTTATCTAGATTAATCAAGATTTTTAATAAGCTTGTTCACAAGTTTTAAATGAAATACTATTCATGATTGAAAATGAATTAAAACCAGGTTTGTTCATTTACTAGTCAAATATCCATGGAAGGTGTGCATTTTTCATTAAATAAAAGGAAAATTACATAAAAAAGACAACGACTACTAGAAAGCTTGCCCAAAGAAAGAGGCCCTATCTTCCCTAACAGAATCCAAAAGAGGATGATGGCCCTCAGAACATCTAAACAAAAAACCATCATGTAAAGCTATCTGGGCACAATAGTGTGCCACTATCTCAAGTATCCATCAAAGTGCCTAAGCTTGTTAGATTATTTAATTAAATGATCTTTAACAAGCTCTAATTGAGCCAAACAACGAGTAGCTGGTTCGATTCATTACCAATCCTACGTAGAGCTTTGAACTTGCTATTGCATCCATTGTCATTTTTTGTGCAACTTCTAAAGGCATGTATGGCTTTCTCTACTCCACACAATATCTATGATGTGCTCACTTTTTGCATTCAATTATTCTGTTTGTAGTTGGGGGATAAATCTATTTAGGAGTACTACAAATCTTGAAAGGAAAATGGGATAAACTTTCTTAATATCAACCTTATCTTGTTTATCAAATTGAATAAAAAAACGAAGTTCTCATTGCCAAGTTTTTCAGCTTTCATCCCTCCATTTAATTGGTTGGTTCTTAATTGATGGTGTGTAATGTTGTCTTGAACATCTGCACTGCTCTCTTTCAATTTCTTCAGGTTATTTGCTTTTATCTGCTTCTAATCATGATTATTTACTCCTACCATTGATAACGGGTGGTTATATTCGTAAGGATGTGGTGACAGTGGTTATTGTGATTATGGCTGAAATCTTTTTTACAGTATAATTTTTTTTTAAAGACAAGCCACTCGACTATTTTTGTGAACTTGGTTATCTTCCCACAAATAAACATTTAAATGCAAGTCTCTTTTCATTTTATCTGTTAGTTCATGTAGCCAACCCCACTTAGTGGGACAGAGACTTATTTTCGTTTTTATTTTGTATTCTAAGTGGACTATGACTGATTTTTGTAGTACTCAAGATGGTACTTTTTTGCCTCTCAATTTATTTCATCTTATTGTCGTTATTGTTCTTGTTGCTGTTGTTGTTCTTGCATTCTTAGTGGATCATGACTATTTTTTATGGTGCTCTAGATGCTTATTTTTTACCTCTCAATTTGTTCATCTTTTTAACTTAAATGTAGTTTCTTACTTTGAGTTAGCTTGGGTTATATATTATGGTGTATCTTCTTGTATGACATACGGTTGACATTCATCTTCATCCATTTCTACAAACTTTTCCCCCCTTATTATTATTGTTGATGATTATCCTGCTTCAAACTTTAGAAATGAATTTGTAGATCACTTTCCACCTTAATGTTAGACAATATGCTGTGTCATGGTTTTTTTTATTCATTTTTTGTTTATAGATTATTCAAGTCTCTTAAATATTTAATAATATTTGATCCTTCTTATGGATGAAAAAGGTTGATAGAGGTGGTAATGTTGGTGGAATTTATTATATCATTGATGATGCTTTTGGTACCTATCATATATTCTCTACTAACAATAACGCCTTAATTTGGTGATTCTCTCTCAACTTTGAGGTTTCACATTCTTTTCATTAGTTGTGTAAACTTTTGAATATGAAACTTGTTAATATTGTATACATCATTTTGTATGCTTCCCAATGTTTAAAAAAGATTATCGGGAATTGAGATGTTTTTCCTTAGCAAGGCGAGGTGCACGCCTCGATGGGTATCAAGGTTCAAGCCTAAACAAAAATTTCTAAAATCAAACAGAATTCATAAATACGACATTTGACGAATCACAAATCTTGATATTAAATATTATTAGTATAAAATAGAAGTTTGAACTAAGATTTAAAAATCAAACTTAGAATTTAAGTATGCCACAAGAATCGTGATCCATGCTGGCATCATCATTTTCAACATCTTAATCATCATATATAATATTATAAATCTAGCACCATCAAAATTTTTGTTTTCATTATTATCAAATATTTGTTCATTTTTCACATATATCATTTTACTCTCTACCTCAATTAACATTTAATTCAATATAGTTTTAAATAAATAGTAAATTAGTAATACAACTAAGTGATCAACCATACTTCAATTATCTTTAGATTTTTTTGGTACTCCAACTTTAAATGATTGTGAAGTGGAACTTGCTGCAAATTTAATATTCTTTTGGCTCCTTTTAATGTTTATATTGATATTTTCATTATCATGACCATTAAATGTTATTCTTTTATCTTCAAACTCATATTTTTCATCATTCTTAGGCTTATCCATTCATCATCAGATATACTATCATCACTATTTAAATGATGTATTCCATCACCACTAGTTTAGTTTATTTTATTTTTTTAACTTGAAGTGTCAATCTTTCAATTTTTGTTTGAACATAACATAAACTAACTAGTTCATTCGACATGCAGCCAATCATTTTTTTTTGGTATGCAGCTGTTTAAAAAATATGCACCAATTATGCTTACATGCGGAAGCTGAACAAGTAAGATTAAGAACTTTCACTGTAAATGTTTTTACTTTAGGCACATCATCTTCGATATATGACTACCAATGTTCTAGCATAAGATTAAAGAAATTAGTAATATATATTAAGATAATAATTTCACATATAAATGATAAACTCATACATTTATGATTATGGATAAATAAAATTACTAGGTAAGCATATCTTGTAGCATGTATGAGCCGTTCTGAATCCAAATGTTCGAAAATCTTCAAGTTGATCATTTACTTTAAGATATTCAGTCTGAGGAACAATTCTATCCATGCATGTATATAAACCTGTTTTAACCTTTTTATCTACTTTGAAAGTCTTAACCTTTTTATCTAAATGAAATTCTTTATCACAATAAAATTAAAGATTCAATAATAGTTGTAGCATGTAAATGTTGATGTAACCGACGATCTTATTTTTCATCATTGTTTTTTATATTTTTTTAAAAAGTTGTTTCTTGTCCTAAATCTTTTGCTAATTCCTCTTTATTTTGTTCATAAATTTATAATTAAATCCCATAGCACGAGCTATCTCACCATCAACAATTCGTATTACTTTCACTAAAGGTCCTGGTCTTCATGGCATAACTAATATACACCAAAATGAATCATCACTCATAATAATTTTCACTTGATTTCCTTCTGATTATTTTTGCTCAAGGACTTTTATCTCATTC
Organism: Phalaenopsis hybrid cultivar; assembly: GCA_002079205.1. NCBI lineage: Eukaryota > Viridiplantae > Streptophyta > Magnoliopsida > Asparagales > Orchidaceae > Phalaenopsis > Phalaenopsis hybrid cultivar. Next base: position 126,048 of record JXCR01144094.1, on the reverse strand, counting down.
TTCAAAAACAATCATAGCCTCCAAATGTTGCCGTAGCTCTTTAAATTTTTGCAATATCAGATAAGCCGTGACAAATCTTATAATTGCTGTTCGGATAAGTTCTTTATTTGTGAATTTTTTTGTCAAACTTAATACCTAATAGTTTTTGTAAATAAATTTACGTCTTGTTTTTTCTTTAAGCAAAACAAATTTATGTTGTGATAATCATCTCAAATTTTCATGCATTAAATCAATACAATGAGTAGGACAAGGAGTCCAGTAATGATGCTTTCTTATCTCCATTAACATCCTTCTTGCAAACCTTATAGTCATGTGCATTTTCTATATTAACTTGAACAGCCAAGTTCTCCCCAACATCTTAAACAATCTCATCAAGCATTTTAAATAACAATTAAACCTCTCTTACAAAGGTTGATAAAACAACTGATTTTATAAGTCTTATTGCAATTAATAAGAAAATTTTTAATACTTCTTTGTCTAAAATCTGACCAACTATTTGATATTATTATAACCTCCTCATCCAACTTCCAAGTTCGTAGCCCATACATGCTAGAAATATTTAATCCTTGCCTCCCAATAGAGCAGAGCAGGTTGATCCAAGGGCTTCTAATGATGGTAAAAGGAATTTTATTCTCATAAAAACATTTTACAATATCTAAACACACTCTATTTTTGTGTTTTTTTTATGAAAGCTGAAGGAGAAATTAGTTGAGACTTAATTTTGTCATCATCTTCCACATTCACTATAAGTTAATCCATTGGTCATCGAGTTTCTATCAGAAGAAAACAAATGACTTCCATTGCTAGCTAGAATCATCAGATTGAGACCCTAAATAAAAACTATTCCCAATCTTTTCTTCCATTTTTATTTAGACTATTTTGTTTTTTGAGCTGCAGCTCCGCTGTTCCAGGAAGCAGCTGCGGGGAAACTGGCTGTCTGTTTGGTGCAGCTGTGTGAAAACAGCTGCTCTGCAGCTGTTTTTGGAAAAATGACCATTCTGCCCTTGTTTGATAAAACTGTTTAAAAAAAGTCTGTAACAGTGAAAATTTTATAACTTCATAAGCAAAATTTTTTATGTAATAAATTAGTGAAACTTGAAAATGTTAATTAAGTAATAAATGTCATTGTTGGGTAATTTTAAAAGTTATGAATATCAAGCTTTGATGATCAAATACATATATTTTAATTTTTCATCGGTTATGAGCATGTAAACGTAAATGTTGCTAAAAAATTTAGAATGCGAATTAAAGTACCAATTTGTGTTATATACTACAATCGGAATTCATCTTTTACTTAAAAAAAGATTTCAGAGAAGTAAATCACCAGTTTAGTCCAAACTTCAATGATAACTGTCCAGAATTACTTAAACACATTTCAAGTAACTGATAGCATAAGGAGAGCAAAAAAAAAAATCTAAAATTATTACAATGACAATTAGCAAGATAATTATATTATCTTTAATATTTACACGGTGTAGTTCCTGTGCCAGACTTTCCTCAAGTAATGTTCTCCATTCTCGATCAACGTCACCTAGAAAATTAATCGAATTGTCTGCCTAACGGAAGAACTTGCACTGTTAGGCGATGCTTCGTCGGTAGTATAGAACTTCCTCCCGTAGCTGTGTGACTGACGTGGCGTCAACAGTGAAGGTTGGAGGTCACAAGGGCAGAGTGTTTGTCGCGATGTCTCGGAAATCCATGAGCTCATCTTCTCCTGAATGCAACAAAAGAGGACGTTCATATTTATGTCAAAATAAAGTTAGCTCCAATTTAGGTGGTATATATGTAAATGCTCTTGTTTCAGCTCGCATATATAGAGCATAGATTACAAACGACATAAAGAACTTTATATGGGGCATAGAATATCAAACAGTTTGGCAAATCAGCCTTGCCCCAAAGAAAAAATTAAAAGGATTGCATACTTCAATTAGTATATGGGGCATTTACATATATACCATTGCAATATAATTACATACATACTTCAATAGTATAATTTCTATCAACAACCAATGAAAACCAAACGTTTGTAATATGAAAACCAAGCATATGTATAATTTCATCTACATTTCAGAATGACAGTTAATGCTTCCAAGTTTTCAGACCAAATGCTAGTGTATAGTAATTGCATTTGAAAATTCCACAATATCTATTAATGAATGCCAGTTAATGCTTCCAAGCTTTTAAAAATAGTAAAAGGATGTGGCGGTTTTCTATGAACTTTATATCAACTTTCAGATAAAAAGCTTCAGCTTTATATCCTGTTCGATAATATAAAAATTGCAACCATACAGGTACATCTACATCGCAACCATACAATTATCAACTTCCAATACTGCTTCAAATAGCAGAAAATAAATGCAAATAGCAAAAAATAGCTGAAAATAATGGAGAAACCCTTAAACTTTATTACAATTACTTTGTGCTTGCATATCTAACACCTAAACTTTAATAACTGCAACGAATTAACATTGAAACACTCGTTCGGACTGATGTACTTTAGATTGGAGATCAAATCTGCATTGTAAATCCATTTTATTTTGAGCTTACACCCTTTTATGAAAATTTGCAATCATACCACTCAACAGAAGAGAAAAATAAAGAATCGTTTACACACATACCACACAATTCCTTTATGCTTGCATATCTAACACCTAAACTTTAATAACTACAACGAATTTACATTGAAAGACCCGTTCAGACTAATGTACTCTAGATTTGAGATAAAATCTGCATTGTACATCCATTTTACAGAGCTTACACCCTTCTATGAAAATTTGCAATCATACCACTTAACAGAAGAGCAAAAATTAAGAATCGTTTACACACATACCACACAATTCCTTTGTGCTTGCATATCTAACATCTAAACTTTAATAACTACAAGGAATTTACATTGAAAGACCCGTTCAGACTGATGTACTCCAGATTTGAGATAAAATCTGCATCGTACATCCATTTTACAGAGCTTACACCCTTCTATGAAAATTTGCAATCATACCACTTAGCAGAAGAGCAAAAATTAAGAATCGTTTACACACATACCACACAATTCCTTTGTGCTTGCATATCTAACGCCTAAACTTTAATAATTGCAAGGAATTTACAGTCTCGGTGAGCTGGTCGGACTGCTGTACTCCAGATTTCAGATAAAATCTGCATTATATATTCATTTTGCAAAGCTTACGCACTTCTATGAAAATTTGCAATCATACCACTCAGCAGAAGAGCAAAAATAAAGAATCGTCTACACACATACCACACAATTCCTTTGTTCTTGCATATCTAACACCTAAACTTTAATAACTACAAGGAATTTACATTCTCGGTGAGCTTACAAAAGTGTGCTCCAGCACAAATTATTTGGCCTTACTCCGAAAGCTTTCAATTTATAAAAGAATGCATATCTCTGTAGCTTTATTAATTACAAATTGAAGCTTTATTAATATCTAATTACAAATTTCTGGAATTGAGCATAGTTTTTATCTCAAATATGGAGCACATCAGTCCGTACGGGTCTTTCAATGTAAATTCATTGTACTTATTAAAGTTTAGGTGTTAGATATGCAAGAACAAAAGAATTGTGTGGTATGTGTGTAAAAGATTCTTTATTTTTCTCTTATGCTGAGTGGTATGATTGCAAATTTTCATAGAGGGTGGAAGGTCTGAATAAAATGGATTTACAATGCAGATCTGATCTCCAATCTGGAGTACATCAGTCCGAACGAGTGTTTGAACGTAAATTCTTTGCAGGTATGAATGTTTATGTGTTAGACATGCAAGTACAAAGTAATTGTAATAAAGTTTAGGAGCTTCTCCATTATTTTCAGCCATTTTTTGCTATTTGCATTTATTTTCTGCTATTTGCAGCAGTATTGGAAGTTGATACCTGTATGGTTGCAATGTAGATGTACTTGTATGGTTTCAATTTTTATATTATCGAGCAGGATATAAAGCTGAAGCTTTTTCTCTGGAAGTTGATATAAAGTTCATAGAAAACCACCACATCCTTTTACAATATATCTGCAACTATAATAACAATTTAAATTACAAAATTGAATTGGGAATTACTAGTAGCATATGAATTGGGTGGGTTTGATGCAAACGTCCTGATTTATTTTCAACCCCTTTTGATTGTTCCATTATGGTATGATGTACATTTCTATGAAGCAAGTGGTGATAATCTCACATAACTATGACTATGTTTCATATGGTGATGATTTGACACTTTAGAATGACTTAAATTTTTAAGCAACCATTGTTGCCATTTCCAGGGAAATCTACTCTCTTCACATGCAATAGTTATACAAGGCATTCGATGTGGGCTGTTTTAAGAGTTGTCTGAAAGCTTGGAAGCATTAACTGACATTCATTAATAGATATTGTGGAATTTTCAAATGCAATTACTATACACTCGCATTTAGTCTGAAAACTTGGAAGCATTAACTACATTCTGAAATGTAGGTGAAATTATACATATGCTTGATTTTCATATTACAAATGCTTGGTTTTTGTTGGTTGTTGACAGAAATTATACAATTGAAATATGTATGTAATTCTATTGCAGTGGTATATATGTAAATGCCCCATGTACTAATTGAAGTATGCAATTCTTTTGATTTTTTTTGGGGCAAGGATGATTTGTCAGACTGCTTGGTATTCTATGTCCCATATAAAGTTCTTTATGCTGTTTGTAATCTATGCTTTATATATGCGAGCTGAAATAGGAGCATTTACATACATACCACTTATATTGGAGCTGAATTGACTTTGACATAAATATTAACTTCCTCTTTTGTTGCATTCAGGAGAAAATGAGTTCACGAATTTCCGGGACATATCTACGAACACTCTGTCACTGTGGCCTCCAACCCTCACTGCTGACGTTACGTCTGCCACACAGCTACAGGAGGAAGTTCTTTACCTGCCCACGGCGCATCGCCGAATAGTGCAAGTTCTTCCGTTGGGCACACGGTTCGATTGATTCCCCAGATGACGTTGATCGAGAATCGTGAACATCAGTTGAAGAAAGTCTGGCATGGGAGCTACACTGTTAAATATTAAAAATAATTTAATTATCTTGCTAATTGTCATTTTAATAGTTTGGCATGGACACTTTATTTCTGCTCATCTTATAATAATTTATATTACAACAAGAAAGTCTGGCATGGAATTTTTTTTTTTGCTCATCTTATACTATCAGTTACTTGAGATGTGTTAATATAATTCTGGACAGCGATCATTGAAGTTTGGACTCAACAGTAGTGATGTACTTTCCTGAAATCTTTTTTTATGTAAAAAATAAATTCTTGTTGTAATATATAGTACAAATGGACACTTTATTTCGCAGTATAAATTTTTTAGCAACATTTCGTTTACATGTTCATAATCGATGAAAAATTTAAATGTGTTTGATCATCAAAGCTTGATATTCATAACTTTTAAAATTACCCAACAATTACATTTATTATTTATTTAACACTTTCAAGTTTTACTAATTTATTAGATTAAAAATTTGCTCATGAAGTTAAAAAATTTTCACTGTTTCAAAGAGACAGTCAACTTCCCCGCAGCTGCTTCCTGGGGCAGCGCTGCTGTAGCTACACCAAATAGACCCATAATTATGTAGTAGGAAAGTTTACACAAGATCTTATGTTGATTAAAATAAGTACATTCATTTTAACAAATAAACATTATGGTTTCTGAAAATTAAATTAATAAATCAAATAACTTTCACAAAACTAAAAGTTAAAGATGCAAAATAAGTTTTGAAAAATAAAAAATGCATCCTCCATTGACACAAATTAATAAATAAAAAAATGGTCAATCACATGCATGCCATCAATACATTCTTATGCATTTAGTATTTACATATGTAATACCTAAATAATCATATTTGCATTCTCAATATTTTATCAACGTAACCTACATACAGTTGAAGTGTTGAAATTCCATTCAATTCTTATGTTTACTATTACTGTAAAAAAAGAGGCATTTACATGCATACCATACAATTCATATGTTTACTGTTATTGTCCACAAAAAAAATAAAAAATAAAAAAAAAATAAAAACAATACTTGCTACAGATAAGAGGATTGAGATGTACGATAGTAATTTGAAATTAAACCTGAGAAGTGAGAAGCTTATTAAACCTGATATCCCATGCCTACCATAGTCTTTCTACATTTGTCAAACCAGGCTCAAGGAGACTTCTTCAAGCCATATAATTACTTCCTGAGCCTACACACTTTGCCCGCTGTCTGAATTGTACCGAATCCTGGTGGTATATATTCTTCCTTCGGTAATTCACCATGAAGAAAAGCATTCTTCACATCAATTTGATATAAATTCTGCCCGCCATTCACTGCTAGAGAAACCAATATTTTCACCGTGTTCTTTTTTGCTACTGGGGCAAATGTTTCATCATAGTGAATGTCATATGTTTGACTCTACCCTTTCATCACCAGTCGTGCTTGGTAGCGCTCCACCTTCCTTTTTAGAGTTTGCTTCTCTATGAATATCCACTTGCTCTCAACCACTATTTCCCTCATTGGTAGTGACACTATCTTCTATGCTCAGCTTTTATTGATAAACATTTATAGAAATTATAGAACAAGGTCCCCAAAAATTAGAATGTATCAAGTCAAAAACACCATAAATTTTATTCATAGAAATGATATAAGAGCTCCTAGTAAGCTTGCCAAACTTACAAGCATCACAGTCAAGCTTTTATTTATGTGACATTTCATATAAAGAAGGATACGACCAACTCAATAAAGTAAACAAGAGTGTCCCGTGCGTTCACATCCTCCGCTCTTCCCAAATTCTCATTCTCCAACACTCCTACCATGGATGTCAGTCGAGTTTATCCCCTCCCAGTCCAAGTATTAGAGTCCACCATGCCACGCTCCAGTTCTAAGTGTCCGACCTGTCATTTTCTTGTGGAAGATCAAGTTAGGAATATCAAAAGAAGCAATACATTTTAGTTGGAGAATAATGACACTAATGGATAAAAGATTCACTGGAAAAGGAGCGTGCAAAACTTAGGAAAAACTCATATGATTGACATATCTTACCGTACACTTATCAACTACAGGCTGTGCTATACCATCAATATTTTGTATGCTCTGTAGTACTAAGAGAACTCTCTTGCAGGACTTGTCAGATGTCGAGATGCACCAAAATCTATTATCTATTCTGATGATCTTGTTGTATAAATAGAGGCAGGAGCATGCTTATCACAAACACCTTTGTCGAAGTGAGCATAAGCGACAATTTCACCCCTTGATGACGATAGGTTGGAAACATCCTAAGCCGTATCTTTTTCTGCTTTCTCTTTAATAACTCTAGACACTCATGATCCTCATTGGTAAAGACGACACTTGTCTCTCGCTTGTTCTCTGCTACATTCAAATTTTTCGGTAGCCCCCTTTTTCACTTTTCGGACCCCCACGACCATGACCACAACCTCCTCATTGTCCACGTCCACCTCTCTGTCCTTATGTAGCCTAGGACGGGCTTTGCTCAGATGACCAACTTTACCACAGTTGTTGCATTTACGAGTCTCCCTCCTAGAAACTTACCATACCTGAGCTCGAGGCACCCGAAAATCTACTCGGCTCAGTGTTTAGCTTCATGCGACTCTCCCTCTGTATCATCACAATAACCTCATCCAGTGAAGGGATAGTCGCTTGAGTTTGGAAGACCGATCTGCTTTGATCAAAGGTCGTGTTTAGATGGTGCATAAACTCCATAGTCCTCATCTATGTAGAGATCTCCCATTTCTTGCACTCCAGATCACCATAGCTCGATATCATTGAGAAGTGATCAAGACCTGCCCACAACCACTATAGATCTATGGCGTATTCTTGAATTAATCTATCACTCTATACAACTACTTCTTTCTCACGTTGAATCCGAAATACCTTCATGTGGTTCTCAGTCCCAACATAAATCCTCTTCAGGTTTGTTCAGATGTCCTTCACTTTTCGAATGCATCTACTGAGATTGCAATTGACCGAACCATCGAGTTGAGTTGCCAGGTGTACATTATGGCGTGTTTTCCTCCACTTATCACCCAACACTATCACTCTTTGGTTTGTTCTCGGTTAGATATACCTTTTGTCTATTCCCTACTAGAGCTGCCTCAATCCGATGTGACAAGCTCAGATACATCGTTAGTCCATCAAGTTTCAGATCCACAGGGGGGAGATCTAGCTTCACCTACATCGAAGCACGTGCTAAGGTGTGGCTCCCATCGAGACGTTGGCTCCATGTATGTGCCCAATGAATACCTTCAGAACTATTAGATCTACCTTCTCCAGGAATTCCAACCCTTTTACTTCCGCAATATCTTCGTCTCCTGAGCCCCTCAATCACAAGGATCCGCTGAAGCTCTCATTATTCTAGTCTTGTGCTGCCGTCCCTACTCGCACTGGTAAGTCGCTGGAGACTCATAAGCATGTTCAAAACTACAGTGACTGAAGCTCTGTCCTGCCTGATAAGTTGCTCTATCCTCCCTGCTTGCACTGGTAGGCTGCTGGGAGGCAATGACGGTATTGCAGTGCACACGGACAACCGATGCTTAGTGAAGCTAGAAAGGGAAGCGAAAACAGGATCACTACGCACACGGACAATTGAAGTTAACTGACAACGACTTTATATATGCTTAAAAATATAAGTATTTAATACTGCATGCTAAAAGATTTAATTCCTCAACAACTGTACCAAAACTTAATAATAGTTATAGATTCGATAAAGATGAATGTATAAAATATTCAATAATTGTAAAGTCACACTTATCAATGCAAGTATACGTATCACTCAAGTAATATAGGACTATTATGGAGTCCTAGATATCGATCCAAAGGGAGTTTATTAGAACTACGAACTAAGATTTTAGAAAAACAATACTTAATCGCAACAATGAAATTCAATTTTGGCTTATCTGTCACTAATAGGCAATTGAAATAAATATGTAATTTTAATAACTCTTAAATAACTCTAGAACTACAAACTAAGATTTTAGAAAAAGCAATACTTAATCGCAACAATGGAATTCAATTTGCTTATGACTACAAACTAAGATTTTAGAAAAGCAATACTTAATCACAACAATATAATTCAAATTGCTTATCTATGAACTAAGATTTTAGAAAATCAACACTTAATCACAACAATATAATTCAAATTGCTTATCTGTCATCTAATAGACAATTGAAATAAATATGTAATTTTAATAACTCTTAAATAACTAATTATACTAATGAAGGTTCAAATTTGATATTCAATATATAAGAAAACATCCTTCTCCTTAAAGAAATTATAGTGAATGGATAAAGTGAATCAGTTCAAATTGTATTGTGCCAAATAGGAGCACAGAAATTATAGTGAATGGATAAAATGAATTAGTTCAATTTATATTGTGCCAAATAGGAGCATAACTATTCTATAGTGAATGGATAAAGTGAATCAGTTCAAATTGTATTGTGCCAAATAGGAGCATACCTATTTGAATGGATAAAGTGAATCAGTTCAATTTGTATTGTGCCAAATAGGAGCATACCTATTCTTTATCCTTTGGTCTAGACATAAAAAATATTGACTAATCCTACGCTTGGTTACTGAATCTGCGGTTAGGCTGGGAGGATGCCGGCTCTCATTTCGGAGCTTTACCCTTTGGTCCAGACATAAAGAACATTGACTAATCCTATGCTTGGTTACTGATTCTGTAACTAGGCTGGGAGGATACCGACTCTCACTTTGGAGCTTTCACGTTCCCCTCACCTGAGGGCTAACATCTACACTTCAACCAAACGATAGGACCGAATTAGGGATTTAGTCTGTCACTCTAAAATCTCCAATTCTATGCCCAAACGATAGGACCGAATTGGGGATTTTAGTCTGTCACTCTAAAATCTCCAATTCTACGTCTGATAATTTTATTTTCCTATTTATTTGCACCCAACTTCCAAGTGCTTTGACTTCCCTGAATCTTGGATGTAATCTTCAATTTAGTTGTAAAACTCAACATATTTTAACAAATCAATTGGCTAGATTGAAAGTAAATTAAGATCGAAATGAAAAGATCATCACAATTTTTTTAATATTTTCATGGCTCCACCAATTCAAATCACCATTCCACAAATTTCAAGGCAAGAAGAAAGACAGAGAAAACTTTTCAGATCTTATGGGGAAAGCACAACAAAACTCGAAATTCATATATAAAAACAAAATAATATAAACTACAACAAGTAAATAAACTTATCTCTAATTTCTCCTCAAGTAAACTCCTCGAAGTTCCTCTAATTCTCTTCATTTCTTTACAGCACACAAAATTCCTCTTCTAAGCTCTCCTCGAAGTTCCTCTGAATCTCTTTCTTTCTTTACAGCACACAGAATTCTTCTTCGAAGTGGAAGGAGGAAGAAATCTCTCACTTTCCCTCTACTCTTACAATCTCTCGAAGAATTCCTCACAATTTAGACACTAGTAAATTCTCTATACACTAATGAAACCTCTCTAACCTTCAGGACCTTTCTAACATCCAGGACCTCCTCTATTTTCGGCCAAAATCTTCTTTTAAAGTTGTGGATGAGTTTTCCCAAAAGTTGCCTGAGCACCCTCCTAAATTCGTCCTCATCCAATGCATTGTTGGACATAACCGCCGAGCTCACCGTCGGTAGCCTCTAGGGCGTCGTCAGCGCCCTAGTTAAAATCTTCACATTTTGATCATTTTCACTTCAAATTCGCTTCTTTTTGCATCTTTTTGCTCCAATGACTTTAATTCATCATTCATGCAACAAAACATCAAAAATACCTTTCTTTAAAGTACAATATCATAAAAAACAGTGTAAAATATATATGAAAATCTCAACATTTTTTTCTTTGGTTATTAACCTAGTGAGGGAGCTCTCGTATTTCTCGTCTTCCAACCATGATCAAAGCTCCTGCCTCTTGATCCAACAATTCTTCAGTGTTCATGCGATCCAGCCATTGGCTAGGTTTATCAATGATACCAAATTGATTTTTTTTTGACGAAACCTAATATGTACATTCATAACATGGCTTAAATGGGTATTATAATATTTTAAAAATAAATTGCTAGACTTCTTCAATATTTCTTTTTTACCAATAGGTCCTTAAATAAGATCCAATTCTCAACAATAACCATAACTTTCATAGGTTTAATTTTTGAAGTGCTGATTAAAAGGACTTACTTTATGCTTAAACTATATTTTTAAGAATAATCTATGTTGAGGATGGTATTATACATTAATTGTTAAGCAACATCTATATTTCTCGAAATAAGTTGAAGTCGTTTAATGTAAGCACAATAATTTGTTAATGCTATTCATTACTTAATATTTCATATTCACTTTCCCGACATTGATGGTGGGGTGGTGTACTTATTATCTAACGCTTAATCAATGATTTGTTATCAATTGTTATGGGCAATTCATTTTCTATGTTTCATCTCTCTATCATTTTATTCATCTTAATCCTAAAATCTGTGATTGTATTATGTTTTGTAACATTCTTTATCAAAGATCTAATAAATGACTTTGCGGGTGTCTAAGATCAATTTAGTCTTTTATTAGTTTTTATTGTGAGATATAAATATAGCTTCTTATGCATAGGTTTAGGTATGGGATAAGATTGTTTTCTTGAATATTAAGGTTAGGATTTTGGTAGAGATTGTCTATTTTTAAATTGCTGGTGCTAGGATTAGAGTTTGAGAGAGATTGCCCACATCTCGGATTGTAGGTGCTCATCTCTTATGCATTTGAGTTTTGTTTGTGTTGGTGAAGTAAAAAAGTTTTTTTTACTCTAATTTTTGTGGAAAATTCCTCCATTTCGTATCAAATTATGGCAACCAAATATTTTATTTCACTAACACCATGGAATGCAACTCAAATGTATAAAGATAAGCACCTATGGAATAGTTTATATTCTAGTGAGAGAAGGTTCAAACAAGTTTCTTTTTATCTTGTTTGTCTATTTGTAAGGGACATTGAGTTTGTCTTAACTCTCGTTCATTATTCTCAAGTTATATTCATATATTGAACATATTTTAAAGCACTAGTTATGGGTGTAACACTATTTTTCAATTGATCAAGCCTCAATCAAGTGAGTCAATGCTTTGATAGGTTTAAGTATGCTGTGATCATCAATCATTTGGTTTGGTAGCTTTTGTTCTTTCATGACCAGGTTCCATTTATGTTTGCTATAGGATCGAAGATACATCATTAGTAATTTTTTTCAAATATTAAATGACATGCAATTAATCAAGGTGATATTAAAGTTAACCCAAACCACATAGGAATATCAAATATTATCACTGAAACACATATTGACTTACAAAGAACCAAATTAAATAAGAAATAACAACACAACACTAGAAATCGAAATTAGTAATTGACATGATACAACAATGGTGGATCCCGGTATAGTGGTTGTGGTCGATGAGATTTTTGAAGGTGGGGTGAGGTGGAAAAGAGGGTGAACAAGCAGAAAACAACAAGGCATGGATTATGATGCACATACACTTCTAACCTAGGAGCCGTGGAGTGTCAGACACTTCTCAGACCCCGACACTCGCCGCCCGACACATCTCAGACAAGTGTCATACATGTCTTGAGTTGTCTGATTTAAATAATATTAAAATTAAAAAGGATACATGTTTCACATGCGTGTCTTAAATTAGTGAATTAAAAAAATATTTAAAATTTTCTTAAACATCTATGGTATGTTTTTTATAAATAAAATAATTTTTTTTTAAAGGTTAAATTTGTGTTCAATTTATTCGTCTGACTTCTTTTCTTACAGATGAGCTCGAGTAGTTCGGCAATCGCAGACCTGTGCTGATATTTCTTATTATGGACATCTTAATTTTTGAAAGATAGTGCTATTAAATTTCTTATTTTCTTTTTTTGATTCTTCTTAATATTTTATTTAACACACACACACATACATATATATATACATAGACATACATACATACATACATACTTACATATTGGACGCGTGTTTGTGCCCTATATTTTCAGTAAATAAATTTATCACATGTCCGTTTCATGTGTTATCCGTTTCCCCGTGTTTTTGTCCATGCAACATAGGGCAGTGGTTTCCTCGGGACCGGACAAAAAGTAGATAGCTTGGGCACGATTCGTGAGGGCTATACGTGTTGATAGCTGTGAGGGGAAAAGCAAAAACGACATTGACTGCCATGAGGATTGGCTGGCGGCTGACCAGTCGGTGGGGGAGGCTGGGAATGGGCGGCATGTTATGAGGAGGGCTGTGTGGGCTGCTAGAAGAATGGCAGCAAGGTCGGTGGCTACCTGGAGTTGATAAAAAGCTCAATGGAGGGCTGGAAATGTGATGGAAGGATGTGGTGGGCGGCCATACTGTCAAAGGAAGGTGGTCTTGGGCAGGGGCAGTGAGGAAGAGAGCTAGACAGTGAGGAAACTGTAGAAAAACATCAAAAAGACTGTTGTTGGAGCGGTCTGCAAAAAGGAGGAAGGCGATGAGATACAACCAAAGCACCTCCCAATTCATTGGATACAACCCACGATGGGAGAAACAGACGTCGGTGGCTGTCCTAAACAAACTCATGCTAAAAATTAACCCAAAAACATCAGAAATATAAATATATAATGTAAGGATAACTCAGAGTGGCTCAAGAGGACCGACTGATTCCTCAAAAGAGAGAAAACCTTGACCAATTCAGTCCAGAAAGAATACTGGGTTACGCAGAATCATCATGTGCGGAATGCAACCTTGCTTCCTTGACTCGCGTCTTGCGCCGGAGGTGGACTAATGCCATGCGGGAGACACACCTCGCAGCAGTCTCCCCTGGTTGAGGGATCTTTGATCTCATATATCGCTGTCAAAGCTTTTGGTTCCTCATAGCATAGAGTCAAATCTGATACGTTGAATGTAGCAGAAATGTTGTAGTTCTCTGGTAGGTTGATCATCTAGACGATGTTATTCCAAAGCACATTCTGGTAGAATAACTATCCGTCCTCTTTTGTCACAAGCTAAGTTTGAACTATTGAGAAATTAGTATTCTTTCGAATCAGATCTCGAGCCATCCCATCTCTAAACTATCTCTTGCACTCGTACCCAACTGAATATATTTGATAAACAAGTATGTTAGAAGGATTTAATGCTAGGGCGAAATCTATGGCATGTTGGGCAACTCTCTGTAGCCACCACTCAGTAAGACCTCTTCTTCTATAATAAAAATTGGATCTCACTGAAGAATTTTCCTCCCTATCAAGCTCCTAAGATAATTTGCAAAGCTCTTGTTCATCTTTCTGGTCTGGACATTTGATGGTGGGTACATAGTTGAAATGAATCTAATATCCGAATAACTCTATATAATCTTTCGGACATGTAAAAAAAAAGTCTCATTTCTGATATGTTGGACCTTTTTGAGCAGGGGCAATTCAGGAAGGAGCCTATCTATCTGAATAGTCTCAATTTTTATAGAACTTTTACAATTAAAAAATAAAGTTGATTTCAAATCTAAGTAATAAAAAGCATGGGTACAAGCAAACCACAATAAATAAATCCCGAAATCCCTTACCTTAATTCTAGAGCGCTCTCATTAAGCCTTCGAGCTAAGTACAATGGAGAACATGCATGGAAAAAAATCGATAGTAAAGAACTATCCATGTTGCTCAAATTGTGCATAGATTATTAAGAATCAAGTCATCAACTTCGAAGCAAAATGATCATCCAAATCAAGCATTTTCTTTTCTCTTGAAAACTTGATTTTGTAAGTAAGAGAAGTGAAGCATGTTTTGGATTTAAGTTGGGTTATGCTTAAATCATTTTAAATGATATATTTTATATAGAAGTGTAATTTAAAGGCTTTAAAACTCAAATTTCAATAGGTTAACATCTCTCAACAACAACAACAACAACAACAACAACAACA
>JXCR01144094.1:95292-108643 GCA_002079205.1 Phalaenopsis hybrid cultivar | reverse complement strand
AATAAAGTATTAGTAATAACAAAATCATACGCTAAAGCAAAATCTAAAATAGCTCTACATTCTTTATTAGTTACTCCAAAATCGTAGCCACCATGAATATTTCTGAAATCTTCTACCACCCTACCGACATGTCCATTTAAATCTCCTACAATAAAAATTCTTTTTCTACTACTCTACCGACATGTCCATTTCAATCTCCTCCAATAAAAATTTTTTCTTCAAGAGGCATCATTTGTATTAAGTTTCTAAGTCTAAATCTCCTCCAATAAAAATTCTTTCTTCAAGAGGTATCATTTGCATTAAGTCTTCTAAGTCATTCCAAAATTTATCTTTAGACCCCCTGTATTCAAACTTTCTTGAGGAGCATAAACACTTATAATATTAAAAATCTTAGTATCAATGATAATCTTAAGGGCTATTATTCTATCACCAACTCTATTAATANCGCTTCCAGGGGACGCCCTAGCACTTACACAATGATCAAAATGATTCATGTCATGATTTTTTTCGACAAGTTTTACGCTAGCAGTCGACTACCTAACGCAACCCTCCACTTTTCGCATTCGGGCTTGGGACCGGCAACGACAGTGTTAGGTTAACATCTCTCAATATAGAAAATTATTAATCATCTAACGACTAATTTAAATTGGTTGTTGCATGATAAAGTATGTTAATAGGTGCCTGTTTGGGGTTAATGAAGGCTCGCAGAGGCTGCTGACAATTTGATTTTGAGCCCAGAAATTCGTTCACTTAATGGAGATGGCTTGAAGGTCAGTTGTGCTAGCAAACCTACCATGCGGAGGTTTTCTATCCATAATGAATATTCATATAGCACTGAAACTGAAAACCATCAAGTTCTTTAGCTGCCATTTAAAAGCAATTTTAAGCCCGTTATAAACTAAAATTTAAAATAATTTATTTTATAGATATATATAATATAGACACACACACGGATAACTATTTTTAACTAGATCCAAATAAGTTTTGAGCGACATGAAATGACATCTAAGCTTCTTTTACATGTGAAGGAATACAAGATATTTTAATTTCTGATGTACAATTTCACATACACCAGTTTGTCATGGTAGCTTAACTTATGGATCTACATAAAACTGAGATAGGCCATTAGATCGACTTCTAAAGTATAATTGATTTCAACAAAATTGCATACCCTCACAGGCTTATAAAGCTAATAATTGTTTATTGTTATCCACATTTGGGAAGCAAGCTTATCTATCTAATTGTGTTTAAATATGATATATCTTTTATTATTGGTGTGGTAGGCTAGCACGTGAAAAACTTGAAAGAATAAACTTTGGGAGACAGTTCTGATGCTTTCAAATGATGTCTAGAAATTTCCTAAAAGAGATTGTCTACCATAGAAACTCTCATTTACAAACGTTATTTACAACTAGTTGAAAATAGGAAGCCAACTTTTTGATATTTTCTCGTATTGGTGAGAATCTTGTGACCTGGACAAATAAGTAGCAAATAGTAGTTGTCAGATCTGTGCTGAAGCATAATGGCCGCGAATCACTTTGATTGTGAGATGTGTAAGAAAAACTCTTTATAGGGTTTTGTTCTTTTTGTCATCCAACCGTGATTTTAAATTCTGATAATTTAATTATGATCTATATTGTTAGCAATTCATCTTTTCATAAAAGAAAAAAAGACATCGAAGTTGACTGCCGCTTCGTTAGAGATGTTCTGCCGAATGAAGATGAACATCATCACTCATTCTGCTAATGAAGAGCATTCTGTTGATATCTCTACCAAGGCATGTGGACCTTATAATGCCGTCCTCATTCTCTTTTTTAGTTAGAATTTACTAGATTCAACATTGGAACTTCATCAATGATCATTTTATTTACTTGTAGGATGTGATTAAGGCATTCCGAGATGATGTTTATCTTCCCCTTTCTGTATAATTATCTCCTTGATTACAAAATAGATTTTACATACTTCTCATTCTTTCAGCAGGCATCAGATGGAGATAAGAATTCAATTTCAGCAGAAGGAATTTCCCTATCTGCCAAACTATTCAACAATATTGTGGAGTCTTATCTGGAAGGTGTTGTTTATTATAATAGTGGTTTAATAGCAATAGTTTTGCGGAAGTGTTGAACTTTAGTTGTACTTTAAATATAAGATGTATTTGTTGTAAAGTTCATCTGGCTTCACCTATATTGGTAGTCCGTCTTGGAATCTCACCAGATGGATTCGGTATTACAGCTGCTGCTGCAACTGCCTATGATGATGAAGATGATGGTGAACACTTCGTCGCATCTGTCTCAAGTATGCTGATTTCATGTTCTTCCAAGTTTTTTTTCTCATCACGGTTTTATTTCATTTTGAAATGCTGCTCAAATAATTTTTCTTTAATTGTAGAAAGAGATGAAAGGTTGGAGTCATATGCTATTATTGCTCGAGCTGCTGCTGACATTACTATTCCTTTTCTGTTACGTGTGTTTTCTCAGCATTCTTCTCAGCTTAATCAGGTGGTGTACCCACGTAAAGTCATATAAATAGTACTGTCTTCTATAAAGTATAATGTTTAATTTTTTGTTCTCCATTGTGTTATTGTCATCTAAGGTCTGAAAAATGTTAAATTAATTATTCATGGACCATAACAACACGCTTCTAATTACACCAAATCGGTTTGGGTTTGTTTGAGACTGGACCATGATTAGACGGTAAAAAAACTGAAGTATTGGTTCATCATTATCTTGCTTTAAAGCTGCCCTTATACTACTGTTGTGATCCTAGCATAAGAATGTTTTTCATGTTCAATTCTTTACATCGAAATCTAATTGCTGCCCTTAATTTTTGCTCTGAAGCTTCTATGTGGAGGAACTTGACTTTCCTTTAAATCAAGAAGAGTTAGAGATGCTTGACCGTTATCTTATGAATTGCAAGAGCTATGTTTGTTTTTTTGTTAAAAAAATGTATATCACATTGCTTTTCATGACCAGGTTGCATATGAAAAAATAGGGTAGGTTCATACCATGCTTCGTATAGGCCCATATTAGTAAACATGAAAAGAAAAAAAAAAAAGAAAACAGAGATCAAAAACTCAATTTACATCTCAAAAGTTTTTACTCTCTTTTACGTAGCTCTCTATCATAAATTTTTCATTAATTTTTACCTGAATACATTAATTACCCTTGAAAACATACCTAATTGTAATGCTCTTGTTGAGCTATGCTTGTTTCAATTTCTTATGATTTATTTGCTCTCCTATTGATTAAGAAGCTTCTCGCACCTAAAATTCCTACATTTGCACTTTCTTATGATGAAAGAAATATTCTTTATTGCCAGTGCGGATCATGATCAAGACATTACTTTAAGCATCCACCATCCTATCCAACCCCTTGTGTGCCAAGACTACGTTAAGTATTCCATTGAATCTTGGCTTGCCTTCTTCCTGTGAACCTCTCTTCTCAAAACAATTGCCAAGTAAAGCCACCACATTTCCATTCCATAAACTAAGCTAGATGAGGGAAGAGGACACTTTCTACTGTTGGTTAGCTTTACTCTGGTGCAATTGTGGAGTGCATCATCTCGATCGTTAGTGTATAGAGCCCCAACAATGACAAGGAAGAAAGATTGGTGGGCAGGAGGGATGGAGGGAGGGTGGGTAATGCTAGTTGATGACACATGTAAGGAATTTAAGGATTTGATGAGTTATAATATTCAATGTTTGTTACGACAATATTTATACCCCAATTTTCTAACCTCATAGAAAGAATAAAGAATTTTTTTAATAAAATTTTACTTTTTATAATGAGAATTTTGGTGCACTTGCGCACACACACACTTCGTGATAACAAAGAGGTATAAACATATGATACAAGAGTTATAAAATAGGAAATATATAAACAAAGAAATACATAAACTAGGAATATTAGGAAAGGAAAGGAAATACAATCTATTAATTCTAACACTCCTCAAGTTCAAGCATAAGTGTCAATCGTGCTCAACTTTCAACTACCGAAGAGGTTCTTTGTGAGGATAATTGCTATTTGATCATTGGATGAGACAATGAAGCTTCTCCTTGATGAAGTGACAGTTAATCTCCACATGTTTGGTGTGATCATGTTGGACCGGATTATGAGCAATGATAATAGTGACTTTATTATCACAGACAGCTGTAGATGAGCATACTAGCATACGTAACTTGCGGAGCATGATACACAAGCGGAGAGCTTCACATATTCCTAAGGATATAGAACAAAACTCGGCTTCAACTCTGCTACGGGCAACCACCCGATTGTTTTTTGCTTTTCTGAGTGCTAAGGTTTCCCCCACATGAAGGAGCAATAACCCAAGGTAGATTGCCGATCTTGGACGGACCCGTCCAAATCAATTTCCGTATAAACTGCAATAGAGCAAGAGGTATGGCAATCGAACAACAAACCTGAGCCCAATGTGTCTTTTAAGTAGTGGAAGATCTGACAGACAGCTGTGAGATGGTGTTCATAGAGGTCATGCATGAACCGACATACAATAGCAATGACGTGATAAATGTCAAGACACGTATGAGCGAGATAAATGAGTTTGCTCACAAGCCTTTGGAAGCGTGTCTTGTTCAGCTAAACAAACATTGTGAACATCTACCAAATTTTCATTGGGATACATCGCAATAGCGACTAGTTTGCAAAAGATGAATGTTGGTCTGGTTAATTGGTCCATCATATATTTTTGCTGAGAAATAAACATATCTTGAGCGGACCTTGCAACTTCCATGCCTACGAAATATTAGAGATACCTCAAGTTCTTTATTTCAAAAGATGAGGTGAGAATGCCCTTAAGAGACTTCAAGACCGACAGATCATTACCTGTGAACACAAGATCATCGACATAGACGATGAGGATAGCAATATGGCCTCAGGAGGATGTCATAAGAAAAAAGTACGATCAAGTTGGGCCTGAGAGAACATATGACTCACTTCCACTTAAACTTGCCGAACTATGCCCAAGGAGATTGCTTTAGTTCGTAGAGGCTTTCATAATCGATAATCTTATGCGCGAGAAGTATAGTCAAAGCCCGGAGGGAGAGGCATTAACACCTCCTCTGTGAGATCGACGTTAAGAAAAGCATTCTTGACATCCAGTTAAAGTAAGAGCCAATCCAGATTTACGACATGAGAAAACAGAACCCGAATGGTGTTCAGTTTAGCAACCGGAGCAAATGTCTTCTCATAGTCAACTCTATAGGTTTATGAATAGCCTTTGACGACCAACTGTACTTTGTTGCGTTCAAAGGATCCATTGGAGTTAAATTTGGTGCTGAAAATCCATTGACAACCTATTGATTTCTCTTCCCGAGGAAGATCCCACTTATGGTTTCGCCAAAGGACAGCCATCTCATATATTACTGCAGCTTTCTAGGAAAGATCCGCCAATGATGCCTTAATGGTTGATGAAAGACGATCTGTCAAGGAAGTGAAAAATGCTTTGTAGGTTAGCGATAAGCAGTGGAATGAGACATATTTTGTCATGGAATAAAGAGAGTATGTCTGATTGCATACCTCAATGGCAAAACTCACCTCATTCAGAGCAGTAATAGTCCCCGCAATTTGAGAGAGTGTAGTTCCAGGGATGTTAGCTGGAGCTGAATCCAAGACCTACAAGGAGGCAGCGGGTTCAAGAGTAGGAGCATTGGGATAAGTCTCAACCAAAGGTTTGATGCGCCGAGTATAGACACAGGGAGCTGATGGAGGAGATGTTGGTTTGGTTGGTGGTGGATCTTGTGGGACTGAAGGTCCATCGGAAATAGTGGTTGGAGCTGAGTTGGAAAAGGAAATGTCAAAAAAATCTAGCTCCCCTCACATGGGGTAGTCTTAGGGAAATAGAGGACATTTTCAAACAAGGAGACATCGACACTCAAATAGAGTTTATTTATGATAGGATTAAGGCATCAATAGCCTTTTTTTAGTGGCAGAATATCTGAGGAAGACAAATTTGATCGAACGGGGATCAGCTTTAGTACGAGTTGTGGTTGCGTTCCGAACAAAGTTCATGCAACTAAATATTTTGGGGTCTAATGTGGAGAAGAACTAATTGGTAGAAAAACACAACATCAAGACAGCTAACGAAGTTCATAATTTGTGAATTTTTATGGGGGCTCTATTGATGAGATATGCGGCAGTGAATACGATATCATTCGAAAAATGTTTTGTGACATTGGCTTGAAAAATAATGGAACGAGCAACTTTGAGAAGATGTCGGTTAATTGGAAGGTCAAATCAAGCCCGGATGAAGCCGTTAAACTACTTTTGGAAGGTTTGGGTGGTTAATTGGACTTAAATATCTGCAAAATGTTCTTCGATCGTGGGATTATTTTTGTGCCCCTGTTTTCTTCCTTATTTTATGTTAGGCACTCTCAGACTTATAGAGCTTTACCCCCTTGATGAAGAGGAATCTAGAACTTGAACCCAAGGAAGAGATGAACTTGAAGCTGGTTCACGGAGGAACTGAATTCTAGTGTCATTCTGGTCTGAAGTGGTTGGCAAATGCTTCCCATTCACGCAGTTGCCTACCACCATCAACCACTGCTTGCCGACGACCTTTGATCACGACCAACCGCCCCTTGCTAACTGCAATGAAGCCCCTCGCGGAGCCACAATGTATGCTGCGAAGTAATGGAACATCGTTTGGAGCAAAGAGGATTTATTTATCTATGGCACTCATCTAGTGACATTGCTTTTCTCCACCTTCAAAGCTAGTGTTTTAAATGGGTAAGGAGTGAGACTCAAGTTTACATTAGTGAAGACCAGCTGGACAACCATTGAAGTCTCTGACACGTGCTGTTTGCAGTAGACAACCACCATTTTTCTACTTCCGGTTTGCTGTCCTGCCGCCGTTCACACTGATTTTCAGCCGGCATCCATAGTTGCGTAATCAATTCCACAAATTCCCTAATGCTTTTTGTGTAGTTACACCTTCTAGAAGGCCCTAGAATGGTGTTCGAAGGGTGAGAAGTCACAAGTTTACACCAACTAATTTTACAACTTTTCCCGAATAAATTAATCAAAGATACTGAATCGTAAGAAATATCAAAAGCTGATTGACCAAATAAAGGTTGGCAAGGCGTAAGATCTCTGCATAGATGAAAAGGGTGTGATTAAATGTAATTTTTATCTTTTGATTTATGAGAGAATCATATTTGATTTTGAAGATTTTGCATGAATCTTCTTATTCAGGCTATTCGATTTATTCAGTAGTATTAAATATTTAAAAATATTATTTTAGCGAGCTAAAATAAAGAAGCATATAGCTGAATTGTAGAATGTTGTAGACTTTGCCAGTAATCAGATAGAAATGATAAAATATTGTTTTAAAATTTTTCACAAGATTTCCTAAATAAAGGCAAGGACTGGATTACATTTGGACTATAATAGATACATCGTAAAAATTAACATACTTTTTACGAATTCGTTCAGCTTATTTTAATGAAAAATTTGGTGAAGATATTTGTGAGAAAAATTATTAAGCTTTATGGAATTCCTAAATTATATCAAACAGTGACGGCAGATTCACATACTAATTGTGGAAGAGCTTTTCTGAAAGTTTGGGCACTAAATTTGCATTTTTGTATTAGTCATTAGAAATAGTTAAATGCGACCCAAAATTGATTGTAGAAGTAATATGAATCAAAGCATTGAATGATTGAATTTAAAGTTGATGAGTCTGTGTTGCTAAAGGTTTGGCCTTTGAAAGGCATATCTACATTTTGCCAAGAAGGAAAATTGTGTCTAGATACATTGGGTGTTTGAAATTACTAGAAGGATTGAGCAAGTTGATAATCAATTAGCACTGTCAGTAAGTATGTTTTATTATATATAATGTGTTGATTTTTCAATGCATAGAAACAGTCATAGATGAATGTCAAAGGGTGCTATAAAATGAGGTTGAGTGCAGAGCAAATTGACTTGATTTGGAGAACCAAAATAAAAAAAAAAAAAGAAAGATTATATTGTTAAACAGCTATAGATAGATGTTTTGTGAAAGTGAAATAGAACCATAAATCAAAATTTTTGAATGGTAATATTGAAAATATTCTAAAATATTTTTACTTCAAATTCTTAACCTAATGAAAAAGATATAGAATATCTTTATAAAATTCTGTAAAATCTTGATATGTAATTTGGAGTTGTTATAAATTTGAATGGGCTTGGATTGGGTTTGTGAAAAATTTTTTCAGGTTATAAAACATGTATTTAGTTAGGTTCCACGTCTTCTATTTCAACTAGCTAGATTTTTTTGGTTTGTTCTAGTATTAGTGAGCACTATTACTCAAATTTTCTCTTACTCTTTGTTTGGATCAATTATATCACAACCTTGCTTTTATATGTTAACCTCAATATTTAAGCTGGATCTTTCCTGGATAATTCTAGATTTAATTGGAAGTGCTAAACCTAGGTGGAGCAGGCTGTGAAGCATATAAGATTGAAAATTAGCTACTAAGAACATGATTTACTTCTACGCACCTACCAGAGTTAAATGAAGCGAAACATGTATTTCTACAATGCAAGTACTAGATTACTGAATTAAGTAGCATTTAATATATCAATCCTTTGAATTTATTACAGTGCATAATATTTGATAGTTAACCTTTTTGATTTTTTTCTGACCTGTTTTGACAGATAATTGGGAAAAGTGATCCTACTCGCATTTTGGAAAAGCTTTACTGGATCTTGTTGATGATAGGCCATGTTCTAACTGATTATGGAGAGGGAGAGACAGCACTCGTAATTGTTTTCGTGCCTTATTTTTAAGATCCCAGTCTTTTAAATACTCAATTTGTTATTTTAATTTTACTTTAAAAATTGCTTATTCTCTTGTTTACTGTTTTCCTGGTTTGCTTAGTTTATGTGAAATGCAAATTCTATCGTTTTAAAATGTTCTTAACTCCTTCCAATTTTTTGACCTCTATATGATGCTCTGGAAATGGACTTTGCTACAAAGAAGCTAATTCAGCTTTGTAATAGCAGATTCCTGAAGCATTAAAAACTGGATTTTCAAATATCCTGGAAGAAACACAGCATCCTGTGGTTTTGCTCTCCTGGTATGGTTACTTTTAACTATATTTTGCCCCTTTTTGCACATATTCTATAATAAGATTGTCAAAGAGGAAATTGTATTATTTCTAGCTGAATTACAATTAAGTGACCCCACTATTCTTTTTATTTGGTGTGCTGCATGCACATGGCGTGCCTACACCAATTTGGGACACGGAGGTATCATCATTTTTAGCCTTATCTCAATTATTTGAGTTTGGCTTTATGAATTGATCATCTGTTTCTATTGAGTGTTTAGTCTTCTCTTCGTAAATCATTTTGAGCAACTTTTATTCATATTACTTCATCATATAGGCGTTTCTCCCGCACGCGGGATTTACCGCAACCTGCAGACTCCCGTTTGCTCGCCTGAACCGAACCGGTCTAGGCCTTTCTGTTTTGGGATAGTCAACCAGTTCCTTGGCCCACTCCCAGTTATTCTATTATTATAAATTCGCTTTAGTGGGAGTCTAGCGTTAGTTTTTCGTGAATTTTCTATCAAGAGAGTTGTTAGCATCTCTAAGTTTTTTCTTCTAGGGTTGTATCCTAGTGCAGTGGTGTTTTGGCTGTATTTTCTTTCGGGATGGTAATTCTTCTCCAATGGTCGAGTGGTGCTTAAATTGTATCTCACTCCCGAGGTGGTATTTATCATTGATTTTCCCATCCTCCGCACTTCTCTCTTCCGACTTGCAGCCGCCTTTCCGGACCCCACTTCCTCCTTGCTTCCAACAGACCCCTAAACAGCCTTCATCTTCGCTGCCTCCGCACGGGACAACACTCCTCTTGTTGTCCTGCACTTCATAACCCTTCCTCTTCGCTCCTCACTGTCCCAATCCTCTTTTTCATACCATGCTGCCATCGTAGCTCCAACTCCTCTGCCTTTTCTAGTAACCCCACTACCCATTCCAGAACCTACCACCACTCCACGACCATCTAGCCAACCCCCACCACTCACAGATTGAACCTAGTGTGAATTTGTGTTGTGTTGTTGAATTTCCCAATTTATTGTGTGGTTCGTTGTAACCGCCTATTTAGCTGTTTCGATAATAATATTTGCGTTTCTATTATTATTTGGATTAACTCCGGTATCATTTTAGGTTTACCATAACCCAATCTTCTTCCCAATTCTTTTCACTATTTTTTTCTACTCATCCAATTGGTACACTGCTTTGCAAGCTTTGTACCTGTTCAATATTCATAAAGTTTATTAGTTATTTATCTTTAATAGATATCACTCCAAATATTTTTCTAATATAATTATTTTTTAATGTATCGTTTCTATTTTGGCTAGATATCTATCTTAGCATTCTCATTTATACAAACTCGAAACTTAGATATAAGTTTTTTATCTTCCCCACAGTTTTATGCATATAAAGTTGCTGGTACATACATGAGGTATTCTAACAAGAAATGTAGTGGAAAGATAGCGGAAAAAAGCGAACAGTTATTGCTAGATGCTCTTCTGTTTTACTTATTCTGTTGCTTCCATTAATGTTCCTGTGATAAGTTGTGATTAATTATCTTTTGTCAATTGTAATTTCTTTGTCTTTCAAGGACAATAGCATCCAGAAGTCAGGAAAGTTTTTCACTCCTTTCTTATCCTTCCTACATTATATCTATAACTATGTTGGTGAGGATGACTATTTTTCAATCCAAAGAATAAAAAAACAAGAAAGGGTTTTAAAACGGTAACATATGAGGAATTCTATTTTAATTTCTTGCTTTTATTTTCCAAAATTCTTTCATATTTCATCTCAAGTAATTTGGTGGAATGTTTGACATAATCAAATTTATAATGATGTGATTGACAATATTTTTGAAGTTATTAATAACTTTTTATTTTAAATGATATAATCATCATCTAGAACAAACAATTTCTTTTGGGCCTTTGACGCTGAGCGTTAAAAGCATGACACGAGATCACGTCCCGCACTAGGGTGTCAAAGGGACATACGCAGTATCACATCCTTGCATCTTGACTGAATAGGTCCAGGCTCCTGGGGAGCCCAAGACCCTAGCCCAAGACCCTCCATTCCCAGGGGCTTCCGTCCAAGTGGAACGGGTTCACTTCTAGCTATCTAGGGCATATATATTTTTCTTTGTTGTGTTGAGGTTTTCAGTTCTTTTGTGTGTTTGTTCGAGTCAGTCGCTGGCGTCTCTGTGTTACTTTAAGGGCTATATTTGATGGTTGAGTGGTGCTCCAGTTGTATCTCATTTCCCTACATGATGATTTATCCTTTCCCAACCCTTCCACATCCCTACCACTTCGCAGCCACACCTCCCTCCTCGCTGCAACCGCCTGGAGCAGCTTTCCGTGCTGTTTCTTCCTGCAGTTTCTCTCCAGCCGCACTATCTTCTATTCTGATTGCTGCCTCCTTCCAGGACTGCAAGGAGTTGCTGTCCCTGCTTTGTCCAACACTTCTACATCACTTCCCGTCTCCTCCCCCTTGGCTGTCGCTGCCCAAAACTGCAGTCCCATCCTGCCATTCCAGCCATTATGCAGGCTTGCTGCCGCGTGGATTGCTTCTTATCCTGCTGTCTTTGCAGTCCCTACATGCTGCCCCCTTGCCGCCATCCTCATTCCCACCTTTGTTGTCACCCGGAACAACCAGCCTACTGTTCTCTGGACACTCCCAACCACCCTATGTTACCAGCCACCCCAAAACGTCCCCCAAGAAGTTTTTACTTTCTGTAATCCCCACCCACCCTCTCCCTCCCACATTCATCCAACCATTCCAGTCTCCTACCACTTTTTCCTCTTTCCAATCGACCTAGCCAGCCACCACAATCCTAAGATCAGACCCAAATTTGAGTTTGTCTGTCGTCTGTTGTTATTTTTTTCTTCAGTGTGCTTAGTTGTAATCTCCTATTTGGTTTTAGTAAATATTTAGGTTGTCTTTTTGTTTGTTTAAACTCTGGTACCAACCTCTCTAATGTAATGTTGTTGAGCATTTGAGCTATTTTTTATTCTATTTTAGTCGGTATTGCAAAGCATTAAACGCACTGCTGCATGTTGGGATTCTTTTTCTATTAGTGCATAAGTAAAGAAGTGTTTTTGCTAATTAGATTGTTTTAAGTTGCATATTATATATATATATATATATATAAATTAATAATGAAGAAGATTACACACGCTTATTTGCTAGAAGGATAATTTGGATTGATAACAAAACAATAAAGATTCTGAAATAGTCTGTGGATTTTGACCCACAGACGGAACCGCCAATCATTCCGGTTTGGATTCGTCTTCCTAGTCTGAAATTTCATTATTTTTCTCAAAAAATATTGTATCTATTGTCTCAACTTATGGTAAGCCACTCAAGACGGATATTCCTGTTTGAAATCTTTTCCATCCATCTGAAGTCAGAGTACTTGTTGAAAGAGACATTACTTCTTCCGCTTATGAGGAAATTTGGTTGGGCACACAACATTATGAATATTGACAGAAAGTAGAGATGAAGTCTTTTCCTTCGTATTGTTCGAACTGTCGTATGTTCGACCACTCCAGTTCTCAATGTCATCATCTACATCCCTACCTCAGACCAAAAAAACAAAGTGCTCTGCTAGATGCGGTGATTCCAACTCCTCATCAGCTCCAAGTTATTGACATTATCGATCGTCAAAAAGATACACCTGAAGACATTACTATTCCCGCAGGCAATATATTAACTATTCAGCCTCCACACATTGCTTTAGCTCCCCCGTCTTTGGAACCTCCTATCGTGGAGGCGAGGGAGATTCTTCATACTCCGCTTGCCCAAGAACCTATCACTGATATTATAGGTGAAAATACCTCTGCTGCTTTACTTCCGCCTCATCAGGTCCAGAAAGATGTCAATGTTACTCAGACTTAAGGGAATCATGATGTGCAACGTCTTACACCTATTCGACCACCTTTAGACCAATCCATTGATCAAACGAGTCAATCCTCGGATGAAGAATGACAGGTCTACACATTGAGGAGGAAGAAGAAGAATGAAGACATACTTGAGCTCAGAAATCTGATGGATGATACTTTGGTTACTTCGGGTAATGGTACGCACCTTACCAATTTGTTAGCTGACTTTCTTTTGAGAACTAGAGGCAGAGAAATAACTAAAGTGGGACGTCCCTAGCACCTTTGCGCCTTTTTGTGGATTTATGATTTTTTATCTTTATGTATCTTTGCTTCTTTTGATTTTTGTGTGTGTTGTATTGTATGAGTTGGACCTTCTTTTAGTTCATCTCATACAACCTATCTGTACCTTTCCTTCTTTAATATATTAGCCCTTGGGTTTTTTATAAAAGAA